>JANAVB010022800.1:4444647-4619647 GCA_029216955.1 Iris pallida
TTATATACATGGACATATATCTATAATAGTAATATATATATAAATTATATATATATATATATATATATATATATATATAGATATATATAGATTATATATATATATATAGATAAATAATATATATATATATACTATATATATAATATATATATTATATATATATACTTGGAGAGAGCAATCCCAGCCCGAGCTCTTCAAGCCCAACCCCAGGCGAGCGAGCCCCAAGACTTTCACACAGCCAGCCGAGCGAGAGAGAGATATATACGCGTATATATATAGATATAGTAGAACGTCGGGAGAGAAAGCAAGAGAGAGAAGAATAAAAACCCTAACCCCGAAACCTAGCTCCAGTCCGAGCAAAACCCCAGCCCACCGACGCACCTCAGGCCACCGCCGCGCCACCGACGACTGCCAGAGTCGGCCGGCCAGAGGGCCGTGCGCGCGCCACAAACTCGCAGAAATGGCAGCAGCACCACAGTCGCGGGGCCGATTTCGTGGCAATTTCTCCGCCACCCCCGCATCGTTTCCATCCACTTGATACTGGTACATAGCTAACCGATAGCTCTTAGAATCCCTTCAAATGGATTTAATTTTCATGCGCTAGGTTGTCCGAAAAATCTAACCAAAGTTCGGTAAAAACTGTTCGAAAACAGGGCAAATAACAGTCCATACATCCACGTTTGAAGATCGATTTCGATCGATCTAGTATTAGATTAGAAATTCTACTTGAACACAGTTATAGACAACATATAGGACTTTAAAACCCATTTTTCAGAAATGAAATTCGTTGAATGTACAACGAGAAAATTGAATTCCAAAATCATAAAAAACAACTTTTGAAAATATAAAATTTTTAGAAAAAACCTCCGATACGACGTGCGTCCCGCCAAACTGGACGATGTGGTCGCGAACCGAAAGCATCAAAAAGTGCATATCGACTTCGAGGACGTGTGGGCTTTTACAGAATTTAAATTGGTTGCGTGTGCGCGACGAATTTAATGCGTATCCGTCGAAATTCACCGTATCGGTCCCTTTACAAATTTCTCAATTACATTGTGCACGTTCGTCAGATCAAGACAAAACTTGCGCCAACAGGACCGTATCATTTTTGTCCGATTATGAGACAGTTGACCGGATCGCCGTTTTGTGGGCCCCACGATCCGATTCAACGGACGATTTTGTGCACGGCCCGCCGGAATCCAACTTTGGACATACGGTTGAGTTCGTATCGAAAAACTGGACCTATTGACATATAGTTTGATGACTTTATAGACCATTTGACACGCTTTTCGGTGCAAAGTGGGTCCAACGGCGGACATTATTTTGACCCGAAATGACTGTTTTGCTCCTGTGTCCAGAATTGGACTTAAGGACAGGCAATTCTAGCTAATTTGACTATTCTAAAAATGTTGGTAATGTTTATTTCAGCATCGGAGACTCTTGCATGTGTTGACTATTGTGGCTCATTGAGTGGTATAGTATTATCGGTTTCACCAGCACATGACCTCAGGCGAGTACATCTCTGATAGTTATCATATTTGATTAGATCTATGAATCATGTACGTAGTAATATTTTATATTGATATTCTATTGATTTTTGACACGATGTTACACGAGATAGTAGTTATGGATTTTTTACATGTTGTTCGTGACCAATCTATTACCATGCTCGTACCTGTTTGGATCCATGAGTACTGGTCGGGCGGAAAATACTCTAGACATGTAAAAAAAAACCCAAATTATTCTTGCCTAATAGCAGTCGCACACTTCACTACGGGGTGCCAGATTTTATTCTTGCCTAATAGCAGTCGCACATTTCATGTGCGGGGTGCCAGATTTACCCTTAGCCGTTTACATGTCAAAGTAGTATTTTAACTCACTAATGATACAGATTCTGGTTCTACAGTATATATTGCTACTAAAGGTCTACTCTATTTTTAGTACTCACTTGCCATGTTCACCATGCTTAGTTTCTGTCATAATTCTATACTTATCTTTTTGTCTTGTATTTTATATTATTACAGATTTGGATTTTGTTATATTGAATCTATTGGAAGATGTACTCGTTCCTTCCTGACTGGAACCACATTTTTAGGTTAGATGTGGCTTCACTTAGCATTGGGAGATACGGGTGTACTTGCAGACCAAAACCTAGAAATTAGATAGATGTGATATCAATTTCATTATTTGTAAGAACTATGTACTTTTCTTTAAATGCAAATCTTGTAATAATTGTAGATTTGATTAATAATGTGAATGGGCAATAAAGTATTTTTGTGATTTTTAGCATCATGGCCTTGACACGTTCTAACCGCCGATTCTGCGGCATAGGCTGGCTTGAACACGTCTCATATCTGAAAAAGCGGGTACGGATCGTGATAAGTTTTTGGTAGCCCATACGGTCAGTCTTCGCAAACTATGCAAACTCGGGTAGTACCATATTAGTCGTACTACTGCGAGCCTGCGACTAGGAAATGCTCATTCACAACTAGGAATAAATCAATTTTAAGAGAATGGTTAGGACTAGGAGTCCCGAATTTAATTTGACATTTGGATAGTTAAGGTTGCTACATAGGTCACTAGATAACTTTCATAGAAGGATGCACTATCGCATTTGATTCGGCGGTATTTCTAAGGAGGGTAGATTCGTAACATCTTTCCAAAATTTTAAAATAGCATTTATTTCCTTTTACTTGAATTAAGATATAATTTTTGAATTTTATAAATATTTAATTTAATTAATTATTATTATAGAATGCCTTAGTCTTGGTTAAATTTTGGAGCGCCAAATGATTAGAAGTGATAGCACGGATAGTGCAATGGCATACTTTGACTAGCGCATTAGCTATAGTAAAGAAGGCCGAGTCACATATGTATTCTAACTAGAAAAACTAGGCCAAGTTGTGACCTGACCCTAGGAATAATTTAATTACGTATTATTAAGATTATTGGCTTTTAGAAGACCCTGTTACCCTAAACTAGCCTGAACCGAACCCAAGTCCTGGTGGTCATGTAGTGAGACCAACATCGTCCATGTAGATATATAGATGTGTATATATATTGGTAGCCCATTTCTAGTATTGTGAATAATTTCTATAAATTATATATTGAATATATGTATTATTGCTATTTAAATTTATATTTTACTTGGAAATAGGATAACCTTCTTTTAGAATGATATTTTGGGATTTTTGGATTCACTTAGGCTATACATATATAATTGTGTATAAATATATTCATAATAGGTAGACATAGTGCTTATACATATTTTTCCCTCGATCTTGAATATTAGAGAAATATAAATTTAAGTTTATATTTCTTTTGCCTTCGGTCATTTTCTTTCTAATCATGATAATTTGTACAACCTTATCTTATGTCTTTTCTAAACATCGCCATATCATAAGTTCATATCACTTATATTCTTTTTCTTGGACCTAAGGAATTATTTTTAACTTCTCACTCAATTGTCTATTAATCTCGAGTTAAGTTTTTGGATTCAAAAGTTTCCTCTCAATCGTCGAATATTGAATATCCATAAAATAAGGATTATAAGATTTTTTTACTTATTTTGACTTCGATTATTATCCTTCCTAACCAATTGTTTTCCTTCTAAGAAGCTGATCTTATACTTGAAAAACAGATATTTGCACTTTTCTATCTTTATCAACTTGTATGATATTCTAAAATCCTTTGATATTCTTGAGGATATAGTTGGAATAGTTTTGATGACTTGCGATGACAAGACAGCAACGCACTGTCGTCACTTATTTGAATTATCGAGACTAAGGGTTCACTGCAGCCAGCAGCGCACTGGCGTGGCATGACCCCTAACTTGAAATAATTTCAAGTAAGCGTGGGTGATCGAACATTATTAAAATTATGTCTTAGTAGTCTTATTTCATCCTTGAGTGGTTATGTCAAGATTAGATAGAGTTGATAGGGTATTCGTTACCGCAACATAGCTTGAGTTATGGAACCAAGGGTTTAATGCAGCTAGCTGTACACTGGCGAGACATAATTCTCGGTAAAATGACTTCGATTATGTTTACGAGTTTCGAATACCATAGCGACTACGTCTTATTGGCATATAACTATTAAGTTTTCAAATTGATTGTGCTTATTCCTAGTCACAATCTTCTCGATAAACCGAGAATTCTTCCTTCCTTCCTTATCCTTCTATTTTTTAGATTTTTATCTTTTACTGTAATTTCGACTGGATTCCTAAACTTATCTAGATTTTGATTCTAAACTCGTACCTAAATAATTGTGGATAAATATTTTTAGCACATCGAAACAATTTTGGATTTGATCATCCTTGAACAATTTCGATCATGACTAGACTCTTTTTTTTCGATCGAGTCAATTCGTATCCTTTTATAGGTTTAATTCTATAATCATGCCTAAACAGTTTTGCTTAACTAATTGATCGTTCCTAAACAAATTTGATCATGAATAAACTCTCTTGACCATAATCATAATCGTGCATATATTTTAAATCAATTATTGCTAATATTATATTTTGTATTCTATTTTGATCATGACTGTTTTGACCTTGTTCATGCTCGTGCCAACTTTCTAATTTTATCATGCATGGATGATTTGCATGATTAACCTTGATCGTGACTGTATCTTAACTTATATCTATGGGACTATAACCTTGTTTAGATTGCATCTAGAACCTTGATCATTCTTTAGAAATTCGGTCGTAACTAGACCATGTTGACCGTAATTGGATCATGCCAAATCATTTTAATTTAAATCATTCTTAAATATTTGGTTGTCAACTTGACCATTTGATCGAATATTGATTGAGCCAAATCATACTCTCCTTTTGTCTATTATCTTTATCATTTTGATCATATCCATGATTACGCGTGACTAATTAGATCATGAATCATATCACTCCCTTGATTATACCATTCGTCGTTTTCTTCATATCAATTAAAAATTTGGTTTCTTGATTATTCTTCATAGTCATGCCTAATCGTGCTCTTTGAAATTTTGAAGACGAAATATTCTAAGGTGGATAGATTTGTAAACCCACATCCCTGATTTCAAAAATTTTATTTTGTTTTATTTTAATAAATTTTAGTTAGAAAATAGATTCTATTTGTAACCACTATAGAATATTTGGATGACAACAGAATTTTGTCAAACTATTTTGGATTTAGAATTTATAAAATATCGTTTAAATTATTTGCTAATATTAATTATCAATTAAATTCATTTTGTTATATTATAATTAGTTTGATTCAGTCTTGGACTAACAAGATGTACCGTTTAGACAATATATACAATATTTTCCAAGTCATTTGATAAACATATTATTCATTTAAATATTATTGTTATTATATTTAGATCGATCAAATGCAATTTTTTTACATTTTAATAAAACTCTAAATTATTTTTAAAATTATAATGGATTGATTTTGATTTATTAAATCCAATATTTATTTAAATCTTAGAAAGATTTGATCATCCTAGTCCTTAAATTCGAGGACAAATCATTCTAAGGTGGGTAGGTCGTAAGCCCACTTTCCGTTTTCTTACATTCTCTATTTAGTTTATTTTAGTTAATTATTTTTCCAAACGAAAAATTTTTTATTATATTTTTATTTTAGATATTTTGGAAAAAAAAGTGAGGATAGATTTGCAAAACTTTAGAAGAGATTTTATTCTAGGATTATTAGAATTGCTATTTTATCAAGAGTTATTAATTCAAATTACTACTATATTATTTTAGAAGATATTGTATTTGGGAAAATATACAGCTATAGTATCTGAATTATTCTTAACAATATTTTGACAATTGATTTTATTACAAGGATTTTTAAAGTAATAGTATTATTTTAGCAATATTTTATGAAAGATTTGGGGCATGATTGGTCAAATCCCTAGATTCCCTTTTTCGGAGTTTTAGAAATTTTTATTAATTTATTTATTCACATATTTTATTGTCGGACGGAAGGCAGATTTCGTCGATACTTTGTTTGTGACTATTTTTCTTAACAAACTTGTTTTAAATTAAAGTTGAGAGCTTTTAGGGCTTTTTAAGTTTCAAACACTCTCTTCCTATTTTATTTATTTATTCGATCAATTTCTTATATCATAATTTCTACTACCTTTCACCATCTACCAAGTCTGCCTATCCTAGTAGTCCTTAAATTCGAGGACGAATTATTTCTAAGGTGAGTAGATTTGTAATCCTCCTTCCCGAAATTTTGATATATTTTTATTTTATTTTATTTGAGTTACGATTTTTTTAGAATTTTATAAATAATTAATTAGTTAATTATTACGATAGATGACTTTAGTAATGGTTAGGAATTTGAGTACAAGACGACCAGGAATCATGGCACAGATAGTGCTGTGACGTGCTTTAACTAGTGTTCAGCTATGGTAGGGGAATGCCGAACCATAGGGGTGTTCAACTAAGAAACCAGCCAAGTTGCGAGTTAATCTTTATAAATAATTAATTAGTTATTTATTAATGTTATGACTTTCAGGAAATCCGATACTGCCAAACTTGCCCGGACTTGACCCCAAACCAAGGCTACTGTAGTCAGGTATTATGACCAAAGACTCAGAGTAGACATATATTGTGTTGGTATTATACCTTAGTAATTTTTGGAGGCAATTCTAGGAACAGTTGTTATATATATAAACATTATATGTGCTTGTTATTAGAAATAATATTTTATTTGATAATATAGTAAATAATTTTTCTTAACAATATGTTGGACTTTATGGGAATTATCTAGGTTATATAAATATTTTTATATATATATATATATATATATATATATATATATATCGATATATTATATATATAAGATTATAATATATATATATTCCATATCCATCCTACTTATATATATTTATATATAATATATATATATATATATATATATATATATAATATAAATATTTTAATATATATATATCTATATATATATATATATATATATATAATATATTATATATATAAGTATTTATTATATGGAAATATATATATATATATATATATATAGATATATATATATAAATATATATAATATATATATATATATATATATATATATATAATATATCATTGTATTTTATTTATGTGAATTTTTAGTATATAAAATTAAGGATTGGATTTCAAATATTGATTATACGTAATATCTATTAAAAATATAGATATATCTATCTATATATATATATTATAATATATATATATATTATATATATATATATATATAATATATATATATATATATATATATATATATAATATAAATTATATTTTGTAGCTTGTATAATAATTATAGTGTATATATTATATATATATCTATTAGATAATATATATATCTATATATATATAATATATATAGATTAATATATATATATTTGTGAAACCGTAAATTCGGTTTTGTTTATTTCTAATTATTAAATTGCGTGTTTGGTAATTAATATTTTGCCAGATTATTATTATTTATTGATTTTAGTTTGTCTGACTTATCCGAACCCGTTCCCGAGTCCCGACCTATTCCCGAACCCAAGTTCAAATCCAAGCAAATTTTTGGTTTCGAAATTTGAAATATTATTTGATATCATATTATTGAGTTTTTCTAAGAAAAGAGAATTTAATATCTTTCATTTTAAACAAAATTTCTTAATCTCTCTTTCTTAAAACCAATTTCCCTCACAGAAGAAAAAACCTTTCCTTTCTCAACGTTCACGAGCAGGTCGACCCTCGGCTTCCCGAACGGCCAAACGGCCGGCCCTCTTTTCTTCCCGTAACCTCTTCCCTTACCCTATTTAAAATCCCATCCTCCTTCGTCAATCCATCTCCATTCACAAATATCTCGTGCCCTAACCCCCAATTTTTCCCGAGTCGACCGCTCGCCACCGACGCTTCACCGCCGGCCAAGACGGCGACCCCTGTCCAGCCGGAGTTCTCCCCAGTTGCGACCCCTCGTCGTCGGCCCGACCCGCGACCTCTCGCCGTCTGCGCACTCCAGCCCCAGCCCCCTCTTCCCTGGCCGCGCCCCTCCCGCTCCCTCCCGGCAGCGCCGACCTTCTCCCCGCAACCCTGTGCGCCCTCCCTGGCGCAGCGACCCCCGACGCCGTGCTGTCCCCGCGGCCTCCCTCAGCCGTGCCGCCCTGCGTCCCGTGAGCCGCGCCCCGACTCTCCAGCGCCCTTCCCCGAGGACCCCTCTGGCCGACCGGCCCGCCTTTTCGGGTCTTCTGTGCCGCTGTTCGGTCCAATCCCGACCCCGATCCGCTGTTCCTGCAGTCCCCGACAGCGTTGCTCGCTGTCCACTGCTGTTCCGAGCACTGATCCGCTGTTCTGTGGCTTTCCGTTTCCGGCAGGAGCTAATTCCAGTTTGGACGCTGTCCCGGTTTGCATTGCTGTTCGGAACTCCATTTCTCTCTTTATTAATCATCCGAGAGCTCTAGCGACCGAGCAACCCGAGGTATAACTCCTGTCCCGTTCTATTTTCATTCAGTCTGTGATGAAATGGTCCCCGATTCCCTCTTGGGAATTCGATTTTAGCGACGACGTATTTTTCGGAACCTTCGGAAAGGTCCTGTTGATTGTTTGGTTTTTTTCGGAACTTTTCGGGAATTGGATTTTGGTATATTTTAGCTTCCGGATATTTTCGGTATAGTGCTGTGACGTTTTTGGTTGAATTCGGACTTCCGAAATTATTTCGGGTCGTCCCGAATTAATCTGTGGATGGTTGTGGATTATCTTTATATATATATTTTGGGTTTCCCTGGTTGGGATTTGCAGGAAATTATCGGCGTATTTCCCAGTTTTTAGGTTGACCAAAAATAGAGGAAAGCTGCCGGATTTTTTCGTAAATTCAAGAATATTTTTAAAAATGAATTTAAAATGGATTTCAGAATTTTATTTAATATTTAGATTTTGGGCGACGACCGTATTGGTCAATGGGCCCCGACTAAGTGCAAACGAAATCGGCTTCGCCCGGACGTTGAGGCATTAGCCTAGTTGAAGATTGGACTATATCTGAGACTCGATAATAATTATTTTATCTTTATTTTTATTATTAATTTTTTATTCATTTAATTTATTTAAAGTTTAAGACTAACGGCAGTTTTTTGTCTTATTTCAATTTATGTAAATAAATTGTAATGGGCATAACCCAGCTGGTTGTGGTTCTATGGCTTGTAAATTGTAGTGTAGGATTTTGGTTATTTCTGATTTTGCGAGTTTTGTAGCGTACGAATAAATCTGATAAAAGTTATTTCATATAAAAATTAATAAAGATTTCTCACAATAAAATCTGTAAGTTTTAATATTTAACAAATGATCATGTATTTCTCATTAAAATAAGAAATTTAGTTTTATATAATAATTACGAAAATACAAAGTTTTAATCAAATTAATTTGGTATCGATGAGTTTTTCCAAAATACAAGGTTAAATGATCTTTTCCTCGTTATTAATTACAACGCACCGATAATCGCATTTTTTGTTTGTGATTGGACTAATAAAGATTAAAATTGATTAGGACACATTAGAGATTTCAACTAGCATAGTTAGCTTGGTAACCCTGGATTCTGAGTCGAACTTCTCGAATGTAGGATTACGAGGACGAGTCTAATTTCCATCTCGAAGTCTTCAACCTTTCAAATCCAGTCAAACCAAGACAAGTACATTTTGTGTTAGTTTACAGTTATTAATAATCGCTTTACTGCAAGTTTAAACCACGATGCAACACGGAACTCTCCCTGAGAGCATTGACTGTAACTACTGTAACTACTGTAACTACTGTAACTGTTTGGGGACTGGGAGAGTAGTGTAATGAGTATGACCACACCAAACTACTGTAACTACTGTAACTACTGTAACTATTAGCTACCCCATACACACGGGGATAAGCCGTATCTGAACTGTAACAAACCCAAGCCGGTCATATTTCATTGCCTATTCACATCACAGAACTGTAACTGTTTTAAAACTGTAACTGCTTAAATTGTTGATTTCAAACTGTTTAAAAGTGCATGATTCTGTTATTATTTCAATTGTTAAATTAGCATGAATTGTACTTTGCTCCATCCTGACTGGAGACCCATATTTTAGGTATCACTGATGAGGCTTTGTTCCGCGATATTTCCAGAGGTCCCAACTAGAGGACGATGATCTCGAGACTGATGAGCTGGTTGCCTAGATTTCTTCTTCTTGTGATTCATGATGTTTGTGTGAAAACAGTATATTTCATATGTATCTTTCATTTTATTGTAAAAAGTTTTTAACTATTCGAAATATTTAAGTTGTGGCAAATTATACTGTGTTGTTGAATTACCTGCAAGTGAAACAGCTTACTGCCGCCGTCTCATCAACGGTGCAGGCTGGGCATGATCCGATTCGTTCCAAGTAATTTGGGACCGGGTCGTGACATTTTTTAGTGGTGGCCCATGCAGGTCACCAACAACAACTTAGAAAAACATATTTAGAAACAATTAGAACACTAGAACATCAATTTGTCACAACATAGGACCGAAATATATTATAAATAAATATTTTTGTTTGATTAGACTGGTAGGATACCTTGCTTATGTTTGCATCCTAAACCTTCCAGAGAATAACCATTGACAAGACCAATCCTGCTGGCGATGAGGTGTCATCTCCGGATCATACCCCATATCCTTAACCAAGTTCAGGGTTTTTTCCTCGCAGCTGATTGACCGTCCCCATGATGCATCCAGTGAAGTTTTCACTACACTGGCGATTCCTACCTCTTCTCAAACTGAGTTGCATTTCCTTGGTAGAGTATCCATTTCTGTTGCTCCACCAGTACCAGCAAACCCTCCCAAATGGTTGCCCTATTTTAAGAAATCCTAGAGTTCCAGAAAGCTCAAGATGAAGCCCAACAGGAACAAATAAATATCACAAGAGAAGACATGAAGACGTCAATGATGTAGCCTTAGCTATCTTAAACCAAGTTGGAGCGGAACCTCGGAGGGATACCCCTGAATCTAGGAGAATTTAAGCCCTATCCGGCAGTCATATCGTAGGAAGCTATTGGTTTGTGACTACTGTAAAAGGTTTGGTCACCAAGCTAATATTTGTCGCAAGAGATTGGGGAAATATTTGGCATATAGATCTGCTGAACATCGAGTACAGGACTGCCCCTTATCTTTCCATCAAACCAGAGCACATATCCCAGCAACACCTGTTAGGCCACAACCTAGGGACTCTTCCTATCCAGCAGACCTTGCCTCCTACAATAAGGCATGATGCAGACTCGAGGTTCATAGAAGATGAAGCAGTTGGAGACTGCTCATGCAAGAGCCAGAACCATGAAGATTAAGTACCTAGGACTGCTGAATAGCATTATCTATTTTATAAGTTGTAACAAGATGTCCTTAGATCAATCATGAGAGTCTTGCTGTAATTCTCCTTCATAAATCTTAGTTACACCTTTATGGTAGATGTTTTCCTGATAGTTTTCCCGGATTACCCCAGATCTAGACATAGAGTTCACTATTGACCTAGT
The DNA here is from genome assembly GCA_029216955.1 of Iris pallida. Lineage (NCBI taxonomy): Eukaryota > Viridiplantae > Streptophyta > Magnoliopsida > Asparagales > Iridaceae > Iris > Iris pallida. The sequence goes on from JANAVB010022800.1 coordinate 4,456,160, forward strand.
CCCCCGGCTCTCCCCTATTTTAAGGGATGCTACAGAGTCAACCTGAAAGGCCAAGGAGATGAAGGACCAGATCAATAAAGTTCTAGGATTGACCCAAGATGGAACTTCATCCTAGGGAGAGTCTGTATTGTTAGTGCACAAGAAGGACGGAACATACGGATGTGCATCGACTACCGGGTGCTGAACAATATCACCATCAAGAACAAGTACCCTTTGCCCCGGATCGATGACCTATATGATCATTTGAGTGGAGTTAAGGTTTTTCGAAGATTGACTTAAGATCTGATCACCATTAGATCAAGGTCAGGAAAAAGGACATTCCCAACGGTATTCAACACCAAGTGTGGGTAGTTCGAATTCTTGGTCATGTCGTTTGGACTGACGAATGCTCCTGCTGTGTTCATAAATCTCATGAACAGTCTTTCATGAGTATTTAGATCAGTTTTGTTTCATCTTCATTGGTGACATTCTGATATACTCGAAGAACTGAAGAAAAGCATGAAAAGCACATGAGAAAAGTTTCTGGAAACTTGAGGAAAAAAAAGTTTATGGTAAAGCTATCTAAATGTGGATTTTCTTAGACAAGGTGGATTTTGGCCATGTTGTCACAAGAGAAGGAATTTCAGTAGATCATAAGAAGATAACTACTTTGAGAAGTGGACTACCCCAAGTTCAGTTGCTGAAGTTCTTGGACTGGCTGGCTACTACCGGAAGTTGTGAAGGATTTTGCCAAGATCGTTGAGCCAATGAAGAAGCTCACAAGGAAGAATGAAGAGTTCATATGGACGGAATGCTTGCCAGGCATCATTTGAGGAACTGAAAAAGAGACAGCACCGATACTAGCGCTACCCCAGGAACCGGTGGTTTCTCAATCTACTTTGATGCCTCTGATAAAGGACTGGGTTGCGTTCTTCAATACATAGGAAAATAATTGCTTACATATCTAGGCAATTACGGACTCATAAGAAGAACTACCTCACACATGATCTGGAGCTTAATGCGGTTATCTTTGCTTTGAAGCTATGGAAACATTATCTTTATGGAAAGGGAGTGGAAATATATACGGACCATAAAAGTCTGAAATATGTCTTCACTCAGAAGGAGCTGAGCAATTAGACAAGAAGACGGCTGAAGCTGATGAAGGATTTTGACATCGATCTACAGTACCACCCGTAAGACTAATGTGGTCGCAGATGCACTTAGTCGATACCCTATGGCGATGTTTTGACCAAGGAGCAGCACCTGCTAGAGGACGTCGAGAAGCTTGGACTGGAGATTATACTGTCTGGAGATGGAAGGAAAGCTGGATGCTGATTCAGTGTTGATGAGTTGCAAATGAGCTCGGGTCTGATGGACAAAGTCAAGGAGACTCAGTTTCAAGACACTTTGCAAACTTAGAGATCAAGTGTTGGCAGGAACACTTGAGGGTTTCTCAAATCGCCAATAATGGAGCTCTAAAATGGTACAAGGCTTTGTGTACTATCTGGCGAACTGAGGAACAAGCTAATGCAAGAAGCGCACCAGTATTGCATACATCCTAGCAAGATGTATCGGGATATGCGTACTATTGTTGGGTAGTATGAAATGAAGAAAGATGTATTCAGAATTGAGGTTAGATGTTTAATTTGTTAACAAGTGAGGCTAGCCGACAGAGACCCGCAGGACTTCTACAGTCGTTGGACATTCCGGACCGGAAGTAGAAGCACATAACGATGGACTATGTGTCAGGATTGCCTTGATTCCAAGGAAAGAACACCATTTGGATTATTGTGGACCGACTGACTAAGTCAGCTCACTTTATCTACTAAGAAGTTGGCAGCATTGTACGAGAGGCACATCTACCGGATTCATGGAGTACCGAGGAACGAGCAATCAAGAGGTCAATCCAGACGCTCGAAGATATATTGAGATTTTGCATCTTGGAATTTGGAGGGTCTTGGGAAGACCAAATGCATTTGGTGGAGTTCTCTTACAACAAAGCTGGAATTGGTATAATACCATTTGAAGCACTCTATGGACGTCATTGCCGTACATCACTTGCATGGGACGACGTAGGAGAAAGAGTACTGCTGGGTCCAGATATGATGACTGACGCAGAGAAGGTGAATGTAAGCTCAGGATTGCCCAAGACAGACAGAAGCATTGGGTTGATAGTAGTCGTCGACCAGTGGAGTTCGAAGAAGGTGATAGCGTTTTTTTTGTGAAGTTTTCTCCTACCAGAAGAACGATCAGTTTTTGATGGAGCTGGAAAATTGAGGCCAGGTACATCATGCCATTTGAAGTTTTAAGACGAGTTGGATAAGTAGTATACCGGTTAGCTCTACCAGCTAATCTTGAGGGTGTGCACAACGTTTTCCATGTATCGAAGCTCAGACACTATATCCCAAATCTGAGTCATATTTTTCTGGATCATTCAGAGTTGGAGATTAGATCAATCCTTACAGTGCCAGAGAAGCCAGTGTTAATAGTAGACAGGGGTGAGATGAAGATCAGAAACTCTAAAGCTGCCACATAATTCCTAATTCTTGCAATCATTATCTTTCGTTCTAAACTTGACTGATGCTGCTAAGATAGCCTAGTTTTGCAAGCTATTTCTTTATCAAGCTTGATCATGACAGTATTTTATTGGGTTTACCCACTAATATATTGTCTAATCAGGACCAGTGCATGATGGTCTGATCAACCCGTGTACTTTGGTTCGTTTTTGTATTTTTCTCTGCATGGATGATATCATAAATGAAACTTGTCCCCAAACCGTCTCATCCACGACTGCCTTGGAAATTCTTATTGTTGGACCTGAGTTACGGGCATAGTACCCATACCTGTTTGATCTGAGGTTTTTCTCTTACCCTATCCTTTAATTTCGAGGATGAAATTTTCTAAGAAGGGAAGGTTGTGAAACCCGTAAATTCGGTTTTGTTATTTTCTAATTATTAAATTGCGTGTTTGGTAATTAATATTTTGCCAGATTATTATTATTTATTGGATTTTAGTTTGTCTGACTTATCCCGAACCCGTTCCCGAGTCCCGGACCTGTTCCCGAACCCAAGTTCAAATCCAAGCAAATTTTTGGTTTTCGAATTTTGAAAATATTATTTGATATAATATTTATTGAGTTTTCTAAGAAAAGAGAATTTAATATCTTTCATTTAAAACAAATTTCTGAATCTCTCTTTCTTAAAAACCAATTTTCCCTCAACAGAAAGAAAAACCATTCCTTTCTCAACGTTCACGAGCAGGTCGACCCTCGGCTTCCCGAACGGCCAACGGCCGGCCCCTCTTCTTCTTCTTCTTCCCGTAACCACTTTCCTTATCCCTATTTAAAATCCCATCCTCCTTCAATCATCCATCTCATTCACAAATATCCCGTGCCCTAACCTCCAATTTTTCTCGAGTCGGCCGCCCGCCACTGACGAGCTTCACCGCCGCCAAGACGGACCCCTGTCCAGCCGGAGTTCTCCCAGCGGCGACCCCTCATCGTCGACCCGACCCGCGACCTCCCGCCGTCGGCGCACTCCAGCCGCCAGCCCCCGGCTTCCCTGGCCGCGCCCCTCCGGCCTCTCCGGCAGCGCCTGCTTCCCCCAACCCTGTGCGCACTCCCTGGCGCAGCGACCCCCGGCGCCCGTGCTGTCCCTGCGGCCTCCCTCAGCCGTGCCGCCCTGCGCCCCGTGAGCCGCGCCCCGACTCTCCAGCGCCCTTCCCGAGGACCACTCTGGCCGACCGGCCGCCTTCCGGGTCTTCTGTGCCGCTGTTCGGTCCATCCCGACCCCGATCCGCTGTTCCCGCGGTCCCGCAACAGCGTTGCTCGCTGTCCACTGCTGTTCCGAGCACCGATCCGCTGTTCTGTGGCTTTCTGTTTCTGGCCAGGAGCTAAGTTCCAGTTTGGACGCTGTCCCGGGTTTGTATTGCTGTTCGGAACTCCATTTCTCTTCTTTTAATCATCCGAGAGCTCTAGCCGAGCAACCCGAGGTATAACCCCTGTCCCGTTCTATTTTCATTCAGTCTGTGTTGAGAATGGTCCCCGATTCTCTCTTGGGAATTCGGTTTTAGCGACGTCGTATTTTTCGGAACCTTCGGAAAGGTCCTGTTGATTGTTTGGTTTTTTTTTTTCCGAAACTTTTCGGAATTGGATTTGGTATATTTTAGCTTCCGGATATTTCCGGTATAGTGCTGTGACGTTTTTGGTTGAATTCGGACTTCCGAAATTATTTCGGGTCGTCCCGAATTAATCTGTGGATTGGTTGTGGATTATCTTATACATATATTTTGGGTTTCCCTGATTTGGGATTTGTAGGAAAATTATCGGCGTATTTCCCAGTTTTTGGGTTGACCAAAAATAGAGGAAATGCTGTCGGATTTTTCCGTAAATTCAAGAATATTTTTAAAAATGAATTTAAAATGGATTTCGGAATTTTATTTAATATTTAGATTTTGGGCGACGACCGTATTGGTCAATGGGCCCCGGCTAAGTGCAAACGAAACCGGCTTCGCTCGGACGTTGAGGCATTAGCCTAGTTGAAGATTGGACCATATCTGAGACTCGATAAATAATTATTTTATCTTTATTTTTATCATTTAATTTTTATTCATATTTAATTTATTTAAAGTTTAGGACTAACGGTAGTTTTTGTCTTATTTTAATTTATGTAAATAAATTGTAATGGACATAAGTCCAGCTGGTTGCTGGTTCTGTGGCTTGTAAATGGTAGTGTAGGATTTTGGTTATTTGCTGATTTTGCGAGTTTTTTTAGCGTACGAATAAATCTGATAAAAGTTATTTTCATATAAAAATTAATAAAGATTTCTCACAATAAAATCTGCAAGTTTTAATATTTAACAAATGATCATGTATTTCTCATTAAAATAAGAAATTTAGTTTTATATATATAATTACGAAAATACAAAGTTTTAATCAAATTAATTTGGTATCGACGAGTTTTTCCAAAATACAAGGTTAAATGATCTTTTCCCTCGTTATTAATTACAACGCACCGATAATCGCATTTTTGTTTGTGATTGCACTAATAAAGATTAAAATTGATTATGACACAATTAGAGATTTCAACTAGCATAGTTAGCATGGTAACCCTGGATTCTGAGTCGAACTTCTCGAATGTAGGATTACGAGGACGAGTCTAATTTCCATCTCGAAGTCTTCAACCTTTCAAATCCAGTCAAACCAAGGCAAGTACATTTTGTGTTAGTTTACAGTTATTTAATAATCGCTTTACTGCAAGTTTAAACCACGATGCAAAACGGAACTCTCCCTGAGAGCATTGACTGTAACTACTGTAACTACTGTAACTACTGTAACTGTTTGGGGAATGGGGGAGTAGTGTAATGAGTATGACCACATCCAAACTACTGTAACTACTGTAACTATTAGCTTACCCCTCATACACACGGGGATAAGCCGTATCTGAACTGTAACAAACCCAAGCTGGTCATATTTTATTGCCTATTCACATCACAGAACTGTAACTGTTTTAAAACTGTAACTGCTTAAATTGTTGATTTCAAAACTGTTTAAAAATGTATGATTCTATTATTATTTCAATTGTTAAATTAGCATGAATTGTACTTTGCTCCCTCCTGACTGGAGACCCAACATTTTAGGTATTACTGATGAGGCATTGTTCCATGATATTTCCAGAGGTCCCAACTAGAGGACGATGATCTCGAGACTGATGAGCTGGTTGCCTAGATTTTCTTCTTCTTGTGATTCATGATGTTTGTGGAAAACAGTGTATTTCAGATGTATCTTTTATTTATTGTAAAAAGTTTTTAACTATTCGAAATATTTAAGTTGTGGCAAATTATACTGTGTTGTTGAATTACCTGCAAGTGAAAACAGCTTACTGCCGCCGTCTCATCAACGGTGCAGGCTGGGCATGATCCGATTCGTTCCAAGTAATTGGGACTGGGTCATGACACACATATATATATATATATATATATATATATATATATATATATATATATATATATATATATATATATATATATATATATAATCATATAATCTACTTGGAGAGAGCAATCCCAGCCCGAGCTCTTCACAGCCCAACCCCAGGCCCGAGCTCCCCAAGACTTTCCACACAGCCAGCCCGAGAGAGAGAGAGAGAGATATATATATACGCGTATATATATTGATATAGTAGAAAGATCGGAAGAGAAAGCGAGAGAGAGAATGAGGAATAAACCCTAACCCCCGAAACCTAGCTCCAGTCCGAGCAACCCTAACCCACCACCGCACCTCCGGCCACCGCCGCGCCACCGACGAATGCTAGAGTCGGCCGGCCAGAGGGCCGCGCGTGCGCCACAAACTCGCAGAAACGGCAGCAGCAGCACAACCGCGAGGCCGATTTCGTAGCGGTTTCCCCGCCACCCCCCGCTTCACAACCGTTTCCCGATCCACTTGATACGGAACATAGCTAACCTATAGCACTTAGAATTCCTTCAAACGGATTTAATTTTCATGCGCTAGGTTGTCCGAAAAATCAAACCAAAGTTCGGTAAAAACCTGTTCAAAAATAGGACAATAACAGTCCATACATCCACGTTTGAAGATCGATTCCGATCGGTCTAGTGCCAGATTAGAAATTTAACTTGAACACAGTTATAGACAACATATAGGGCTTTAAAATCCGTTTTTTTAGAAATGAAATTCGTTGACTGTACAGCGAGAAAATCGAATTCCAAAATCATGAAAAACAGTTTTCGAAAATAAAATTTTTTAGGAAAAGCCTCCGATATGACTTGCGTCCCGCCAAACCGGACGACGTGGTCGCGAACCAAAAGCATTGAAAGGTGTGTATCGGCTTCGTAGACGTATGGGCTTTGACGGAATTCAAATTGGTTGCGTGTGCGCGATAAATTTGATGCGTATCCGTCGAAATTTACCGTATCGGCCCCTTTACAAATTTTCTAATTACTTTGTGCACGTTCGTCAGATCAAGACGAAACTTGCGCCAACAGGACCATATTATTTTTTTGGTCCTGTATGCCAAGTTTGGTCCGATTCTGAGACAGTTGACCGGATCACCGTTTTGCGGGCCTCACGATCTGACTCAACGGGCGATTTTGTGCATAGCCCACCGAAATCCAACTTTGGACATACGGTTGGGTTTGTATCGAAAAACTGGACCTATTGACATATAGTTTGGCAACTTTGGAGACCATAGACTTTGGCACGCTTTTCGGTGCAAAGCGGGTTCAACGGCAGATATCATTTTGACCCGAAATTACCGTTTTGCCCCTGTTCCAGAATTGGACTTAATGATAGAAAATTCTAGCTAATTTGACTATTCTAAAAATATTGGGAATATTTATTTCTGCATCCGGAGACTCTTGTATGTGTTGACTGTTGTGGCTTATTGAGTGGTATAGTATTTCGGTTTCACAAGCATAGGACCTCAGGCGAGTACATCTCTGATAGTTATCATATTTGATTATCTCTATGAATCATGTACATATAAGTAGTATTTTATATTGATATTCTATTGGTTCTTGACACGATGTTACACGAGATAGTAGTTATGGATTCTTTACATGTTGTTCGTGACCAATCTATTACCGTGTTCGTGACCTGTTTGGATCCATGAGTATTGGTCGGGCGAAGAAATACTGTAGACATGTAAACAAACTCAAAATTATTCTTGGCTAATAGCAGTCACACACTTCAAGTACGGGGTGTCGGATCTTATTCTTGCCTAATAGCAGTCGTACATTTCATGTGTGGGATTTACCCTTAGTCGTTTACATATCAAAGTAGTATTTCAACTCACTAGATAGATACAGTTTCTAGTTCTACAATATAGATTTCTAGCTACAGGTCTACTCTGTTTTTAGTACTCACTTTCCATGTTCACCATGCTCAGTTTCTGTCATGATTCTATACTCATCTTTTCATCGTATATTTCATTATTATTTACAGATTTATAGATTTTGTCATTTATTGAATCTATTGTGAGATTGTACTCGTTCTATTCCTGAATGGAACCAATATTTTTTAGGTTAGCTATGGCTTCACTTAGCATTGGGAGATACGGGTGTACTTGCAGACCAAAACCTAGAAATTAGATAGATGTGATATCAATTTTATTATTTGTAAGAACTATGTACTTTTCTTTAAATGTAAATCTTGTAATAATTGTAGATTTGATTTAATAATGTGAATGAGAAATAAATGTATATTTTGTAATTTTGAGCATCATGGCCTTGACAGCGTTCTACCGCCGACTCTCCGACATAGGCTGGCTTGGACACGTCTCGTATCCAAAAAAGCGGGTGCGGGTCGTGACACATAAAAATAAATAAGTAACGAAAACAGAACTGAACAGTAATTTGCCTCTAATATGATTTAAAAGAACAATTTATTTTACAAAAAATAAATAATAAATAAATTCATACAACATGGTGAGATAAAGTAAATAAACAGCAATGGCAATATATCTTGCATGGAGACTGTGCGTTGATTTCTGCAGGGAACTTGTCAAGGCAGTATAAGCAACAAAAGATGGACTTCCGCAAACATCTTTGGATGCTGAAATAAACATCATCAATGTTTTTAGAATAAGAAAAATATCTAAGGTCGCCTACCCATAAGTCCAAATCTGGATACGGAGGCAAAATAAACATCTTTGGATGCTGAAATAAACAATTTTTGAGACGTATCCGTCGAAATTCACCATATACACCCCTTTGCAAAAATTTTAATTACTTTGTGCACGTTCGTCACATTGCGATAAAACTTGTGCCACTGGACTCGTGTTATTTTTAGTCATGTGAGCCAAGTTTGGTCCAATTTTGAGAAGGTCAACTGACATGCTATTTTGGCGAGCCCACGACCCGACTCAACGAACAATTTTGTGCACGGCTAATCGAAATCCAAAATTGGACATACCATTGAGTTCATATCAAAAAACTGGACTCGTTGGTATATAATTTCTTGACTTTAGAGACCATAGGATCTGGCACATTTGTCGGTGCAAAGCGGATCTAACGGTGAACACTATTTTGGCCTAAAGTTACCATTTTTCCCGTATGTCCAGAATTGGACTTATGAGTTGTCAAATTTAGATATTTTTCTTATGCCAAACACGTTGGTGATGTTTGTTTTAGCATCCGAAGACATTTGCGAGAGTTTGACTTTTGTGGCTCATTGAGTGATTGGATATTGTTGGTTCTACGCACGATCACAAGGAAAGTGTACCTTGCCCACTGTACAGTATTTTCATACATTTTTCTATTATTATTTTCTTCCAGTCATACTTGGTTATTGCTTCTCATGTTTATGCCATTGCTATTTTTTTCGAGCTACGTGCACGTACGATATTTTTTTATTCTATATATTACTGCTATTTCATGTATAGGTCCTGATAGTATTGCTTTGTCCTGAGTCACATTCACTTGATATGACTTGACCTGTTACTTGTACTTGACTTGACATGACACCAGTATAGTTCATTGTGACAGAGAGGACAATTACTAGGCATGTAGGCTAAATGATAGTATTCTGTTGGCCGATAGTTCGGATGAGCTTTGATTGTGTTGATGATTCTGTTGGTCGTTAGTTTCATGCTACGGCTGTGATATTCTATTGGTCGTTATTCTTGGGGGAGATACGATTGTGATTATTCTCTCGACCATTAGTTTCGGATGAGCTACGGTTGTGATGGTACCTGTATATATTAGCCCAAGTATTGAACATTGTCCTTGTTGTTGCATTTTCATGTAGTTTGTTTAGTATTAGAGTGTCATATTTCTGTCATCTCCTTTATGCATGTTATTTACTGTCATAGTAGGCATGTTTGATGTACCTTGCTAGTCTCCTGAGGACCTAGTAATTTCTTCAGGTATTAGATGAAGGTATGAGATATTGATGGATGATGGTTGCTTCATCAAGACTACAGGTATATTTAGTTGTTGATCTTATCACTCTTTCTTATTTATATTTTATCGTATATTTGATTCTCGTTGTTATTATAGCCTAGTCTTTTACAAGCTTCAAATTTCTTCTAGCTTGTTCATGATAAATGTGTTATTGGGGATCTACTCTAATACAGTTATCTATTCTAGAATCAGTGTATTACGGTCTGATCAGCCTTAGTGCACTTGATTCTTTATTGTTATCAATATTTAGTAGATTGAAATATAGTTGATTTAGAATAACAAGATAGCTTATACGTACTTGAGCTAGGCTAGAGTCCTCATACGTAGCTGTCATGTATATGATATCCTAGTCCTAAGTATTCTGAGATTGGAGCGTTACACCTAAGTAAAAGGATATCGGTTCATCTTGGCCATCACTGATTTTTTTTAAATGGGCTAAAGTTATACCACTCAGTAAAGTGAAGATGTCTAAATGGCACCAACTTGGTCAAGCATCATGTTGTTGGTGTTTTTGCCTTTCGACTAGGAAAGATAGTCCCATATTGGCTACACCATTTGGTGAGTATCTCAATATAATGCTTTGCTTGTGTTGAGGTGTGCGCTTGTAGTGTCGTAGGGCACATGTAGGTGCCATTTCGGGGCATTTTCCTAGAAAGAAAAATGATTAACTCCTCAAAGAAAGCATTTATGCTTTTTGTCATTCTCATGTCCATTAGGTGTAAACCCCCTAAAATTTCACTATAGACTTTTTTATTTTATTTTGGTATTTGTATGTCGAGTGCAAATACGTATATACGAAGTATTTATTTATACACAAAAGTTATATTATAGTTTTTTATACAGTAAATAATATAGATTTTGAAATAATATAAGGTATATATTATATCTTATTTATAAAATGTGCCGCACTAAACTTTATTTTATTAATATATAATATAGGAACCAATTTCAAAAATAATATTTATATAAATTTACTTAAGCATCAAAGATTATTTTAAATATATTAGATATTATTTTAAAATTATTAGTGTGATAGATTATTGACTAGATTTATTTAGTTTTAAATTCATTGATTTAATTTCTTTACAAGTATCAAATATAGCTTAAATTTTTGATAATATTAACTGTTAATTTGAACTATTATTCAATATTTGATTAAGATTACATTGATTTAAATTTTATTTGCTTTTGAATTATTAGATATTATTGATACTACTTTGATAATATTAATATTACTATTGATAGGATCATTAGTTAGTATTTTGAATTATTATTGATTATAATTCAGATCTGATTAATCTACTTTAGACATTAAATTTTATTTTAAATTATTGGTATATGATCATTTATTATATTTTGAATCAATTATTGATTTGGGATTAAATTAACTTAGTTTTGAATATTTATTTGAATTATTATTGTAACCAAATAATATATCAAGATTTGATTGATTTTATTTTAAAATTATTGATTATTATCTTTGACCAATAAAAATTTATTTGCTAAATTATTATATATAAGATTTTGGATTATAAAAAAATGATTTTAAATTATGTATTGTAACTAAATATTGGATTAGATTTTATTAGTTAAGTTTTAAATATTTGTTTAATTTAAATTTATGGAAATATTTGATTATTGGTTTCCTAATCCATATCTATTTAGGAAATATCTATCTATTTAAGGAAAGCTTTTTCCCCTTCCAATCTAATTCTAATTTAGTTAAGTAATAGCTACTCATTATATATACCCTATTAAACTTATAAACATCTCTCCTTTTTTCCTTTCTCAAATTTCTCTTTTTTTTTGGTCCGAAAATTGTCATAAATTCAGTCTCCTTTTTCAAAGGCTCTAACAACTTCGAAGGGCCATAACTCCTAATTCCGGACTCCGTTTGACCTCTCGTGTTTTTTTGTTTGAACCGTATTGAGGTTAGCTATGATAATCTATAATTTATTTTAGTAAATTCATAGTATATATATATTTTTAAATTATTTGAGTGTCAATTATTCAAAAATTGATGCGTCGTAATATTTTTGAGAATTTGGGAGATCCAGAACTGGGTTTTACGATCCGTTTATGTTTCGAAAAGCTGACATGATGATCTATAGCATGCAAAAAAATTCAAAAATTATTTTAAAGTTTAAATTTTATTGGGCTAATGTATATTTATATTATTTCGTGGTATTTGAAATAAGCTTTTGACCTAAAAATATTATTGTAATATTTTCTACCTAATTGAATTATAGTTTTTTTTCCATTAAGAATGATATTTCTAGATTTTCAAAGTATTTTACTAAAATTATTTTAACTAATAAAAAAAGGTAGTTGCCAAATTAAAACTTATTTTCAAGTATGTATTTATCTAAAATATTTTGGGGGAATAAAATAGAGTTTTCAAGTATTATGAATGTTTTCTAAAATAGTATAAGTATCTAATTTTACGCAAATTATCTTCGATTATCATCACTGATCACGACTAATCATAATCCCATCTCTTGCAAATTCTGTACTTTTTTATGTCAACCCTAGCTAATTGGACTGTTCTGGACTCGATAGAACAGTCTGTTCCATCATCGGAGACTATCTTGTGAAGTTTTAACATCGAAGTCAATTTTGTGCTATTAGAGTTATCGCACCACTCCAGACGCCACATCAGGTAAGTATACCTTGTCGACTTGTACAGTTTATTCATGCAATTTCTATCTTGTTGTTTCTTTTCTGTCTTACTTGATTACATGCTTCTCATGTTCATGTCATTGCTATTTTTCTTAATTTACGTGCATGTACATTTTTTTCATCATATATATCACTGATATTTTACGTATATATCCTGATAGTGTTGCTTAGTCCTTTGCTACGTTTATTTGATATGACTTAACATGTTACTTGTGTTTGACTTGAGTCGACTTGACTGGACACCTGTATAGTTCATTAAGACAAAGAGGTCAGTTACTAGGCATGTAGGCTATATGATAGTATTATGTTGGCCGATAGTTCGAATAAGCTTTGGTTGTGTCGATTTTTCTGTAGGCCGTTAGTTTCGTGCTACGGTTGTGATATTATGTTGTTCGTTAGTCTCAGATGAGATGCTATTGTGTTTATCTGTTAGCCATTAGTTTCGTATAAGCTACGATTGTGATGGTACCTGTATCTGTTAGCCCAAATATCAAACGTTGTCCTTGATGTTGCGTGTTCATGTAGATAGTTTAGTAGTAGAGTACTCCATTACTGGCATTTCCTTTATACATATTTTATACTGTTACATTCGACATATTTTTTGTATCTTGTTACGTCCCTCAGAGGGTCTGATGATCTCTCCAGGTGTGTGTTTTCTTGACTTTTGCAGGAGTTTCAGCCAAGATCGTGATCTTCTCCTTCCTATCGAAGATGATATGCTCTTGGATCACGCTTGCTGCTTGTACTCTTTATTTTGCTATTTTCTTTCTTCTAGTTAAATGCTTGGTAGTGGATTTGTCTCCATCCAGCAACTTATACAATGATATTTCATATTTGATTCTATGATATCTTTTTTTCTTATTTTGTGGATGAGATTTAGTGAACCATGGCTATCTTTATACTGCATTTACAGCTTACGTATATTTATTATACGGTTGGCATATTTATTTACCATGTCATACGTATTTTGGGACTGGGGGTGACATATTTTTGTGGTGGCCCATGCAGGTCTAGAAAATATTATTTCGGTTACGTTACTGTACCAAATAAGCCAGCATATAAGATTAGTGTCTAGGATCTCATCCACATGCTTGACCTTCTTTCTTATTCCACTTTCGAACTCTCGTTTAATTGTCTTGATTTGTATCTTGCTTGATTCCTTTCTATGCGAATCTTATTTCTCTTGCATAATAGAGGTTAGGAAGATGACTCGTACTCGGTATATATGCTCCATTGTTCAATTATACTATTAGATTGACTCTTGTAAGTTGGGTAGCATGCCTCACAACCTAGCCTCCTATTGCCTTTATGACGCATTAATGAAGTATAATTGAGTGACACTAAATATATGCTAATGTAGGAAGATAGGTTTACCTAGACTATAGAGTTTTAGAGGTCCATATCTCATTGATCGACCAAAGCCTTAGACAATAATATAGTAGATCAACTGTAGAAGCACAAATACCGAACGAGTCTGTCACGCCCCAGAACCAGAATACTGGAGAGCGGGAGAATGACTCAGCCAGCTACGTATTACGGGTAGATGAATACCGGATAATACGATCAATGCTGTCTAACCAGACGAGGAGGGTGCATTCTACATAAAAGTCTCACTATGGTCATTTCGCATCTATTGTCTCAATCATTCAAATAAGAAACAGTAATACAGAACATGTAAGATAAAGCAGTAAGGCGTCCCAAACGCTCAGTCAAAATGTCCTGAAAATCTGGCTTTACAAAACATAGCCAGATGGTATAGTAAGGTATACACAATTGTTATCAGCTGCAGTCTGACTTAATTATAATCATGCAAAAGTAAGTACAAGACGATCCGACCAACATGTCGGTGCCAAACGGCTAAGTATAAAGTAAACGACAAAACGAGCGGTGAAGTAAAGAAACCCACTCGAGTCCTCCTGCGATCATCCCTCTAGTATTGACCATCTTGGAGGTAGAAGTAAGCTGGATCCTCGGGGACCGGCTCTAAATCTGGCCATGCAAAACCAGAGAGGTTAGACCTCTAATAGCAAGTACCACAAGGAAGGACGATATGAAGGATTAAACCAGTATATAAGAGAATATAATAATAGATCTCTGCTTCCCACTAGGATTCACATAACATCACGACACTTCGAACCAACCTCCCAACCAAACAAGGACAGAAGTTGGCCCGTCATGTCCTGACATTCTGATCATCTCAGTTAGGCAACAGAATAGATACAGTACACAAACAAATCATCTTGCACGGACAATCAATTCCTACGGCTTGCTATTGTGAGTTCCAAGTTATCCTGGAATTATGCAATAGGGATTCCTCAGTTCTTACTATGTGCGAGCAAGGCTAGTCTATCCAGTCAATCAATTGCGCCAATCATGTAGTTAGACGAGTCCCAACGGGACGCCCGTCGTTATAGCATGTACAATAATATAAGCAGATACTGTTCCCTGCCCGTGTGACAGATTTCCAGTATCTGTGGGAACCAGCCGGCCCGTCGGGCACTTAATAGTCCCAAGGGGGCTGCCATGTAAGAACTCGGGAATCCATTCTCTCCATGCCATCATTATTTTATTTAACTTAATAGTCCCTACGTTGAGCGAAGTTCCATGCCGTGGATCATGGCCATTCAAATGAGTACTTTCGTACGGGGTACGATATGCGCAACTCTACAACGATATCCGTGCGGCTAGGTTGTAGGTTTTACATAGCGTGATGCAACAATCAAATCTAACCACGGAGTAATCATGCCTTGACCATAAAGTATACATGCTGTTTTTATAAGATAAATAAATAACTAAATAATAAATATATAATTTGAAGCCTGCATGTGCCTGTATGCCAATATCCGGGATCGGCTAATCGAGTACAATAGTTCATTACATGAACGTGTCTCATTCATTAATAAGACGACTAGCCAGTCTCTTAGTTCCAACTAGGAACGCATGATCAATTATTAGTCAATGTCACAATCATTATCAATGGTGACAAGGCATGAAAGTCAATCAATATTACATGGGGTCGGGTCTATAACTCTCAGGGTTAAGTTCTAGTCATACTGGGTATCCATGGATCAATCAGGACGCAAGGCACATTCTACATAACAATCCATTTTAACAAATTTAACATATCATGATTTATCAAGAAATTCACGCAAAAAAGGCGTAAGGATATAATAGAAGGATTATCATGCCATCATTTAATGAATAGGTTGTGGAATAAATAAAAACACCCAGGTCAGGAAGTCACGCCAACAAGTCTATGCTAAGGCCAAAAGTCATGCAAGAAGTCTATGCTAAGACCAACAAGTCACGCTAAGTCTAGCTGGGGTGAGCGTGGAAAATGGGCGTGAACAGCGAGCGTAAAAAATGATACACGCTGGCAAGCACGAGCGTGAAAAGTCACGCAAGCAAGCACAGCGTGAGCGTGACTGAAAATACACGCACGTTCATGAAATTGTGAGCGTGACTGAAAAATACATGCACGCTCATGAGAACATGAGCGTGACTGAAAATACACGCACGCTCATGAGAACGTGAGCGTGACTGAAAATACACGCACGCTCATGAGAACGTGAGCGTGACTGAAAATACACGCACGCTCATGAGAACGTGAGCGTGACTGAAAATACACGCACGCTCATGAGAACGTGAGCGTGACTGAAAATACACGCTAACATGCAAGAACATGAGCGTGTCTCAAAATCCATGCAGACACGTAGAGACGTGTGCGTGACTAAAAATACACGCACGCAAGGATGTGTGCGTGACTGGGCTGATGTTTTACGCGAGCACGTAAGAACGTGTGCGTACCACATCTCCCGAACTCAAAGTCCTATGGAGCCTTCGTTCCAGTGCCAGAGAAATACACGCAAAGTTGGTGAACTAAGAACCCATGAACAGCCGAATACAAAAAACTTAGATCTAGAAGAAACAAGCCAACGAAATCCAAATTACTAAGTAGTAAACTCTCTTAGAATTACAAGAGGAAGCCAAATGAACCATAAAAACATGGTTCTCAAGTAGAAGCAAGTTTGCACTTGCCTCCTGCTGCTGCTGCTGCTGCTGGTAGGTGGAGAAGTTATGAGAGGAAGAAGAAGAAGTAATGGTGAGAATGAGTAATTAGGAGAGAGAATGGAGAGGGTGGCTTTAAATAGGGGGAGTGGTGGTAGGTGGGAGTTGTGGGCCGGGTTGTCCACCATGAACCCGAAAACCCTCCATGGCCGAACCCAATAAGACCAAAGCAGAGAATAAAAGCAGGAAGAAAATGCAGAAAATAGAATGCAGAAAATAAAGTGCAGGAAACAATTAACATGAAAATTTAAAGAGTAGAAAATTAATTAACATGAAATTAAAGGAATTTAAATACAGGATAATACATGATAGATACTAAATATACATGAATCGTACATGTATAAAAATACGCATTCCGGGAACGGGAAGTGACATCTCTACCCATCTTAGAAAAATTCCGTCCTCGAAATTTCAAATCCAAGCAGGTAGAAATATCGGAGCTAAACTAATACAAGCAATTCTAGTGAGCAAGCAATCATTTCTACCATATCAAAAGCAAGTACTATATATGTAAATTCATCAATCCATGATATCAAGTAGCTCTACCCATAAAGTGACAAGCATGAAGAATCAGGACAATCAAGGTATACGGAAAGAGATATACCTTGTGAGTCAAACAGGTGTGGATACCGTGATCGGATATCATCCTCACGTTTCCACGTTGACTCTTCCAAGGAGTGATGACCCCAAGCAACATGGACAAGACTAATTGTTCGGTTCTTGAGTATCTTCTCTCTTCGGTCCAAAATGGACACAGGTTGTTCCTCGTAAGACAGGTTGGTACCAACAACCAGCTCAGAGTGATCGAGGACATGGCTTGGGTCTGATACATACCTACGTAATTGAGATACATGAAACACGTCATGCACCTCTCGTAATGAAGGTGGAAGGGATAAACGATAAGCAACATCGCCTATCCGATCAAGAATAACAAATGGGCCTACGTACCGCGGACTCAATTTCCCGCGAACGCCAAATCTGATGACCCCACGAGTAGGTGAGATCCGCAAGAATACGTGGTCCGCAACAGAGTACTCTAACGGCCTACGATGCTGGTCCGCCCAATGACGATGCCGATCCTGCGCAACTCGAAGTCGCTCTCTAATTCCCTTAACCACTTCAACCGTCTGAACAATCATTTCTGGGCCTAACATCTTCCTCTCTCCGATATCATCCCATGCAAGCAGTGACCTGCACTTCTTACCATATAGTGCTTCAAATGGTGCCATCTGGATATTGGCTTGATAACTATTGCTATATGAAAACTCGACCAAGTACAGGTGGCTCTTCCAAGATCCTCCAAAATCTAAAGTGCAAGTTCGCAACATGTCTTCTAAAGTCTGAATCGTTCTTTCTGATTGCCCATCCGTCTGCGGATGGTAGGCCGTGCTAAATCTTAACTTGGTACCCAGACTATGATGTAAACTCTTCCAAAAATGTGATGTAAAGTGGGTATCCTGATCCGACACAATACTGACAGGGACTCCATGCTGCCTGACTATCTGTTGTATATATAACTCTGTGCCAACTTTTCTGTAGATTGTCCTACTCTGAAAGGAAGAAAGTGTGCTACCTTAGTAAGTCGGTCCACTATCACCCAAATAGCGTCCTTACCACTTGATGATCTTGGTAAACCAGTTACAAAGTCCATTGTAATATGCTCCCATTTCCATTCCGGGATAGGAAGCGGTTGCAATAACCCAGCTGGCCTCTGCTGTTCTGCATTCACTTGCTGACATACCAAGCAACGGGAAACAAATCTAGCTATCTTCCTCTTCATCCCGTTCCACCAGAAATGCTGCTTGATATCTTGGTACATCTTGGTCCCTCCAAGGTGAATAGAATACTGAGAACTGTGAGCTTCTTCCATAACCTCTTATCTGATATCTCCACTAGGCACACATAGACGCGATCCAAACCTAAGTGTACCATCTTTATGAATTCTCATCTCCTTCCTGAGTCCTGACTCACATTCTGCCCTAAGCTTCTGAATCCTTGGGTCCTGTACCTGAGCTGCCTTAATCCTGCCTACCAAGTCGGATTGAACTTGCAGACTAGTTAGAACTCCTATATCACTAGGAAGTATAACCTCGATGCCCATCTCCTGAAGGTCCTCTAAGATATGCCTCTGCGTTGTCAACATAAATGTGCTGCCTCTCCTGCTAAGAGCGTCTGCTACCACATTCGCCTTGCCTGGATGATACTGAAGCTCCACGTCATAATCCTTGATCAACTCCAACCATCTTCTCTGCCTCATGTTCAGCTCCTTCTGAGTAAAGATGTACTTTAGACTTTTATGATCTGTGTACATCTCCACTCGGTCACCATATAAGTAATGCCTCCATAGCTTCAGAGCAAACACTACTGCCGCTAACTCCAAATCATGAGTTGGGTAATTCTTCTCGTGGTTCCGAAGCTGCCTAGATGCATATGCTATCACCTTCCCATGCTGCATAAGGACACATCCAAGTCCTTTACCTGACGCATCACAATATACTGTAAAACCTCCGGGTCCAACTGGCAATGTAAGAATAGGTGCTGATATTAATTTCTGCTTCAAAGTCTCAAATGATGCCTGACATTCTGTTGACCAAACGAATGGTACATCCTTCCGGGTCAAGCGGGTCATGGGTGCTGAAAGCCTTACAAAGTCTGACACAAACCTTCTGTAATATCCTGCCAATCCCAAGAAACTCCGTACGTCTGCTACGGTCTTGGGTACTGGCCAACTTTCTACTGCTTCTATCTTCTTGGGGTCTACTGCTACTCCAGCTTCTGATATGATGTGACCTAAAAATGAAATATGATCCGTCCAGAACTCACGCTTGCTGAGCTTGGCATACAACTGGTTCTCTCTCAGAACCTGTAACACTTTTCTGAGGTGGTCTTCATGCTCCTCTTCACTAGTAGAGTATACGAGAATGTCGTCAAGAAACACAACGACAAACTGGTCTAAGTATGGCATAAAGATGCGGTTCATCAAATCCATGAATATTGCTGGAGCATTGGTCAAACAAACGGCATTACTAAAAATTCATAATGCCCATACTTCGACCTGAATGCTGTCTTGGGAATATCCTCCTTCCGAACCCTCACCTGATGGTACCCTGAACGAAGATCTATCTTGGAGAAAACTCTAGCCTTGCTCAACTGATCAAATAAGTCGTCGATCCTGGGTAATGGGTACTTGTTCTTCACTGTCGCCGCGTTAAGATTCCTGTAGTCAATGCATAACCTGGATGACCCATCCTTCTTCTCCACAAGTACCACTGGTGCTGCCCATGGTGATACGCTAGCTTGGATAAACTTCTTCTCTTTCAGTTCCTCAATATGCTGATATACCTTGGCCTGCTCTGAATCCGCCATTCTGTAAACCCGATCTGATATCGGTTTAGTTCCTGGTGCCAATTCTATACTGAACTCAATATCTCTGACTGGTGGTAGACCTGGAAGTTCTTCAGGAAATACGTCTAGAAATTCTTCAACTACCTTCGGGACTTGAACTTCTTCCATTGCCGTTATTACTCCCTGCTCTTGCTGAGTTGCCCCTGATCTGACTAAGGTGAACCTCTTCATGCCTGGAATATCAAAAGATACACTCCCACTACGACAATCTATTGTCGCATGACTGTCTTTCAGCCAGTCCATGCCTAAGATAACGTCAAAATTTTCGACAGAAAATTCTATCAACCGGGCAGGTAAAGAATGCCTGCAAACTACAACGCTATATGCTAAAATAACTCTACTAACTCCTACGAGCCCATTACCAGTGAGTATATTCAACCTCCCTGGCAATGCCTCGAACTCCATTCCTAGTCGTGTCGCAAATTATGCAGATATAAATGAATGGTGTCACCCCCATTTCCTGTATTTCATATTTGTACTCGTAATTTAATTTTTGGCACGTATTTTATTTTCTCGACTTGCGGATTTTGATTCTCGTAAATGGGTTTGGACCATGGCTTGGTTTTATTTTGTGGAGTTGGTTTGGTTTGGTTCATCATGAGTGGAACACCTTAGCCTATTCTCCACCTCTATTCCATCACAACCACCCTCATTAAAATCTACCAACCTTTTCTCTCTCCTCTATAACTCCATTAATTTCTTACAACTTCTTCTTCTTCCTTCTTTCACACAACTCCCCCAACCCATAGGCAAGTACACCTTGCCATCAAATAAGCACTACTTTTATTTGTCCATTAACTAGATTAGGCCATGGAGAACAACTTTAGAACTTGACATTTTGTGATTTGGAGCTTTCATTTTTCTAGATCTAGGTTTTAACCATTTTCGAAATCCTTGGTTTTGATCCATTAAATTTCGATTTTTGCATGTTTTGATGCTTCCATGTGGAAGAGAATTCGATTTTACTCAAGTTAGAACTTTGAAAATCTAGATTTGGTTTTGATTTGGCTAAGTTATGAAGATTTGAAGTTTTTGGTGTTCTTGAGGAGTTCATCTCAGCCTTGGTGAAGGCTCTCGGCCAGTGCTCTTTAGCACTTGACCGTTTGCGCACCCCGGCCTGTGCTCTTTAGCGCATGGCCGATTGCGCATAGGCTCAGCTAGTGCTTTGCGCAACGCTGGATTGCGCTGGCACAAGCTAGCCATGTGCAAGCCAGCCATGCGCAAAGTAACCCCTGCGCACTCGACCATTGCGCAGTCCAACTCTGCGCAGTCTACCCTTGCGCAATCCTCCCTTGCGCAATCCAATTGATGCGCAAGGCATTCCCTGTGCCCCTTTAACCCTGTGCCCCTTGACCCCCTGCGCAGTCTACCCTTGCGCAAGGTAACCCTTGCGCAAGGCAACTCTTGCGCAGCTCTTCCATGCGCAGTACATACCCTGCGCAGCCCAACCCCTGACCCCCTTGCACAACCTACTTGTCTATGATGAATTGTTATTTCTTTAAGCTTGGCTCTTCTATAGTCCTATATATATTGGTATTTTATTAGATATTTTACGTCCATTTTATATCCTTACGCCTTTTGTCACGAACTGATTTTTACTTAATATGTTTGGAATGATAATTGTACATGGCATGGTATGACAAGGAACTAGCATAACATGACAGTGACCCGTAGTGGTGCACTCCTGACATGACCAACCTGACATGATAGTGGCCCGTGGCGGTGTACTCCTGACTTGACTTGTAACTTGTAACTTGACTCGTATAATCAACTTGACACCGTGGGTGCTCCTGCTTGCTTGCTTGTACAATCCACTTGTCTTGTCTTGCATCATGTTTAGGACATGACTTCCTGGGTACCACGGCCAGGGACTCGCGCTAAATTGGATTAGGCTAATTATTAGATCAAACTAGAACATGGAGAATTCCCAGTCACAGGCAATCTCGTTATCTGGGTACTTTAATGGACTTGTAGCTTGCCGACGAGTAGAGCACATTTCTAGCACACTGTCATGTGTTGTACCCTCTAAGTCACCTAAGGGTACATTTGTCTCCCGGGCAATGTACCCACCTATAACTCTCAACCAGCGGAAGGATAACTGGATGGTCTGCAGGGCTTGGGACTGGAAGTTTCTCACTTGCATCTTGTTAGTAATTAAGGCTTGTGATAACCCTAGTTAGTTAAAGTAGTAAGCCGTAGTAATTGCTTAGCCGTTTGTGAATGCATGATGTCCAGCCTTGTCTAAGTCTTGTCTAGCTCCAGTACCTGCTATCTCCTGAGCATGTTTGTTTTCCCTTATCGTAACGATAAATGGGTAGAGACAATGAGCTATTCAGGCGAAGGGTTACAACCCCGGTCCTTGTCTGGTTTAAGGATTGTAACCTGGCCCCCAGAATGGTTCCACGTCCCTAGTCGTTTATCGCTCTGTGTACTTTTATTACTTGTACTTTCCTTTTATTCTTTATGTTCTGATATGCTGGCTTTTGTTCTTATTTGTGGCCTCCTTGTGGCACTTGCTCTTTCTGGGGTTTGACCCAGCTGGTTTTGTGTGGCCAGATTTTGGAGCAGCTCCCGAGGATCTACCAAGCTTCCAGCCCAATGGTGAACACTAGACGGAACCCGGGCTACGAGTGGGTTTTCCTTTTTTGTTTCACCCACTTATATGTAAATTTATTCTTTTGAGACGTTTAGCCGACGAGCACCTGTTAGCTCGATGCATATTTATTTACTATCTGCCTACGGGCTGTAAATATGACTAACAAATCCTAGGGTTGATCATGTATGATCGAACTCTTGCTAGTCCTATCATTTTGTACGACTAGCTTCATGATCATCCGATATGTAATATTTGGGACGCCTTATATATATATATTTGATGCTCTAACATCTTGTAACTCTGTTAATTGCTGGGGATTGAGATAATAGGCTTGACCTTAAGAGACTGCTGGCTTGTAGTAAACCCTCATATCTAGACAGCCGTGACCGTATAGTTGAGATGTATTCTATTTTAATATACGTAGCTGGCTATGTCCGCCCCCGCTCTCCAGTATTCTGGTTCTGGGGCGTGACAAATGGGATGCTCCCGAATCAAACAATGCTACTTGCGGGATATGAGGCGACGAGAATGTTACCTGCCACAACATCTTCCGATGCCAATGCCTCTTCCAAAGACAGAGTGAATGCCTGCCCTCGACCTCCTTGCTGATTTCTATGCTGCGGCCTAGCCTGATGCTGCTGCTGGCCCCTGCCTTGATGATGCTGGGGTGGTCTATGCTGGTGTGGCTGCATCGGCGGTCCCTGCTGCCGAAACATCTGAGCCTGCGGACGCTGTGCCAACGGCCTCACTGCCACCGCTGGCCCTCGATACTGGCCTGCCCCTGGTGTTGGCAGAGCAGGAAACTGCTGCCCTGGTCCTCCTGCCTTCGAATTCATGGGACATGTGGTAACCCGATGGTCTGGATTTTCACATATCAGACACAATCCATTCAATATCCGACACACATCTCTAGTGTGCCCCATCTTCCCACAATAAGTACAGCCCGTCGGGGGTTGCTGGTTCTTCCTCTGTTGCTATTGCTGTTGCCTGGGTAGTGCTGGCCCTCGTATCGCCACATCGTGGATACGAATGCCAGTGGATGGTACTGTTGTTCGGGGCGCTGCTCCCCCTCCTCCTTCAATCTGACTGTGGGATCTCTTTTGACCCCCAGTTCTTACGGCAAGCCTCTGAATGGTGATTTCATGCCTTCGAGTCGCCGTCAATATCTCATCAAAAGTCTGGTAATTGTGCCCCTCTATCAATTACAAGAGTTCAAGATGAAACCCCTGCTGAAACCTCATAGCCCTCTGGCTCTCTGTTGCTACCATCTCTGGGGCAAATCGACTCAATCTGCAGAATTCCGCTGCATAAGCATCTACAGTCTTGCCAGCCTGCCTGAGGCTGATAAACTTCTGTTGTAGCTCAAACCGTGCCACAACTCCATAGTACTTGGTCTTGAATCTTGTCGTGAAATCGTCCCAAGCCACAGGACGTCTAATGCCCACTTCTTCTAATTCCCACCAATCACGTGCGAGATCCTGAAGTAACAACTTCACTAGATCTATACGTTCTTCTGCCGGTACCTTAGCTGCTGTCAGAATAGCCTCCATATCCTTAAGCCATGCATCTGCTGAGATGGCATCCTCTGTGCCCTCGAAACGGTAGGGGTTGTACTTGCAAAACCTGTCTGATGCTCCTGAATCAGTCCTCACTCCTGGTTCCAAAGCCGTCTGCAGTCCTTGGTTGAGCAACACATTCTACTCTTGTAGCTGAGTGTGCATGCGTTGTTGGGCCAACATCTGATGTTGCTGAGTGGCCATCATTCCTCTCATGATCTCCAGAAGGGCTGGTGTGTCCACTTGGGTAGGTGGAACTGTCGGTGGTGGTGGAACATCCGGATACTGCGATCCAGCCGCTGGTTCCACTATCACTTCTTCCTGGGTAGCTTCTTGAGTTAGTACCAGCCCTTGTTGCTGACCAACAGGGTCAGGTTGTCCATGTTGCTCTTGTTGCTGCTGTCCAGCTCTGACCAATGCGGACGAAGTGCCCCTAAGAAAAGGGAAAAGAGAACAATCAAACAACCGGACATGAAGGATCAATGAAGTCAAAGGATACCGGAATGTCAAGCAAGAGTTGAGAATAACGAATCATGAGATCAAGGGGAAACATGTGTGATTGAGACATCCTATAAATCAAAATACCCCACAAGTCTGAAATCAGACCTGCATGGGCTACCACTAAAACCTTGTCACGCCCCAGAACCAGAATACTTGAGAGCGGGGGAATGACTCAGCTAGCTACGTATTACGGGTAGATGAATACCGGATAATACGATCAATGCTGTCTAACCAGACGAGGGGGTGCATTCTACATAAAAGTCTCACTATGGTCATTTCGCATCTATTGTCTCAATCATTCAAATAAGAAACAGTAATACAGAACATGTAAGATAAAGCAGTAAGGCGTCCCAAACGCTCAGTCAAAATGTCCTGGAAATCTGGCTTTACAAAACATAGCCAGATGGTATAGTAAGGTATACACAATTGTTATCAGCTGCAGTCTGACTTAATTACAATCATGCAAAAGTAAGTACAAGACGATCCGACCAACATGTCGATGCCAAACGGCTAAGTATAAAGTAAACGACAAAACGAACGGTGAAGTAAGGAAACCCACTCGAGTCCTCCTGCGATCATCCCTCTAGTATTGACCATCTTGGAGGTAGAAGTAAGCTGGATCCTCGGGGACCGGCTCTAAATCTGGCCATGCAAAACCAGAGAGGTTAGACCTCTAATAGCAAGTACCACAAGGAAGGACGATATGAAGGATTAGACCAGTATATAAGAGAATATAATAATAGATCTCTGCTTCCCACTATGATTCACATAACATCACGACACTTCGAACCAACCTCCCAACCAAACAAGGACAGAAGTTGGCCCGTCATGTCCTGACATTCTGATCATCTCAGTTAGGCAACAAAATAGATACAGTACACAAACAAATCATCTTGCACGGCCAATCAATTCCTACGGCTTGCTATTGTGAGTTCCAAGTTATCCTAGAATTATGCAATAGGGATTCCTCAGTTCTTACTATGTGCGAGCAAGGCTAGTCTATCCAATCAATCAATTGCGCCAATCATGTAGTTTGACGAGTCCCAACGGGACGTCCGCCGTTATAGCATGTACAATAATATAAGCAGATACTGTTCCCTGCCCGTGTGACATATTTACAGTATCTGTGGGAACCAGCCGGCCCGTCGGGCACTTAATAGTCCCAAGGGGGCTGCCATGTAAGAACTCGAGAATCCATTCTCTCCATGCCATTATTATTTTATTTAACTTAATAGTTCCTACGTTGAGCGAAGTTCCATGCCGTGGATCATGGCCATTCAAATGAGTACTTTCGTACGGGGTACGATATGCGCAACTCTACAACGATACCCGTACGGCTAGGTTGTAGGTTTTACATAGCGTGATGCAACAATCAAATCTAACCACGGAGTAATCATGCCTTGACCATAAAGTATACATGCTATTTTTGTAAGATAAATAAATAACTAAATAATAAATACATAATTTGAAGCCTGCATGTGCCTGTATGCCAATATCCGGGATCGGCTAATCGAGTACAATAGTTCATTACATGAACGTGTCTCATTCATTAATAAGACGACTAGCCAGTCTCTTAGTTCCAACTAGGAACGCATGATCAATTATTAGTCAATGTCACAAGCATTATCAATGGTGACAAGGCATGAAAGTCAATCAATATTACATGGGGTCGGGTCTATAACTCTCAGGGTTAAGTTCTAGTCATACTGGGTATCCATGGATCAATCAGGATGCAAGGCGCATTCTACATAACAATCCATTTTAACAAATTTAACATATCATGATTTATCAAGAAATTCATGCAAAAAAGGCGTAAGGATATAATAGAAGGATTATCATGCCATCATTTAATGAATAGGTTGTGGAATAAATAAAAACACCCAGGTCAGGAAGTCAAGCCAACAAGTCTTGCTAAGGCCAAAAGTCACGCAAGAAGTCTATGCTAAGACCAACAAGTCACGCTAAGTCTAGCTGGGGTGAGCGTAGAAAATGGGCGTGAACAGCGAGCGTAAAAAATGATACACGCTGGCAAGCGCAAGCGTAAAAAGTCATGTAAGCAAGCACAGCGTGAGCGTGACTGAAAATACATGCACGTTCATGAAATCGTAAGCGTGACTGAAAAATACACGCACGCTCATGAGAACGTGAGCGTGACTGAAAATACACGCACGCTCATGAGAACGTGAGCGTGACTGAAAATACACGCACGCTCATGAGAACGTGAGCGTGACTGAAAATACATGCACGCTCATGAGAACGTGAGCTTGACTGAAAATACACGCTAACATGCAAGAATATGAGCGTGTCTCAAAATCCACGCAGACACGTAGAGACGTGTGCGTGACTAAAAATACACGCACGCAAGGATGTGTGCGTGACTGGGCTGATGTTTTACGCGAGCACGTAAGAACGTGTGCGTACTATATCTCCCGAACTCAAAGTCCTATGGAGCCTTCGTTCCAGTGCCAGAGAAATACACGCAAAGTTGGTGAACCAAGAACCCATGAACAGCCGAATACAAAAAACTTAGATCTAGAAGAAACAAGCCAACGAAATCCAAATTACTAAGTAGTAAACTCTCTTAGAATTATAAGAGGAAGACAAATGAACCATAAAAACATGGTTCTCAAGTAGAAACAAGTTTGCACTTGTGCCTCCTGCTGCTGCTGCTGCTGGTAGGTGGAGAAGTTATGAGAGAAAGAAGAAGAAGTAATGGTGAGAATGAGTAATGAGGAGAGAGAATGGAGAGGGTGGCTTTAAATAGGGGGAGTGGTGGTAGGTGGGAGTTGTGGGCCGGGTTGTCCACCATGAACCCGAAAACCCTCCATGGCCGAACCCAATAAGACCAAAGCAGAGAATAAAAGCAGGAAAAAAATACAGAAAATAGAATGCAGAAAATAAAGTGCAGGAAACAATTAACATAAAAATTTAAAGAGTAGAAAATTAATTAACATGAAATTAAAGGAATTTAAATACAGGATAATACATGATAGATACTAAATATACATGAATCGTACATGTATAAAAATATGCATTCCGGGAACGGGAAGTGACAGAGTCCAATATTTTGATGAACTTGAACTACTTATACTTTCTTTCAGCATAATCTCGTGTACTTATATTTTTGGACTATCTTGACCGATGCTGCTATTATTTTCTAGTTTTACAAGCTTATTCATTTATCGAGCTTGTTCAGGACATGTGTTTTATTGGGAACGTCCACTATTACATTGTCTAATCAGAATCAATGTATTATGGTCTGATCAATCTTAGTGCACTTGGTTTGCTCTTTATATGACTGTTCTACGTGGATTGAGATATAGTTGACTCAGCTTATTAGACATATATAATTGCCATCTAGACATATCCGAGCATATCGTATTGGTTACGTAACTGTACTGATACGAGCCTGTGAATAAGAATCTACCAAAATAGGATCTCAACCGCAACAACCTTACAACTCCATTTTGAACTATTCAACCGCGTTTGAATCCCGTATTTGCATTCGATCACATCTCCCTTGAAATCCTTATTGTTTTTCGTCTTCACCTAATATGGAAAGACAAACGCTCGTTCTTGAAGGAAGTGTAACACCCAGTTTTCCAAATGAGGATAATTTTAAAATTTTATAATTATAATCATTTAGTAATGATATTTAATCATATTTTGATTTTTGGTGATTTTTAATTTAATTAAAACTAGTTAAAATGTTGAATTATGATTTTAATGGTTAACTAGTTAAACCCTAGTTTTGCTAAGCCTAGAGACTAACCATGACCAAGGGAGCCTAGTCACGTGATTAGAATTTCAAATTACCAATTTTTAGCCTAAGGGTATTTTGGTCATTTTTGACTTTTAATGAAAATAATTTTTATTAATTAAATATGTGCTAATTGTTAGGTTGAGACTTGACCTAGAATTTTAGCTTAATCTAGATTAGCCTTGAGCTTAGAGTCTTGATTAGGATAACCTAGTAAATGACAAGATTAACAATATCTAGATATTTCCTAGTAGGATATTTATCCCTTAGGATATTTGTGAAAAATTTGTGAAAAAGAAAGCCTTAGGACTATTGAACAAATAGGAAGGCTTGAATTTGGGTGGAAGAACCTCAACCACTCATCTAAAACCCTAACCCTAATCATTAAAATAGCCATACAAGCACCCCTCATATAAGTACCATACTTAAGAGCCCTTGCCTCTTTTTTAAATACCTAGAAAGAACCATACTTTGTTCTTCCCTAAACTTCTCCCAATTAATCCAAATTGAGTCCAAATTGAGTCAAATCAATTGCATCATCATCCCCAACAGTAAAGGAGACTTGTGGAGGCTTGCTAACAAGATTTTAGGACGTTTGAACCATAGCAAATCGAGGAAGACGTCAAGTCGAGGCTCTTTACATTGAGTTTGAACTCTCAATAGGTAAAACCCTATAAACCCTAATAAATTCCTGATTTCTTCCCATAGATGCATTTATTTAGGGTTCCCCTAGGTGTAGCCCAAGTTTGGTAGGATCTCGTGTCCATTTAGTGTCCGTATCGGACACGTATCGGTATTTTTAAAGAAGTATTTGGTGAAATGCCACATAGAAATGGATTTTAGTAATTTGCAAAACTAATTATATGTAAATGTAGCTAATTAGGTCTATATTATATATCAAATTGACTGAGTCAATTTTAGGCACGTTTGGACACTGTTTTAGGGCACAGACACGCAGCACGAGACACCATACGGGGCTCGTACGGTTCTTCTGCTGCTCGGGGTCGACACAGGACATGACACGGCACCATGTGCCATAAAACTTGGTGGACACGTGGGCCTAGTGTCTGACACAACACCTAAAAAGTTTTATGAGTTCTCGATGTGTGTGCGCAAAGAAATCGCGTTCGCACTAATTTTTGCCTCACTGTGCACACGCGGATTTTTGGCTCTGATACGCGACTCAAACAAAGACACTGCGACACCTAGACACATATCAGGGTGACACGAACCTAGCCCTATACCTGGCGAACATGTGTGCACAACCATGTGGCCACTGGGATACTGTGTCGTGTCCACGAGGCCTTGAACTGGCCGCATGACACAGTGTCTGGGCGTTCTGGTACTGTGCGTGTTTAATTCATTTGGGACACTTCGTGTCTACTTGTGTGGACACGAATTCATCCCCTGACACCCAATCATGTGCACTTCATGTTGGCACACTCAATCCTGTATTTGATTAGGTTTTTGATGGTATTTGAGTTAGAATTTTGGTCGAGTTCATCAATACACTGGCCACTCTTCTCATTCACTATTTTGGCACTTCAGGACACACATGGATATGTGATTAACACCATGACACTCTAATACTTCACACACTCACTCACTGTATATTAACACATTCCTATATTACTCACTTCACTGCTTGCAATGACACTCGAACACCATGTCCTGATACACTTCACATCCTACATTGATACTTGTTCACTGGTTCTGATAATTGACACATGTCTGACACAGGCTTGACACACCTTGGACACCACTGGACACACTCCTATATACTCCTGTGCACACACTCTTGACCTCCCCTGCATGTTTGATATGGTGTTCAGGTTTCACATGCATATTCAGGTTTCACATGTTCAGGTTTCACATGTTCAGGTTTCACATATTCAGGTTTCACATATTCAGGTTTCACATATATGTAGGTGTGGCTTGTGTTTTATTTGGGGCTTGCATGTGTAGGTTGTCTCTATATGTATATAGGTATGTGCATCTCTGTTATGTGTGTGTTCTTAATATATGAGTGGTTGTGAGTAGAGAGTGTTGGTATATTTTTCTGATCATCAATAGGACATATAAACTTGTATTAATTGAGTTAGAGAGGGGCTCATGTTGTGTGTATGTGTGATGAACTGATGATCATCAATTACAACAGAGAGCATCAATGCAGCAACATTGTTATGCAAGCAAGCATTAGTTACAACCTGTAGCAGCAACATTAGGTGGAAGGTATCCCCTCTATATGTGGGTGTATGTGATTGTCTTTAATAAGTGTAATAGTATGTGGCAGTATAGGAGAGATGGTGTATGTGTGTTGATTGAAAGCCATGTAGGCCTAGGAGTAAGATGTAAGGGCCTGTAGCAGTTGAGTATTTAGTTAGTAGATACCTGCATTCAGATGTGAAGGGAAGGATGAGCAATGGGGTTGCCAAGGCTTGAGTGAGGTAATGTATATGCAGATTTTGGCATGTGCCTGGCTAATTGAGAGTGTCACTTTATATCAAGGTATTAGTGTCAAGCATCCTAAGGGTCTTGTTCCTATGTGAGTGTGAGGATTTATATATATAGGCATTAGAGAATAGATAAGGATACATAGATGGGGTAGGCTAAGGTAAAGTATTGGTAGCTAGAGTATAGGAAGGGACCTATAGCTAAGATAGAGGATGGTTATAGTATCATGGTAGTGAATATTGTATAAGTATACATATAGGGTTGGTTAGAGTTTTGGAATCACTCTATAGCCTAAGGTAGATATGTAATGTGTGGGGTGGATATTGAGGCTACGTTTGAGGTTCGGCTATGCCTTATACAGTTTAGGTATATATCCATTGGCTAGTCTGTATATATGTTATTGATATAGTATATAGGGTATCCCAAGTTGTGTAGGAAATGGGATTTGAAGTTGGTAGTGCCTAGGTAAGAGTTTGATATGTATGTAATATAATGGGGGTATATTGTTAGACACAAGAGATTAGCTTAGATAGAGTTGACCTAGACTTGACCATAGTCTAGTATTAACCCTTGACTATTGAAGTGACCAATAGCCAATTGACCCTTGCTAGCCTAAGTTTGACCAGTTGACCAAGATAGCCTTGTTGTTAACCTAGTTTGACTAGATGTTGACTTGGTTAGAGTTGACCAAGTTTGACTTTGACCTAGATTGGCGTAGAAATTATGTAGATTGCATCGTAAACTTCATTTACCTTATTTTAAACATATTATAATCCATATTGCTCTATTTAGGACATTGTGACTCCGGTGCAGACATCTGATATTACACTACTCTTTTCAGAGTGTCAGGCGAGTACATTTTCTGATAGTTCTCTCATTTACTTATCAATTACTGTACTTCAGTTCTAGTTAGTTCTATGTGATTCTCTGTTACAACACGTATGGATATTCTTGGATTCAAGTATGCGACACACATACCATATTGTCTGGCCTCTATTACTGGAATCATTCTGGAATCATTGCTGGTATCATCATATTTGGGCTGGACACATCTCGATTCTCGTATCGAATTCTGGATTCACTTGTATTGCGGGACAGGGAAATATTGAGTAAGACATATAGACATACCCCAAATCTGGAATCTCCAAACTGGAATCTACTGGAAGCATAGCCATCCCACACTTGGCCGAGTGTGCGATGTGCCTGATACCTACAGTCGTTTACATGTCGATCTCGGTATTTTAAAATATATTGTTAGAATATAGCTGGTCTCACCTGGATTCTTGATCATGACTAGAATCATCTTGTACTGGATTCATCTTGTATTAGATTCGTCTCGTACTGGATTTACATTGGATTTATACTTGTCTTACATTTATTGTCTGGACTTATCATGTTACTTTAGTTCAGCAAGAATCTTATTTTATAGTCTTCATTGCCATAATTCTTCTCTTGTTTTAGTTACCTTACTTTTCTTGTATCTTAACTGTTTCTCTATACCATCACCTGAATATAAACTACCATGTTCATCAATAAAACTGTCTATAACTGCTTTATAGTTCTCTGTCATTTACTTGGGTTTTCTAGATGAGTTGTGCTCGTTCCTGTCCTGACTGGACCTGTTGAAAATATTACAGATGATTGCCCTGAGGACATGTGCCCTACTTTTCTTAGAGCAGGAGATGGTTTAGCTACCTTTGGCCCCGACACTCAGGAGTGATCGGAAGACTAGCCAGCAGACTTGGATTAGTTTTCATGTTTTTAGAACTTGAATTGTAATAAGTTGAGATATTGTTTGTTTTGAGATTATTATTACTTAGTAGTTGGTTTTGTTGTTGTTATTTAGTCTTAGTTATAAACTTCTGTGTTATCATATCGTGCTTAGACTGTGATTGAGATTTCATTATATCTATACTTGTCCTCCGTTCGGAGTTGAGATTTTGACAAGTACATTATATAATTGCGTGAGTTGTTGTTTAGATAGTGACCTAGAACATCGTTCTACCGCCGACACTGGGCGTAGGCCGGGCGCTGTTACATACTCGTACCCTCATAGTGGGTGCGAGTTGTGACAGGAAGATAGACATGAGTGTTCCTGTAACTCTCTAATTTTTTTAATTTATGAAATTTTAGGGTTTTCTTTTAATCTTTTTTATTGAATTGCTAGTGTGGCTTAATTTCAATAATATTTAATTTATCATATTATTTTAATAAATATTATTGTTGTATTTATTATATAGGATGAAATGGTTGTTTGTACTATTATTATTATTAATTTAGGCTTGGATGGATTTGTCGAAGTGCGACCCAATTTACCTTGGCCCAAATCCAAATTGCTTTTAGACCCAACCCGGATCACTGACGGAACCAAACCAGCCTCTCTCTCTCTCTCTCTCTCTATATATATATATTATATATATATATATATATATATATATATATATATATATATATATATATATATATTCCCAACTCCTTTACTTTAACCACAAACCATGTTTATTAACCCAGCCCCAAGCATTAGGACATTTTGGTTCAATGACTAGCCATTGATTTAGCTTGCTGTTGGTATTTGAACCCAACACATGTTTCCTTAGCTGAGCCTATGTTGGTTGTGCCTATTTTCCTTAGCCCTCAACCAGCCCTCCTTGCATAAAGCTCTAACCCTTAACCTTTTCCAACTTGTATACTAAATTTCCCCTAACCTTGTGATGTGACCCGACTTGGCATATTAGCTGAGTTCTGTTGGTAATAAACCAACACTCACTTATAGGCCAAATCCCTTAACCCCATCTCATTTTCACCTTATCTTTCTCTTTCCTCCCTTTCCCAGCTCATACCCGACTCTTTCTTTTCCCCTCACTTGTAACTAACCCCTCTCCAACTCCTTCACCGCCCCCTTTTCTCTTCCCCAAATTCGGAAACCCTAACTCCAGCCTGGCCGTCTCCTTCTCCTATAAATAGGAGCTTGACCCCCTCTCATTTCTCCACACCAAACCGAGCAGTGGAGCGTTGTCCGTTTGTTCCCCGTTCCCGAGCGGTAGCTTTGTCGTGGACGACGACGACGGCAAGTTGAAGACGACGAGAAGCCGTGCGCTGAAGTCGAGCCACCCGAGAATTCATTTCACCTTTGGTAAATAAATTCTTTCTTGGTTCTTCCCTGTAGTTTTATAGGTTGGATTGGATCGAGTTCTTTTTTTGAATCTGGAGAAGTTCTGAGTAATTTTTGGATGAGATTTTGATTGGAATTGAGGTGTGGATCTGAAAACTTTATATGGATCATTTGATCATGTTCCTAGATCTCCATTTGTTTGATTTCCAGTTTTGGTTCTTATAAGCTCCAAGTGTTCTATGTATTGTCTGAATCGTGTTTTCGTGTCTACAGGAACGGACACGACTCGTAGACGACTCATCGAAGTGGACACAGGTAGTATGTCATCTCGAATACCAAATCGTGTCGGATACAAGGGTGTTATAGTATCGGCTTTTGGGTTCCAGTAGCTTATTGAGTGGTAGAGCTTTAGTTGAAATGCAAACTATTAATTATAATTAAAATTATTTAACTCTGTTGTATAAATTGGTTAGGATTTATTAGCTACTAATGTTTATATATTTGTCTAGGTTTAGATGTTCCTTTACTGATATTGTAATATTTTAGTTAGGTTTTGTTTAAGTTAGTTGATGGTTGCATATTATAGTCTAAAGCTCTGTGGTTGGACTCTTTAGCTTAGGTTATGTTGTTTTAACTTTTGTGACGTTTTAGTTTACGTTTTCTCTTTACTGTTAAGTGTGTGTGGCAACTATATGGAATTCCTTTCATATTGTTTCTCTTTATATTTGTTTTGGATTTTAAGATTTATGTACAATTAAATCCTTGTATTTAATCATTTATATCTCTTTAATGATTCAATCTATAATTGAATCATTTATCTTTCTTAATTTCTAGCGTTTACTTATGAGCTAGTTTATGCTCACTTAAGTTGACAATGTGAAGTTATTATTTAAATTCATGCTTTGATGTTCTTATCAACTTCTCTTCTTCTAATTTCTAATTTAACAATTTAGCAAGTTTCATTACAAACTTTTTATATAACTTCAACTCGGTTTGTAGGACTAACATAGTTATTAGTTGCTAATGTTTTAAGATAGTACTAAAGGTTATTACTATGGGTTAAGGATAGATCGGAATAGTTCAAACTTAAATCTAAATTTGGAACCTAAGTTGTACCCTCTTTTGAACAGTGAGAGGACTCGGGACATTATCTCTTCTTGGCTCTGTTCCCTATCTAGGAGAAGGCAAGTACACTATAACTTTATGTTTCTGTTCATGGTTCCTATTTTGCATATTAGACTTTCATTACATGTTTCTTATTTTTCTTACAAGTTGTTCTTTACAAGTTTTTCAAATTGTATTTAGTATTCCTTAAGTTGTAGTTCTTACATGCTTCCAAGTTGTACTTCTTTTCTTACACTTGCATGGGTTGGAAAAATATCTAGTTAACATGTGATCAAAGTTCGTAGCATAGTACGTCTATCCGAGCTTGACTACACATCTTGCACGTGTAGTCAATGTCGTACCCCCAAGTTGTCTATTTCTTACGTGTTATACGTTCTCTTAATATAGCCGATCACATGTCTACTAGATTTTTAAAACCACTTTACATAGTTCATATCTCTGGTCATAGTGCAACTGTTATTTTTGTTGCAATTATATTTTCTAGTTGTCATTTTCTTATTTCTATGTCTTTAGATATTTGTCATTTTTATGTTTCAGTAACTGTAAGTTGTAGGGTTGTACTTGCTCCTTTCCTGATTGGATTGTTGTAGGTGAATTGACTGAGGTGGAGTTGCTTTGTAATTCATATTATGGACCTACCACTGAGACTGATCTTACATCCCAGAGGATGTCCCTGCTGGGGAATACCCTGTAGTGTCCCGCTCCGTGAAGGCACTAGATAACAGAGAAATTGGATTGCTGGCTCTGCAACAGAAGACGATTAATCTGGGTGAGTGGACGAAGTCTCATTTGCTGATTCGCTTACGCCTAATAAGAATCTGAGTTTTTGATTGAATACTATTGTTAATAACAAGATAGTAAATCATTGAGTATGCTTTAAGAAAATCCACATGTTGCTATGCTAATAATAAGAAAAAAGATAATATGCATGCTAAGAAGTAGAACTGTTGCTTGTTCATAAGAAACGAACTGATGCATGTATGCTAAAGTAGAGATGTTGCCTTTAATCAAAGAACTCTTGCCATGCTTAATAAAAAAAAAATAGAATGCTCAAATGTCCATAAACTGTAAGCTATCAAGAGTAGAGTTCATGCTTGTTGTTATCGTTGCTTGCTTAAACAAAGATTGTTCATTGTCCTTCGATTGTTGCTATAAAGAAAGAGATGTACAGAGAAGGCACTTTGTGCTGTTAAAAGAAGATGATATGGCTTGTTCGTATAGAGAAAAGAGTAGAGCTACTGGCTCGATTATATGAAAAAGAAGAGATGAATATGTTTACAAGTTGCTTGATTGGTGCATGATAGTTTTATATGATAACTGTATTTGCATTGATCTAGACGGCTTGTGCATAAGTGGTAATCTCTCGATCGATTCTGGGGTCGCCCGGAGTCGATCGGCCTAGGAGAGAACATGACACCTGGGACTAGAAGTCCCCGCAGTAAGAGCTGGTGTCAGTCTATTAGTGAGATGGGCTAGAACGTCCCAACTGCTAATATGGGTAATGTCCATGGACCACAAAAGTTATTGTCATGCATATAGATAAGTGTCGAAAGAATGTTCTACTAAGAACTAACAATGCAGAGACGAACAGGGAACAATAATGGTTTTATCATATTTATGCTAATCCTTGTCTTGCGCAGGGATGGATGGTCGGCTATGGTAAGAATCACTGAAAAAGTGATACACATGTATTGCTTGAGTTTGCTATATGAATTGCTTGCAAAGATTAATCCGTTACCAAGAAGTGCTATGCCCCCTTTAAAGAAAGATATGATATCGTGCTTATAATTGTCCTGAATAGATTGCTTGAACAAAAAAATGATTATGCTCATGAAACACACTGCGCACTACACAGAAATGAATAGCCTTCGTGCTTGAATTGAATAGTCCATTGTATGCTTGATATAAAATAAAATGAGATGTTGGCTTTTCAAAAATATTTTCAAAGGATGAAAATTGACTATGTATGCATGAAATTTACATAGGTAAAAAGTAGCAAGATCACATCACAAGAAATATTTTATCACTAAATAAACAGTGATCGTTACAGACAAATGTAGCTCTTTGTTCACAATCACCAGTATGCTGATATACTGACCCACCATCAGTCTGCATGTAGGTGCAATATGCATCGAGAAGGATAGTCCGAAGCGATAGCCCGAGCCTCATCCTCAGGAGCCAGAAATCAGAAAAGATGCCAAGATATGGACATCTATTGCAAGAATTGGTTTTGTATATAAAGGGATGTAATGTATGGGAACGGGATTATTGTAATCTGTAAAGTTCTGAGAGAATATAATATTGTATCAGAGAGAATCGAGAGCTTGTAATATGTTCAAATGAAATTAATAAATAGAATTGTTTCTTGTCACCATTGTGTTCAATGCATGTATTCTAAAATATGTTCGATGCTGCTTCAATTATCTGCAATATGTTCCACTGCGTATTGTCAATCTTGTCAATCTTGTCTTGCTTCAAGTCTTGGCCTTGTGCAAGCACAACTTAGGGTTGCACGGCATCACGCCTTAGCGAGGACAAACGGTCTCACAGAGTCCGAAGCGAGGACGAAAGGACTCTGCGGGATCGGGACGTGACAGAATAGTATCAGAGCAACACGATCCTCTGGCCAATTGTTGATTCGATTGCATTCGAAGATATTTTCCTGATCAAAATTTCTTTGCCTACTTGATATCATCAATGAGATGAACGTTCCATACAATAAGTCCGTAAATATTTTTATGATGCCGGTATATGTTTTATCGATTTGATTGATTGAGATTGAAATGCTTTATTGAACAAGGGTTTTGATATGATCTGAATTGTGATTACATGGATTGATGATGGCGAAGGATGAGGACCATCGCTGCTAAGGATATCGTAAGTTTTTCCTTAAGTTTCGAGGACGAAACTTTTTCTCGGTGGGTAATTATGTAGTGCCCCGCTCCGAGAAGGCACTAGATAACAGAGAAATCGGATTGCTGGCTCTGCAAAAGAAGACGATTAATCTGGGTGAGTGGACGAAGTCTCATTTGCTGATTCGCTTACGCCTAATAAGAATCTGAGTTTTTGATTGAATGCTATTGTTAATAACAAGATAGTAAATCATTGAGTATGCTTTAAGAGAACTCATATGTTGCTACGCTAATAGATAAGAAAAGAGATAATCTGTATGCTAAGAAGTAGAATTATTGCTTGTTCATAAGAAACAAACTGATGCATGTATGCTAAAGTAGAGATGTTGCCTTTAATCAAAGAACTGTTGCCATGCTTAATAAAAAGAGAATGCTCAAATGTCCATAAACTGTAAGCTATCAAGAGTAGAGTTCATGCTTGTTGTTATCGTTGCTTGCTTAAACAACGATTGTTCATTGTCCCTCGATTATTGCTATAAAGAAAGAGATGTACAGAGAAGGCACTTTGTGCTATTAAAAGAAGATGATACGGCTTGTCCGTATAGAGAAAAGAGTAGAGCTACTGGCTCGATTATATGAAAAAGAAGAGATGAATATGTTTACAAGTTGCTTGATTGGTGCATGATAGTTTTATATGATAACTGCATTTGCATTGGTCTAGACGGCTTGTGCATAAGTGGTAATCTCTCGATCGATTCTTGGGCGCCCGGAGTCGATCGGCTTAGGAGAGAACAGGACACCTGGGGCTAGAAGTCCTCGCAGTAAGAGAGGGTGTCAGCCTATTAGTGAGACGGACTAGAACGTCCCAACTGCTAATATGGGTAATGCCCATGGACCACAAGAGTTATTGTCATGCATATAGATAAGTGTCGAAAGAATGTTTTGCTAAGGGCTAACAATGCAGAGACGAACATGGAACAATAATGGTTTTATCATGTTTATGCTAATCCTTGTCTTGCGCAGGGATGGACAGTCTGCTATGGTAAGAATCACTGAAAAAGTGATACACATGTATTGCTTGAGTTTGCTGTAGTGTCCCAAATCCGTGATACGTATTTAGTATACGTATACGTGTTTTGGACCCGTATTTTTGCTTAATCATGATTAGTTAATTTTGATTAATATTGTTTAATTTGTTTAATTGGCTTGTGGTTCCCTATGGCAATTGCATTGGCTTGGTTCGGTTCGGTTGGCTTGGCTTGGTTTGGTTTTATATGTGAACCACTCCTACCTACCACCACCAACCCCTTTATTAATGCACTCTCTCATTTCTCTCTCTTCATTCATCATCATCTTCCTTCACCATTAAATTTCTCACCAACCTGTGAGTGAGAGGGAGAGAGAGAGCTAGGCAAGTGCATCTTGCTTCATGGAGGAACCCAAATATTATTGTTTCATTCTCTTCCTTGTAGCATTTTAACACTCTTTAGTACTTGACATTTTCCGTTTCCATGGCTAGATTCTTGTAGATCTAAGTTTATTTTAATTTTAGATTTTCTGGGTTTTGATCTATTTAACATTGTTACTTTCAAGTTTTGTTGGTTCCATGTTGTAGAGTAGCTCGTTCTACCCCATTTTGACCTAAGGAAGTCCGGATTTGGACTCCGGATGAGGGTTTTATGCATCATGGCAGCCATGGTTTCTTGGTGTGCTTCTTCTCGGAAATTTGGAGAAGAAGCACAGTCCTGAGCCGCATGGCAGCACTTGACCGCATGACAAGTTCATGTGGCAAGTATTCATTTTGAGCCGCATGGATTCGGTTTCCCGCCAGCCGCATATCTAGATAGTTGAGCCGCATAGAATTCTGCCTTTGGCAGCCGCATAGGATTCCATATCCCCTGGCCGCATGGGACTTGACTTGGATCGAGCCGCATGAGCACTCTTCCCTTCTGAGCCGCATAAGACCCTGCCCTGTCCAGCCGCATGGGAACATTCTCCCTTGGCCGCATGAGACTTAATTTGCCTCAGCCGCATATGACTAATTTTCTGAGCCGCATGGAGCTCACTCTCCCGAGCCGCATGTGACTCATCTAAATTGGGCCGCATGGGATTTCGTCCAACCTGACCGCATGAACCCATATCAGTTGAGCCGCATGGGAAGTTATTCCCAGCCGCATAAGAATTATTATCCCTGGCCGCATAAGACCCTGTTGTCTCAGCCGCATAGAATTCTGCCTGAACCCAGCCGCATGGACTTCCCTGTCGTGCCCTGTTACATTATTATTGCTACTATTGTTACTATTGTTCTTTTATTATTATCATGCATCTTGTAACTTCAGTACAACATAGTACGCTTTACCTCTATTAGATATTTTACGCTCATTTTATATCCTTACGCCTTTTGTCCTGAACTTGAAAATCATGAATTCATTTGTATGTTTGGAATTGATAATTGAACACGACGTGATAGTGACCCGTAGTGGTGCACTCCTGACATGATAACCTGGCATGACCTGATAATGGTCCGTCGTGGCGCACTCCTGACAAAGTACCCCTGACATGATAACCTGACATGATTTCTCGAATAGCTGTTGCGACGGCTACCTGACATGACATGACCTGTATAATTGATCCTGACACTGTGGACGATTGTGCTTGTACAAATAATCCAGTCCTGTCTTGCATCATGCCTAGGAGGGGACTCCTGAATACCACGGTCAGGAGTACCTACTGAAATAGACTAAGGTTAAGGACTAGTATAATTCACTAGACATGAAGAGATGTTCCCCAGTTACAGGCGATCCCGTTATCCCGGCCGTAAATGTTTGGACTTGTAGCCTGCCGACGAGTAGGGCACATTTCCAGCCCACTGTCATGTGGGGCACTCTTGATTGTCACTTTAATGATTGAACTCTATTGTCATTCTAATGCCTTGTACTCTCTAGATTGTCACTATACTGATTGTCTGGATAACCTGGATAGCTGCAGGGCCTGTGACTACTTGGAGCATCTCATTGCATCTTGCTAGTAACTAGGATTATGATAACCCTAGTTAGTTAACGTAGAAAGCCGTAGGCAATGATTGGCCGTGATTGCTTGGATGGAGTCTAGTCCAGTATAGTATTGTCTAGAATTGATTGATTGTAAGATTGTACCAGAATGATTGAATGATTGTCATTCCAGATTGTCACTATAATGATTGTCACTCCAGATTGTCACTATAATGATTGTCACTCCAGAATGTTACTTGACCTGATTTCTTATATTTATCTTGCCGATAAATGGTGAGAGAAACCAAGTTCCGTTCAGACGAAGGGTTACAACCCCGGTCCTTGTTTGGTTTACGGGTTGTAACCTGGCTATCTGAATAGT
Source organism: Iris pallida (assembly GCA_029216955.1). Taxonomy (NCBI): domain Eukaryota; kingdom Viridiplantae; phylum Streptophyta; class Magnoliopsida; order Asparagales; family Iridaceae; genus Iris; species Iris pallida. The sequence goes on from JANAVB010022800.1 coordinate 4,497,534, forward strand.
CCCATGGTTATCTCATCGTATATCATCCTGTCATGCTTTCTTTCCATATGTCCTGTCTTTTAGTGATTCTATACAAGATTGTCTTTTATAATTACCATCATGCTTTTTTTTCTTAAACTACTGCCTTTTTATTATGTAATTATACTCTTGTGCTAATTGCTGGTTTTTAGTTCCTAAGTGAAGCCTCCTTTGTGGCACTTGCTCTTTCTGGGGTCTGACCCAGCTGGTTTTGTATGGCCAGATACCGGAGCAGCACCAAAGGATCTCCCTGCATTTCAGCCCGATGGTGGTCACCAGGCGTAACCAGGGCAACGAGTGGGTTTTATTTTGCTCTCCCACTCCCTTGTAAAAATATTCTTTTGAGGCGTTTAGCTGTCGAGCAAGTGTTAGCTCGGTTGTACTTACTTACTGTCTGCCTACGGGCTGTAACATGATTGGCAACTCGAGGTTGATCATGTATGACTTAACTCTTGCTAGTCCTTACATTTTGTACGACTAGCTTCATGATCATCTGGATATGTAATGTTTGGGACGCCTTACAATTGTATATTTGGTGGTCTGATATCTTGTAATTATTATTAGTTGGTTGAGATTGAGACAATAGGCTATTTCATGACCTTAAGAGACTGATGGATTGTAGTGAAACCCTCACATATCTAGACAGCCGTGACCGTATAGCGGGGTGGATTCCATTCCGTTATACGTAGCTGGCTATGTCTGCCCCCGCTCTCCAGTATTCTGGTTCTGGGGCGTGACATTTGCTATATGAATTGCTTGCAAAGATTAATCCGTTACCAAGAAGTGCTATGTCCCCTTTAAAGAAAGATATGATATCGTGCTTATAATTGTCTTTAAGAGATTGCTTGAACAAAGAAATGATTATGCTCATGAAACACGCTGCGCACTACACAGAAATGAATAGTCTTCGCACTTGAATTGAATAGTCCATTGTATGCTTGATATGAAATAAAATGAGATGTTGGCTTTTCAAAGATGTTTTCAAAAGATGTAAACTGACTCTGTATGCATGAAATGTACATAGGTAAAAAGTAGCAAGATCACAATACAAGAAATATTTTCTCACTAAATGAATAGTGATCGTTTCAGACAAATGTAGCTCTTTGTTCACAATCACCAGTATGCTGATATACAGACCCACCATCAGTCTGCATGCAGGTGCAATATGCATCGAGAAGGATAGTTCGAAGCGACAGCCCGAGCCTCATCTTCAGGAGCCAAAAATCAGAAAAGATGCCAAGAGATGGACATATATTGCAAGAGTTAGTTTTGTATATACAGGGTTGTAATATATGGGAACGGGATCATTGTAATCTGTAAAGTTCTGAGAGAATGTAACTTTTATCAGAGAGAATCGAGAGCTTGTAATCTGTTCAAATGAAATCAATAAAGAGAATTGTTTCTTGTTACCATTGTGTTCAATGCATGTATTATGAAATATGTCCGCTGCTGCTTCAATTATCTGCAATATGTTCCGTTGCGTATTGTCAATCTTGTCTATCTTGTCTTACTTCAGGTCTTGGTCTTGTGCAAGCACAACTTAGGCTTGCACGGCATCACGTCTTAGCGAGGACGAACGGTCTCACAGAGTCCGAAGCGATGACGAAAGGACTCTGCGGGATTGGGGCGTGACATATCCTATAGCTTAGCTTACATTTCGTATTTGAACTTGGTTTGTAATAATTAGTTAACATTCATTTGACTAGATTTGCCTCCAGATTACTTTTACTATGGAAATGTAACTATTTGACATCTCTGGACTTATTTCTAGTTTATCTCGATATAAATGATGTGATTAATCTGATTCAATATAATATAATTTTGAGAATAATTAAAAGTTTAGAACAGCTTACTACGTCGTGTCTCACAGCGTAGGCTGGATGTGTCCGACTCATATTCGACTATTTGAGAGCTGGTCGTGACAGTCCCCCTTAGTTTGCCATACGACCTATGGCCATGATAGCTGTATATACACCAGTGTAGTTTGCCATCGACCAGGCCACGTGACTACATCCTCGTCTTGAGTTACTCATCCTTTCCCTCGATCCTAGATATATTCTTATGACCTTCTAATCATTTGAAACTTAAGAATGATTAGAATCGTAACCTTGACCGTACTCTAATCTAGGAGACTAATTTTTTTTCAAGGAGCCACGTCTCATGAGTCTCTACTTATTCTCATCTTGATTTACTTGACCCTTAATCTTATTTACTTCATGCTGTAACTAACAACTCTCATTCATTACCCAAACTCTTATCGCGACCTTTGAACACAACCATATGAAAATTTCCCCAATCTATTTACTCATTAAAACTCTATCGTGATTAGTACAACCTGGTTTCTTAATAGTTTTCCTTGCACGGAGATGAAAATCAAATCGTGACACCCTTCAGTTAGAACAGGGCTCGATTAGAAAATCCCATAAAAAATATTGGTGGTATAGTTGGATATGACGCTTACTAATATAAGACATATACAAGATTGGGTTACATGTAAATTTTGGGATAAACATTAATCGACGAAGTTAAGGAAAACTTTCATGTGATAATTTTGATGATATTAGTTTTCAAAGTTAGTCAATTGTTGAAGGTGGAATTTTTTGCATTCTTGATGCTTTAAGGATTAAATTTTTATGATAACTAGGGATATGAATTTCAAATGAGTTTGATTTTTACTCTCGAATAATTGATTGGAGATTTATTTAATTTTATTTTTTGAAGAGTTTTAATATTTTGAAGGATTTTAAAATTTTATGGAATATAAATTTTGAGATGAAGAGTTGAGAATAAAAAAACATTGATGATTTGGTTGAAGCACAAATTCGAGGATAATGACAATATCAAAACGCGAATTTGAATATAGGGTTATTGATTAAAAATTTTATGGAACAAATTCTAACCTATTTTGAGGTTACACTTTTTGACGTTAGTGATTATCAAATTTTGACACTGATTGGGACGTCATGTATGCGATCATCTTCTAGATTATACCTATTGATTTTATTTTTTCTAGTTACTCAAATTGTATGCTTTCGTTAAATCGTCGTTTTCATCTCCATGCGCAATGTTTTGATCGTGTTCTCATATTAAGAAATTTTTTCTACCTTCTCAACCATATCTACCCTAGCTATTTCTTAATTTCGAGGATGAAATTTTTACAAGTTGGGAAGTATGTAAACCCCCTAAAATTTTACTATAGATTTTATTATTATTTTATTTTTGTATTTGTACTCGAGTGCAAATACGTATATACGAAGTATCTATTTATATACAAAAGTTTTATTATAGATTTTTACAGAAAATAAATATATTTTTTGAAATAATATACGGTAAATATTTTACCTTGTTTATAAAATGTGTCGCACTAAATTTTGTCAAACTTTATTTTATCAGTATATAAATATAGGTAAAAATTTCAAAAATAATATTTATGTAAATTTACTTTAATCTATTAAGATATCATCGAATATTATTTTAATTATTTCGAAGATATTATATATTATTTTAAAATTATTAGTGTGATCAATTATTGATTAGATTTATCTAGTTTTAAATTCATTGATTTAAAATTTTCTGATAAGTATCAAATATGGCTTAATTATTTTGATAATATTAACTGTTAATTTGAAATATTATTCAATATTTGATTAAGATTACATTGATTTAAATTTTACTTGCTTTTGAATTATTGGATATTATTGACACTACTTTGATAATATTAATATTATTATTGAAAGGATCATTAATTAGTATTTTGAACTATTATTGATTATGATTAAGATCTGATTAATCTACTTTAGGCATTAAATATTATTCTAAATTATTGGTATATGATCATTTAATATATTTTTGAATCAATTATTGATTTGGGAATAGATTAACTTAGTTTTGAATATTTATTTGAATTATTATAACCAAGTAATATATTTAGATTTGATTGATTTTGTTTTGAAATTGTTGATTATTATCTTCGACCAATAAAAATCTATTTGCTAAATTATTATATATAAGAGTTTGGATTATAAAAATATGATTAAATTATTTATGGTAACTAAATATTGGATTAGATTTTATTAATTAAGTTTTATATATTTGTTTAATTTAAATTTATGGAAAGATTTGATCATTGGTTTATTAATCAATATCTATTTAGGAAATATCTATCTATTTAAGGAAAAAAATTTCCCCTTCCAATCTAATCCTAATTTAATTAAGTAATTGTTACTCATTATATATACCCTATTAAACTTATAAACATCTCTCGTCTTTTCCTTTCTTAAATTTCTCTCTTTTTTGGACCAAAATTTGTCATAAATTCAGTCTCATTTTTCAAAGGCTCTAACAACTTCTAAGTGTCATAACTCCTAACTCCGGACTCCGTTTGGCCTCCAATTTTTCTAATCGTATTGAGGTTAGCTTCGATAATATATAATTTATTTTAGTAAATTCATAATATATTTTTCTGTAAAATTGTTTGAGTACCAGTTGTCCGAAAATCGACTCGTCATACAATTTTTGAGATTTCGGGAGATCCCGAGCTCGATTTTGCGATCCGTTTGATGTTTCAGAAAGCTGACATAATGATCTATAGTATACAATTTTTTTCAGAAATTAATTTTAAAGTTTAAATTTTATTTTAGGCTAATGTATATTTATATTATTTCGTAATATTTAAAATAACCTTTTGACCTAAAATTATTATTGTAATGTTTTTTACCTAATTAAATTATAGTTTTTTTCTCCTCTAAAAATGATATTCCTAGATTTCAAAGTATTTTTCTAAAATTATTTTAACTAATAAAACGGATAGTTTCCAAATTAAAACATTTTTAAGTATGTATTTATCTAAAATATTTTGGGTAATAAAATAGAGTTTTCAAGTATTATAAATGTTTTTCTAAAATAGTATAAGTATCTATTCTCTCTGATTATTATCACTGATCGTGACTAATCGTAATCCCCATCTCTTACAAATTTTGTAGTTCCTTATGTCGGCCATAGCTAATTGGACTGTTCTGAACTCGATGGAATAGTCTATTCCATCATCGGAGGCTATCTTGTAAAGTTTTAACACCAAAGTCAATTCTATGCCATCATAATCATTGCACACACCAGGCGGCGCACCAGGCATGTAAACCTTGCCGGCTTGTACAGTTTATTCATGCAATTTCTATCTTGTCTTTCTTTTCTACCTTACTTGATTACATGCGTCTCATGTTCATGCCATTGCTATTTTCTCAATTAACGTGGACGTACATTATTTTTTTCATCATATATATCACTGATATTTTATGTATAGATCCTGATAGTGTTGCTTAGTCCTCTGCTATGTTCATTTGATATGTCTTAACATGTTACTTGTGTTTGACTTGAGTCGACTTGACTGGACACCTGTATAGTTCATTGAGACAGAGAGGACAGTTACTAGGCATGCAGGCTATATGATAGTATTATGTTGGACGATAGTTCGAATGAGCTTCGGTTGTGTCGATTATTATATAGGTTATTAGTTTTATGCTACGATTGTGATATTATGTTGGTCGTTAATCTTGGGTGAGATGCGATTGTGTTTATCTGTTGGCCGTTAGTTTCTGATGAGCTACGATTGTGATGGTACATGTATCTGTTTGCCCAAGTGTCAAAGGTTGTCCTTGATGTTGCATTTTTATGTAGGTTGTTTAGTAGTAGAGTACCCCATTTCTGGCATTTATTTTATGCATATTTTATATTGTTACATTCGATATATATATTTGTATCTTGTTACTTTCCTTTGAGGACTTGGTGATCTTTTCAGGTGTGTGTTTTCTTGGCTTTTCGTAGGAGTTCCAGCTATCTTCTCCTTCCTATCGAATATGACATGTTCTTGGATCACGCTTGTTGCTTGCTCTTTATTTTGCTATTTCCTTCCTTCTAGCTAAATACTTAGTAATGAATTTGTCTCCATCCAACAACTTGTACAATGATATTTCATATTTGTTTTTATAATATCTTTATTTTTTTATTTTTGTGGATGAGATTTAGCGAACCATAGTTATCTTTATACTGCATTTACAACTTACATATATTTATTATGCGGCTGACATGTCTACATATCTAGTCCTACGTATTTGAGGACTGGGACGTGATATATTTTTGTGGTGTCCAATACAGGTATAGAAAATATTATTTCGGTTATGTTACTGTACTGAACAAGCCTGCATATAGGATTAGTGTTTAGGATCTCATCCACATTCTTGACCTTCTTCCTTATTCCACTTTCGAACTCTCGTTCGATTGCCTTGATTTGCATCTTGCTTGATTCCTTTCTGTCATAAATCTTATTTCTCGTGCGTAATAGAGGTTAGGAAGATGACTCGTACTCATTATATATGCTCTATTATTCAATTATACTATTAGTTGGACTTTTGTAAGTTGGGTAGCATATCTCACAACCTAGCCTTCTATTGTCCTTATGACACATTAATGAAGTATAATTGAGTGACACTGGGTTTACCTAGACTATAGAGTTTTAGAGGTTCATACCCCATTGGTGACCAAAGCCTTAGACAAGAAGATAGTAGAACAATTGTAGAGGCACAAACACCGAACGAGTCCTAGATTGATGAACATGAACTACTTATACTTTCTTTCAGCATAATCTTACATACTTATATTTTTGGACTATCTTGACTGATGCTGCTATTATAGCCAAGTTTTACAAGCTTATTCTTTTATCGAGCTTGTTCAGGACATGTGTTTTATTGGGGATGCCCACTAATACATTGTCTAATCAGAATCGGTGTATTATGGTCTGATCGACCTTAGTGCACTTGGTTTGCTCTTCATATGACTATTCTACATGGATTGAGATATAGTCGACTCAACTTATTAGACAAATATACTTGTCCTCTAGACAGATCCGAACATATCGTATTGGTTACATAACTGTACTGATACGAGCCTGTGAATAGAAATGCACAAAAATAGGATTTCAACCACAACGGCCTTGACAACTCCCTTTTGAACTATTCAATCGCCTTTGAATCCCATATTTGCATTCAATCACATCTTCCTTGAAATTTTTATTATTTTTCGTCTTCACCTATTACAGAAAGACGAACGCTCATGCCTGAGGGAAGATAGACACAGAGTGTCCCCCTTAGTTTGCCATACCACCTATAGCCATGATATTTATAAATACACAAGTGTAGTTAGCCATCGACCAAGCCATGTGACTACATCCTCGTCTTGAGTTACTCGTCCCTTCCCTTGATCCTAAATATATTATTATGACCTTCTAATCGTTTGAAACTTGATAATGATTAGAATCGTATCCTTAATCGTACCCCAATTAGGAGACTAATTTTCTTTCAAGAAGCCATTTTCATGAGTCTCTACTTATTCTCATTTTGTAACCCTTAATCTTTTTATTTCATGCGGTAAATAACAACTCTCATTCATTACCCAAACCCTTATCGCGACCTTTGAACACAACCATATGAAAATTTCCCCAATCTATTAACTCTTTCGTGATTCGTACAACTTTGTTTCTTAATATTTTCCTTTACAAGGAGATAAAAATCAAATCATGACACCTTTCAGTTAGAACGGGGCAAGATTAGAAAACCCCTAAAGGATATTAGTGGTATAGTTGGATATAATGACTTACGAATATGAGACATATACAAGATTGGGTTATATGTAAATTTTGGGATAAACATTAATCGACGAAGTTAAGGAAAAGTTTTATGTGATAATTTTGATGATTGTTCTCAAGGTTAATCAATTATTGAAGGTAGAAATTTTTTGCATTCTTGATGCTTTAAGGATTAAATTTTATGATGACTAGGGTTATGAATTTTATATTAAAAATGAGTTTGATTTTTGCTCTCGAATAATTGATTGGAGATTTATTTAATTTTATTTTTTAAAGAATTTTAATATTTTGAAGGATTTTTAAAATTTTATGGAATATAAATTTTGGGATGAAGAGTTGAAAATAGAAAAACATTGATGATTTGGTTAAAGCACAAATTCGAGGATTATGACAATATCAAAACGCGAATTTGAATATTGGGTTATTGATTAAATTTTTAATGGAGGAAATTCTTACCTATTTTGAGGTTACACTTTTTGATGTTAGTGATTATCGAATTTAGACACTGATTGGGACATCATCTATGCGATCATCTTCTAGATTATACCCATTGATTTTATTTTTTTCTAGTTACTCAAATTGTATGTTTTAGTTAAAACGTCGTTTTCATCTCCATGCTCAATATTTCGATCATGTTTTCGTATTAAGAAATTTTTTCTACCTTCTCAACCCTAGTTATTTCTTAATTTCGAGGACAAAATTTTTATAAGTTGGGTAGGACGTAAATCTCCTAAAATTTTACTATAGATTTTTTTATTATTTTATTTTGGTATTTGTACGTCGAGTGCGAATACGTATATACGAAGTATTTATTTATATACAAAAGTTTTATTATAGTTTTTTATACAGAAAATAAATATATTTTTTGAAATAATACAAGGTAAATATTTTATCTTGTTTATAAAATGTCCCACTAAATTTTAACAAACTTTAGTATATAAATATAGGTACCAACTTCGAAAATAATATTTATGTAAATTTACTTTAATTTATTTAGATAGCATCAAATATTATTTTAATTATTTTGAAGATAATAAATATTATTTTAAAATTATTAGTGTGATCGATTATTGATTAGATTTATCTAGTTTTAAATTCATTGATTTTTTTTCCTGATAAGTATCAAATATGGCTTAAATTATTTTGATAATATTAATTGTTAATTTGAACTATTATTAGATATTTGATTAAGATTACATTGATTTAAATTTTACTTGCTTTTGAATTATTGGATATTATTGACTTTAGTTTGATAATATTAATATTATTATTGATAGGATCATTAATTAGTATTTTCAACTATTAATGATTACAATTAATATCTAATTAATCTACTTTAGACATTAAATATTATTTTAAATTATTGGTATATGATCATTTAATATATTTTGAATCAATTATTTATTTAGGAATAGATTAACTTAGTTTTGAATATTTATTTGAATGATTATTGTAACCAAGTAATATATTTAGATTTGGTTGATTTTGTTTTGAAATTATTGATTATTATCTTCGACCATAAAAAATCTATTTGCTAAATTATTATATATAAAATTTTGGATTATAAAAATATGATTTTAAATTATGTATGGTAACTAAATATTGATTATATTTTATTAATTAAGTTTTAAATATTAGTCTAATTTAAATTTATTGAAAGATTTGATCATTGGTTTATTAATCAATATCTATTTAGGAAATCTCTATCTATTTAATGAAAGCTTTTTCCTTTCCAATCTAATCCTAATTTAGTTAAGTAATTACTACTCATTATATATACCCTGTTGAACTTATAAACATCTCTCATCTTTTTCTTTCTCAAATTCCTCTTTTTTCATCCAAAATAGCCCAAAATTCGTCATAAATTCAGACTTGATTTTTCAAAGGCTGTAACAACTTCGAAGGGCCATAACTCCTAACTCCGGACTCCGTTTGACCTTCACTTTTTTTGTTTGAACCGTATCGAGGTTAGCTTCGATAACCTATAATTTATTTTAGTAAATTCTTAATATATTTTTTGTAAAATTGTTTGAGTGCCATTTGTCCGAAAATCAACGCTTCGTACTATTTTGAGATTTCAGGCGATCCCGAACTCGGTTTTGCGATCCGTTTGATATTTCAGAAAGCTGACCTGATGATCTATAACATTCAAAAAAATTCAAAAATTAATTTTAAAGTTTAAATTTTATTTTGGGCTAATGTATATTTATATTATTTTGTGGTATTTAAATAAGCTTTTGACCTAAAAATAATATTGTAATATTTTCTACCTAATTAAATTATAGTTTTTTCCTCTAAAAATTAATGTTCCTAGATTTTCAAAGTATTTTTAAAAAATTATTCTAACTAATAAAAAGGGTAGTTTCCAAATTAAAACTTATTTTCAAGTATGTATTTATCTAAAATATTTTGGGGTAGTAAAATAGAGTTTTCAAGTATTATAAATATTTTTCTAAAATAGTATAAGTATCTATTTTTACCTAAATTCTCTTCGATTATTATCACTGATTGCGACTAATCGTAATCATTATCTCTTGCAAATTCTGTACTTCTTTATGTCGATCCTAGCTAATTAGGCTGTTGTGGACTCGATGGAACAATCTGTTCCATCATCGGACGACACCAAAGTCAATTTTATACCATCATAATCATCGCATCACACCAGGCGTCGCACCATGCAAGTATACCTTGCAGACTTGTATAATTTATTCATGCAATTTCTATCTTGTTGTTTCTTTTCTGCCTTACTTGATTACATGCTTCTCATGTTCATGCTATTGCTATTTTTCTCATTTTACGTGTACGTACATTATTTTTTCATCATATATATCACTGATATTTTATGTATAGATCCTGATAGTGTTGCTTAGTCCTGTGCTACGTTCATTTGATATGTCTTAACATGTTACTTGTGTTTGACTTGAGTCGACTTGACTAGACACCTGTATAGTTCATTGAGACAGAGAGGACAGTTACTAGGCGTGCGGGTTATATGATAGTAATATGTTGGCCTATAGTTCGAATGAGCTTCGGTTGTGTCGATTATTATGTAGGCTGTTAGTTTCGTGCTACGGTTGTGATATTATGTTGGTCGTTAATCTCGGATGAGATGCGATTGTGTTTATCTATTGGCCGTTAATTTCAGATGAGCTACGAATGTGATGGTACATGTATCTGTTAGCCTAAGTATCGAACGTTGTCCTTGATGTTGCGTTTTCATATAGGTTATTTAGTAGTATGGTACCCCCATTCTTGGCATTTCCTTTATGCATATTTTATACTGTTACATTCGGCATTTTTTTGTATCTTGTTACGTTCCTCTGAGGACCTGGTGATCTCTCCAGGTGTGTGTGTTTTCTTGACTTTTCGCAGGAGTTCCAGCCAAGATCGTGATCTTCTCCTTACTATCGAAGATGACATGCTCTTGGATCACGCTTGCTGCTTGTACTCTTTATTTTGCTAATTTCTTTCTTCTACTTAAATGCTTGGTAGTGGATTTGTCTCCATTCAGCAACTTGTACAATGACATTTCATATTTGATTCTATAATATCTTTATTTTTTAGTTTTGTGATGAGATTTAGTGAACCATGGCTATCTTTATATTGCATTTACAACTTGTGTATTTATTATACGGTTGACATATTTACGTACCTAGTCCTACGTATTTTGGGACTGGGCGTGACATTAGGAGCTAAGCCCTAAAGGGATTTAACGACTCGGACTCAGGCTCGGGCATTGTTGCATGGCACTCGTATGCACTTATTGCACTCGTGCACTCGTTTTATGCACGAGTTGCACATCAATATCGTCATATAGCACTTTTGCATATTTGTTACGCTCGTATGTTCGTTTCATGCACAAGTTGCATACACAAGTCGCATGAGCGGAGGCATGCTCGGGTGGATGCTCAGTCACATGAGTGGGCGTATATGCAGGTGCAGGCGTGGGCGCAGACGCCAGCACAGGAGAAGCTGTGACTGTGCTGCTAGGGTGCATAAGTGCAGACAACATGGTTGGCGCAACTGCGTTTGTGCTTCTGTACGCATAAGCACAGACAACATAGTTGGCGCATGTTGTCACTGATTATGGAATGTGAAGAATTACGGAATGATAGAGTCAAATATTCAGATTCAATTTTTATGGAATTTGAATTTCATTCGCTCTTATCTTTCCATAATCAGTTGGCGACTAGGATTGAGGTTAGGGTTTTCACCATTCTTTATAAATACTCTCTTCGTGTCCCTGTGAGAACTTGCTTTAAAATTGAGAGACAAAGCGAGTTTTGCTGTTGTCGCCATTGGAGTCCGTACGAGTTCATGCAAATCCAGAAAGGAGGTGACAATGAGTATTCCAGAAGTTCATATCTGAACTTGTTGGTTCCTGGGAGCAGATTACGTGGAGGGCAAACTTACTTTAAGCAACGGCGATCTTCATCACCCCAACAAGAATTGTGTCGCTTCTTCTTCTTCAAGTCTTCTACAAGTTGTAATCCATTATGTCTGTTTGCAACTGCGATTGCAAGGAAGAACGAGAAGTCTGTTCTGCCCAGTTGCAACTGCGTGTGTAAAGAAGACCGTTCTATTTTGTTGGTTTGTACTTTTTAGAAGTTGCAGTCGAGAGATATTGGATGTAGTTCTTCGTTGGAATCGAGAACAATCAGAGATGAACTTTTGTGTGGACCTCTGATCTCGACTACAAGTTCAGGGTTAAACATAGTTGTATTCCCAAAGGATTATGTGAACTTCTGTTCCCTAGCCTTTGTTCTTCCATATTGATCTGTTTCGGGAATAACACATATCACTTGCCATTTTGGTACTCTTTGAAGGATCATCCACAATACAATTTTCTAGTCAAGTATTTTACAGATTCTGTGATAAGCACGGAATCCAGAACATGGCTTCTACAACGTGACTAATGGGTTAGCTGAAGCATTCGACAAGACAATCATCAAGATTCTCAAAAAGTTTATTTCTTCCAACAAGTATGATTGGAATGAAAAGCTCGATGAATGTTTATGGGCTTATCGTACTACAGTCAAGACACTGGTCAGTAATACACTATACTTGATGGTAAATGAATTTGCATTTTTTATTCAATTGGAAGTACAAATACCGTCTCTTCGCATAGCATTTGCCAATAAGATGACCAAAGAAGAGATGACCGATTATACCAGCAAGAATTAGAAGCACTCGATGAGAATCATCTACAAGCTCAACAATATATTGAGTTGTATCTAGCTCGCATTTTCAAAGCCTTTAACAAAAAGCGTTAAGGAAAGAATCTTTCAAGTTGGCGATTTATTCCTAGCAGTGAGAAAGCCTATGATCATGATACATAAGAGCAAAGACAAATTGCATTCTAAATGGGAAGGTCCATTCGTGGTCGAATTCGTGCATTCTAACGGAGCATACCGCGTTACAAAAGAAAACGGAGACTTGCTTATGTGTGAAACCCATATTTTGTGAATAATTATTATTAGTGTTTTAGTTATTATTATTTATATTTTCTGAGTGTTAAAATGATTTCGAAATTAACAACAAGGATTTTTGGAATTCAGACCCAGGCCTGAGCCCGAACCCAATCCCATTCTTACAATCTGATTTGACTTGGTTTAATTATTTTAAAAAAAATGTTTAGTTAGATTTTTCTAAAAGAAAATTATTTATAAATTTCAAAGCCTTTCCTATTATTTTCTTTTAGTCCAATTATTTTAGCCCAATGGTTTTAAGCCAAACTATTGAGCTTTGATTATTTTTACTTAGGAAGCCTATTTAGCCCATTAAGTTATTAACCCATTATAACCATTCACTGTTATTCATTTATTTCATTTTCTTCTCTTTCCTTCTTAAAGGGACTTTTTCCTTTCTTCCTGGCTGGCCGACCCTTGGCACCCCCAAACCGCCGACTTTCCCCCTCCCGAAACTCCCTGACAACTTTTCCTCTTCCGGTAACCCGAAGCACTTTTCCCTATTTAAACCCTCTCCTCACAAACTCCTCACCAACCCACAAACCCTCTCTTTACCAAACCCTTTCCCTGCCGACCCGCCACTCGCGCCCTTCGCGCGGCCAAGCCCCGAGCCCCTCCGGCCTTCGCCCAGCGCGTCCCCGGCGCGCCCCGACCCTCTGTCGGCCATCCTTCGGTCGGCGACCGACCCCGGATCCTACAGCCCCTCCGGCCTTCGCCCAGCGCGTCCCCGGCGCGCCCCGACCCTCTGTCGGCCATCCTTCGGTCGGCGACCGACCCCGGATCCCGCAGCCCCTCCTGCCCGAGCCCTAGCTCGGCCTCCCCGCTTCCGCGTCGTCCCGACGTGCCCTGATCCACTGTCCTGTGGCAACGTCGCCGCTGTCCGCTGCTGTTCCAGCGTTCCCCGCCGTGCCCTAGCCGTGCGCCTCTACCCGCGCGGTCTCCCGACTCCCTGTGCGCCCTGGCGCAGCGTCTCTCTAGTCAGCGCTCTTCCCGACTCCCCGATCTGCTGATTTTGGCAGCGACGCTGCTGTTCCAGCGCTGTTTCGGGAATACTTTTGCTGTTCTGGATCTCTATTTCTTTCTATTATTCATCTGAGAGCTCTAGCCGAGCAACCTGAGGTATAACCCCTGTCCCGCTCATTTTTCATATAGTCGATGATGAGAAATGGTCCCCGATTCTCTTTGGGAATTCGGTTTTAGAGACGTCGTAATTTTTTGGGACTTTCGGAAAGGTCCTGTGGATTATTTTGGATTCCCGGAATATTTCGGGAATGGATTTTTTGTATGTGTTGGCTTTCCGGATTTTTCCGGGAACGTTCTGTGATTTGTGGAATTGGAATCGGACCTCCGAAATTATTTCGGGTCGTCCCGATTATTCTGTGGATTGGTTGTGGATTTTAAATATATATATATTCGGGTTTCTCCCTGGTTTGGGATTTGCAGGAAATTATCGGCGTCAACTCCCAGTTTTTGGGTTGACCAAAAACAGAGGAGATGCTGCCGGATTTTTCCGTAAATTCCAGAATATTTTAAAAATGGATTTAAAATGAATTTCGGAATTTTATTTGATATTTGATTTTGGGTGACGACCGTATCGGTCAATGGACGCGGCTAAGTGCAAACGAAACCGGTTTCGTCTGGACGTTGAGGCATTAGCCAAGATGAGGATCGGACCATATCTGAGACTTATAATTTACCTTTATTTTTATATTTAATTTCTGTTTATATTTATTTAATATTTCAGTTTAGGACTAACGGCAGTTTATCTTATTTCAATTTATGTAAATAAATTGTAATGGGCATAAGCACAACTGGCTGTGGTCTGTAACTGTAATTGATAGCTTAGATTTTTGTTATTTCTGGTTTTGCGAGTTTTTCTATTAAACGATTAAATTGAATAAAAGTATTTTTGTATAAAAATAATTAATATTTTCTCATCTTAAAATTGACAAGTTTGTTAATAATTAAAAAGTCACGTATTTCTCACTAAATAAGAAAATTAGCTTTATATTTATATTTATAAAAATTACCAAGTTTTCATAAATAATCTGGCAGCAACGATGTTTTCCGAATTCAAAGTTAAAATGACATTTTTTCCTCGTATTAAATCAACGCACTAATAATCGTATTTTTTCGTGTTTGGTTAATTAAAGAATTAAAAATTGGACTAGGACACAAATAGAGATTTCAACTAGCGTAGCTAGATTGGTAAACCTAAAATCTGAGTCAATTCTCAATTGTAGGGTTTCGAGAACTGTACTAGCATCACCCCGGAATCAACAAACGAATCCAGTCAATAAAACAAAGGCAAGTACATTTTGTGTTAGTTTACAATTATTTAGTAATCGTTTTATTGCAAGTTTAAACCACGATGCAACACGGAACTCTCTCTGAGAGCACTGACTGTAACTACTGTAACTATTGGGGACTGGGGGAGTAGTGTAATGAGTATGACCACATCCAAAGTAGTATACTGACTGTGTTAGCTTACCCCTCATACACACGGGGATAAGCCATATCGTATCAATAGGATACAACTGTACAACCCAAGCCGGTCATATTCATTGCCTATTCACATCACAGAAACTGTAACTGTTTTAAAACTGTAACTGCTTAGTTGATTTTCAAAACTGTTTAAAAGTGCATGATTCTATCATTATTTCAATTGTTAAATTAGCATGAATTGTACTTTGCTCCCTCCTGACTGGAGACCCAACATTTTAGGTATCACTGATGAGGCTTTGTTCCGCGATCCCAACTAGAAGACGAGGATTTCGAGACTGATGAGCTGTTTGCCTAGAGTTTTCTTTTCTTCTTGATGTATGTAGAAAATGGTTTAAGTTGTATCTTTCATTTCATTGTAAAAGTTTAATAAAGTTTTAAATTTCCGAATTTTGAGTTGTGACAAATATAGATGTTGTTGTGGTTACCTGCTAATGGAACAGCTTACTGCCGCCGTCTCAACAACGGTGCAGGCTGGGCATGATCCGGTTCGACCCAATTATTTGGGATCGGGTCGTGACATGTTTTTAGTGGTGGCCCATGCAGGTCTGAACAACAACTTAGGAAAACATATTTAGAAACAATTAGAACACTAGAACATCAATTTGTCACAACATAGGACCGAAATATATTATAAATAAATATTTTTGTTTGATTATAGACTGGTAGGATACCTTGCTTATGTTTGCATCCTAAACCTTCCAGAGAATAACCATTGACAAGACCAATCCTGCTGGCGATGAGGTGTCATCTCCGGATCATACCCCATCTCCTCAACCAAGTCCAGGGTTTATTCCCTCGCAGCTGATTGACCGTCCCCATAATACATCCAGTGAAGTTTTCACTACACTGGCGATTCCTATCTCTTCTCAAACTGAGTTGCATTTCTTGGATGAAGTACCCATTCTTGTTGCTCCACCAGTACCAGCGAACACCTCCCAAATGGTTGCCCTATTTCAAGTAATCATGGAGTCCCAGAAAGCTCAAGCTGAAGCCCAGCAGGAACAGATGGATATCACGAGAGAAGACATGAATAACGTCAATGATGTAGCCTTAGCTATCTTAAACCAAGTTGGAGCGGAACCTCACCCTAGGAGGGGTACCCCTGAAATCTAGAAGACATTTTGAGCCCTATCCGGTAGTCATATCATAAGAAGCTATTGGTTTGTGACTACTGCAATAGGCCTGGTCACCAAGCCAATATTTATCGCAAGAGATTGGGGAAATGTTTGGTATGTGGATCTGCTGAACATCGGGTAAAGGATTGCCCCTATCTTTCCATCATACCAGAGTACCTATCCCAGTTGCACCTGTTATGCCACAACCTAGGGACTCTCTTCCTATCCAGCAGACCCTGCCTCCTACAATGAGGCATGATGCAGACTCAAGGTTCATAGAAGATGAAGCAGTTGGAGACTGCTCATGCAAGAGCCAAAACCATGAAGAATAGTACCTAGGACTGCTGAATAGCATTATCTATGTTTTTGGAAGTTGTAACCGGATGTCCTTAGATCAATCATGAGAATTTTTGCTGTAATTCTCTACATGAATAAACTTCTTAGTTACACCTTTATGGTAGATGTTTTCCCTGATAGTCTTCCCGGATTACCTCAGACCTAGACATAGAGTTCATTTTTGACCTAGTTCCCGGCTCTCTCCTGTTTCTAAGGGATGCTACAGAGTCAACCTGAAGGAGGCCAAGAAGATGAAGGACCAGATCAATGAAGGCTCTAGGATTTATCCAAGATGGAACTTAACCTTAGGAAACACCTATCTTGTTTGTGCCCAAGAAGGATGGAACAACGGATGTGCATCGATTACCAGACACTAAAGAACAAGTACCCTCTGCCCGGATCGAGGATCTGTTTGATCTGTTTGTGTGGAGTTAGGGTGTTTCGAAGTTTGACTTAAGATCTGACTACCATCAAATCAAAGTCAGGAAGGAGGACATTTCCAAGACGGCGTTCAAACACCAAGTATGGGTAGTTTTCTTTGGTCATGACGTTGGACTGACAAATGCTCTTGCTGTGTTCATGAATCTCATGAACAGAGTTTTTCATGAGTATTTGAATCAGTTTATCTTCTCCATAGATAACATTCTGATATATTCGGAGACTGAAGAAGAGCATGAAGAACATCTGAGGAAAGTTCTGGAAACTTTGAAGAAAAAGAAGTTTTATGGTAAGTTATCTGAACGTGGATTTTCTTTGACAAGGTGGATTTTTTGGCCATGTTGTCAAGAGAAGAAATTTCGATGGAAGATAGCTGCTGTTGAAAAGTGGTATACCCCAAGTTCAATTCGGAAGTTTCTTGAACTTGGCTGGCTACTATCAGAAGTTCGTAAAGGATTTCGCCAAGATTGCTGAGCCGATTACGAAGCTCACTTGGAAGAATGAAGAGTTCATCTGGACGAAAGATTGCCAGGCGGCATTGAGGAGCTGAAGAAGAGACTTACCACTACACCAATCCTTGCGCTACCCGCAGGAACCGGTGGTTTCTCAATTTACAGTAATGCCTCTGGAAAAGGACTGGGTTGCGTTCTTCAACAACATGGGAAAGTAATTGCTTACACATCTAGGCAACTACAGACTCATGAGAAGAGTTATTCCACATCTAATTTGGAATTTGCTGCAATTATCTTTACTTTGAAGCTATGGAAGCATGATTTTATGGAAAGGGAGTGAAAATATATACGGACTACAAAAGTCTGAAATATGTCTTCACTCAGAAAGAGCTGAATGTTAGACTAAGAAGATGGCTGAAGCAGATGAAGGATTTCGACATCGACCCGCTATACCACCCGGGTAGGGTTAATGTGATCGCTGATACACTTAGTCGATACCCAGTGGCGATGTTCTTAACCAAGGAGTGGCACCTACTAGAAGACGTCGAGAAGCTTGGACTGGAGGTTATACTATCTGGAGATAGAAGGACGGAGCTGGATGCTGATTCAGTATTGATGAAGTTCGAGGCTGATGGACAAAAATCAAGAGGACGTAGTTTCAAAACGAGGCACTTTGCAGGCTTAGAGATCAAGTGTTGGCAGGAACACTTGAGGGTTTCTAAATTGATCAGCAGTGGAACTCTGAAGAATGGTACGAGACTTTGCGTATCGGCTGACAAACGGAGGAACGAGTTGATGAAAGAAATGCACCAGTCGCAGTATTCCATATATTCAGGAGCTAATAAGATGTATCGGAATATGCCTCCATTGATTGGTGCTATTGAATGAAGAAGGACAATTCCAGGTATGGAATTAGATGTGAATTTGTCAACATGAGGAATTTAGCAAGAGAACAACAAGTTTGTTGCAGCCGCTGGACAATTCGGAGTGGAAGTAGAAGCATATAACAATGAACTTTGGGTAAGGATTGCCTTGTTCCCAAGGAGGGAAGGACACCAATTGGATTATTGTGGACCGACTAAGTCAGCTCACTTTACTCCTTTCAAGGTTGATTTATTCACGAGAAGTTGGCAGCATTGTACGAGAGGCACCCCTACCGGATTTATGGAGTACAAACCGGCGGACAATCAAAGAAGATAATCCAGACGCTTGAAGATATGTTAGATCTTGTGGCTTGGAAATTGGAGGGTCTTGGAGAAGATCATTTAAAAATTGGTAGAGTTTCCTTACAACAACTACCAAGTTAGCATCGTTAATCAGTGGAGTTTGAAGAAGGAGAGAGCGTCTTTTGTGAAGATTTTCTCCTACCAGAGGAACTATCAGTGTTAGCAGAGCAGGAAAGCTGAGCCAGCTCAGACGCTATATTCCGGATCCGAGTCCCATATTGGATAATTCAGAGCTGAAGATTGGACTCAACCTTTCAGTGCCAGAGAAACCAGTTGCAAGCGTAGTCAGAGGTGAGAAGAAGATCAGAATTTGAGCCATCATTTAAACTCCTACTTCTTATCTTTTCGTTCAAAACTTGACTGATGCTGCTAAGTCAGCCTAGTTTTGCAAGCTATCTCTTTATCAAGCTTGATCATGACAGTATTTTATTGGGTGCACCCACTAATATATTGTCTAATCAGGACCGGTGCATGATGGTCTGATCAACCTCGTGTACTTTGGGTCGCTTTTGTATTTTTCTACGTGGATGATATCATAAACCGTCTCATCCACAACTGCCTTGGAAATTCTTATTGTTGAACCTGAGTTACGGGTGTAGTACCCGTACCTGTTTGATTCTCCTACCCTGCCTTTAATTTCGAGGACGAAATTTTCTAAGGAGGGAAGATTGTGAAACCCATATTTTGTGAATAATTATTATTAGTGTTTTAGTTATTATTATTTATATTTTCTGAGTGTTAAAATGATTTCGAAATTAACAACAAGGATTTTTGGAATTCAGACCCAGGCCTGAGCCCGAACCCAATCCCATTCTTACAATCTGATTTGACTTGGTTTAATTATTTAAAAAAAATGTTTAGTTAGATTTTTCTAAAAGAAAATTATTTATAAATTTCAAAGCCTTTCCTATTATTTTCTTTTAGTCCAATTATTTTAGCCCAATGGTTTTAAGCCAAACTATTGAGCTTTGATTATTTTTACTTAGGAAGCCTATTTAGCCCATTAAGTTATTAACCCATTATAACCATTCACTGTTATTCATTTATTTCATTTTCTTCTCTTTCCTTCTTAAAGGGACTTTTTCCTTTCTACCTGGCTGGCCGACCCTTGGCACCCCCAAACCGCCGACTTTCCCCCTCCCGAAACTCCCCGACAACTTTTCCTCTTCCGGTAACCCGAAGCACTTTTCCCTATTTAAACCCTCTCCTCACAAACTCCTCACCAACCCACAAACCCTCTCTTTCCCAAACCCTTTTCCTGCCGACCCGTCGCTCGCGCCCTTCGCGCGGCCAAGCCCCGAGCCCCTCCGGCCTTCGCCCAGCGCGTCCCCGGCGCGCCCCGACCCTCTGTCGGCCATCCTTCGGTCGGCGACCGACCCCGAATCCCGCAGCCCCTCCGGCCTACGCCCAGCGCGTCCCCGGCGCGCCCCGACCCTCTGTCGGCCATCCTTCGGTCGGCGACCGACCCCGGATCCCGCAGCCCCTCCTGCCCGAGCCCTAGCTCGGCCTCCCCGCTTCCGCGTCGTCCCGACGTGCCCTGATCCACTGTCATGTGGCAACGTCGCCGCTGTCCGCTGCTGTTCTAGCGTTCCCCGTCGTGCCCTAGCCGTGCGCCTCTACCCGCGCGGTCTCCCGACTCCCTATGCGCCCTGGCGCAGCGTCTCTCTGGTCAGCGCTCTTCCCGACTCCCCGATCTGCTGATTTTGGCAGCGACGCTGCTGTTCCAGCGCTGTTTCGGGAATACTTTTGCTGTTCTGGATCTCCATTTCTTTCTATTATTCATCTGAGAGCTCTAGTCGAGCAACCTGAGGTATAACCCCTGTCCCGCTCATTTTTCATATAGTCGATGATGAGAAATGGTCCCCGATTCTCTTTGGGAATTCGGTTTTAGAGACGTCGTAATTTTTCGAGACTTTCGGAAAGGTCCTGTGGATTATTTTGGATTCCCGAAATATTTCGGGAATGGATTTTTAGTATGTGTTGGCTTTCCGGATTTTTTCGGGAACGTTCTGTGATTTGTGGAATTGGAATCGGACCTCCGAAATTATTTCGGGTCGTCCCGATTATTCTGTGGATTGGTTGTGGATTTTAAATATATATATATATATATATATATATATATATATATATATATATATATATATATATATATATTCGGGTTTCTCCCTGGTTTGGGATTTGCAGAAAATTATCGGCGTCAACTCCCAGTTTTTGGGTTAACCAAAAACAGAGGAGATGTTGCCGGATTTTTCCGTAAATTCCAGAATATTTTAAAAATGGATTTAAAATAAATTTCGGAATTTTATTTGATATTTGATTTTGGGTGACGACCGTATCGGTCAATGGACCCGGCTAAGTGCAAACGAAACCGGTTTCGTCCGGACGTTGAGGCATTAGCCAAGATGAGGATCGGACCATATCTGAGACTTATATTTTACCTTTATTTTTATATTTAATTTCTGTTTATATTTATTTAATATTTCAGTTTAGGACTAACGGCAGTTTATCTTATTTCAATTTATGTAAATAAATTGTAATGGGCATAAGCCCAACTGGCTGTGGTCTGTAACTGTAATTGATAGCTTAGATTTTTGTTATTTCTGGTTTTGCGAGTTTTTCTATTAAACAATTAAATTGAATAAAAGTATTTTTGTATAAAAATAATTAATATTTTCTCATCTTAAAATTGACAAGTTTGTTAATAATTAAAAAGTCACGTATTTCTCACTAAATAAGAAAATTAGCTTTATATTTATATTTATAAAAATTACCAAGTTTTCATAAATAATCTGGCAGCAACGATGTTTTCCGAATTCAAAGTTAAAAATGACATTTTTTCCTCGTATTAAATCAACGCAGTAATAATCGTATTTTTTCGTGTTTGGTTAATTAAAGAATTAAAAATTGGACTAGGACACAAATAGAGATTTCAACTAGCGTAGCTAGATTGGTAAACCTAAAATCTGAGTCAATTCTCAATTGTAGGGTTTCGAGGACTGTACTAGCATCACCCCGGAATCAACAAACGAATCCAGTCAATAAAACAAAGGCAAGTACATTTTGTGTTAGTTTACAATTATTTAGTAATCGTTTTATTGCAAGTTTAAACCACGATGCAACACGGAACTCTCTCTGAGAGCACTGACTGTAACTACTGTAACTATTGGGGACTGGTGAAGTAGTGTAATGAGTATGACCACATCCAAAGTAGTATACTGACTGTGTTAGCTTACCCCTCATACACACGGGAATAAGCCATATCGTATCAATAGGATACAACTGTACAACCCAAGCCGGTCATATTCATTGCCTATTCACATCACAGAAACTGTAACTGTTTTAAAACTGTAACTGCTTAGTTGATTTTTAAAACTGTTTAAAAGTGCATGATTCTATTATTATTTCAATTGTTAAATTAGCATGAATTGTACTTTGCTCCCTCCTGACTAGAGACCCAACATTTTAGGTATCACTGATGAGGCTTTGTTCCGCGATCCCAACTAGAAGACGAGGATTTCGAGACTGATGAGCTGTTTGCCTAGAGTTTTCTTTTCTTCTTGATGTATGTAGAAAATGGTTTAAGTTGTATCTTTCATTTCATTGTAAAAGTTTAATAAAGTTTTAAATTTCCGAATTTTGAGTTGTGACAAATATAGATGTTGTTGTGGTTACCTGCTAATGGAACAGCTTACTGCCGCCGTCTCAACAACGGTGCAAGCTGGGCATGATCCGGTTCGACCCAATTATTTGGAATCGGGTCGTGACATTATGAAATATATCAACGACAAGTTTCTTAATAAAAACTATGCTTGACATGGCTTGTGTCAACATCATATCTAACTATTATTTGTACTTTGTTATACATATGCTTTGGATGATAGTGACACAAAATTCTCTAGAGGAATTATTTTCAGATCCTTCGAAGTATACGATGGTATACTCTTGGTATATTGATGGTATACCATAGGTATATTATCAATATACCTATATTAACACAATACATACAACAATTCGGGTTGGATTTCTAAGTGTCGAAATTAAACCAAAACTTTACCAAATGAATTCCAACAGTTAAGGATGACTAATACAGGACAACATTTAGGGAACTAGGATTGAGATCATAACTTCAAATATCAGTTCTAAAACAAAATCCCTAGTATCCTTGGATTTATTCCAATGGAAACCCTAACTAAAAACCCAAGTTAAAATCCCTTACCAATGCATAAAAGTCACCATGAATTATGAGAAAACTGAAATGAAATGCATAAAACTAAGCAACAACATTTTAAAAGAAATTAAAGTGGATAAAATCTAATTATTCACAACTACAAAATGTACTTGTCTTGACTCTTGAGAAACCCTTCGCTAATCTTCTACTCCTTCTCCTAGACGTGTCCAAAGTCCACAAATTTTAGACTCAAGGCTAGCTTCAACTCTAGGTCCAACTCCTTATGTCATCTTGGTGAAGAGAAGAGATGAGAAGAGAAGAAAGCTACGTTTGTGAAGGGAAGTAACAAAAAAGTGAAGGAAAGAGAAAGAAAGAGGGGGGAGAGAGAGAGAGGAGAGAGAAGACACGGTGGCCACTAAATGGCTGCCATCTCACTGATCTATCACCCTAAACCAATCCAAGCCCTCCACCAAAAGTATAAATAACCAATCGATAAGAGAGCAGTCTAATCAATACTGCTGACTGGTTTACAGTCCCCCAAAATTGTATATCAGTTGTATATCTTGGTATACTGCCTGCTCAGGATTATTATTTTTTTAGGATTTTCAAGGTACATTAGTCTATATATGGGATCTAGTACGGGTCTATGGCAATACCAAGAGTTTATCTAGGTGTCTAGGTTAGCCTCTCAATATTGCCAAAAATACAAATTCGATTCAGGTTAGTTAATCATTTTTAGATATTATCGATTACCCTATGGACTATCTGTCAGTCCAGCTCTCGAGACCTTGACAGAAAATTAATAATATGATACATGGGCAAGTATCAGATACATGTACTCGCAATACAAGAACATATACCACATCGATATTGGATACATGAAGATAAAACATAATATGGAATAAAAGACCTGTAGAAATATGTATATTTGGAACAATGATGACATGTTAGGGTTTAGAGTTCACTATGGTTATGGTTGGGTTCATTGTTGGCCCATTCCTAAATGGTCACACCCGATTTTGATAAATCAACAATGATTTAAGTCAATACACAAAATATACAAACTGCTGCTAACATTTCAGGTCAAGTGAAATCAATATCAAGAGTGTACTACAACATCTGGAAGCATGTCAATCATCATTTCGAAGCGTTCAGTTATTGGAATCGATCTAAGTCATTTTATAATTTATTATGTATTTTTATCTTTATTGAGTCTAGGATACAAATTATAAAATCGACTGGATATTACTGGCTTAGGTTATCCACAGTCCACCTATCTAAAAAGCCTATCTATCCACCAAAATTCCTTATACCAACAATAATACATATTCTATGCAAACAGAATTGGACCAAACATTCTTCTAAGTATTGGATGAACTTAGACAGAACTCTGGCCGAGTTCGGACCGAGTTTGGTCAGTTCAAATTCAAATGTTTGTTGCCTCCAAATCTGTATGTAATATTCGTTTGCGAAATCTTTGCGTCCGAACTCTGCCCGAACTCTGTCCGAGTTCGGTCCTAGAAAATACCTATAAATAGAAGAGAATTTCTCATTTCAAATCACTCATCAATTCATTTTCTCTTCTCTCTATCTATATTCGAGAGTGTTTTCATTGATCTAAAGCTTTCACACTCCACCTATACATCTCTTAGCCAAAGCCAGTAACATCTATTTGATTTAGAGTCTTTGGTTGTTAGAGTTGTAAATGTAGTAACCCTAGAGGGGGTGAATAGGGTTAAGCTAACTAATCAAGCACTTAACACAAGCTAATGGATAATTTAAAAAATATAAGTGCAAGAGAAGAAGCAAAACAATACCGACACCCGATGTATCATGGTATCCTCTCAAGGGGCACTCCAGTCCCGGAACTCTCTCCGAATTTAATCCACTATTATCGCAAATAGTACAACGTGAGTTTTCATATGAAGGCTCACCAACTTCTTACACGAGAGCTTTAGTCCGAAGGCCTCTCCGACTTCAACCGAGAGTTTGGATACGAAGACTCTCCAACTTCAACCGAGAGTTTAGATCCGAAGACTCTCCAACTTCAACCGAGAGTTTGGATCCGAAGACTCTCCAACTTTAACCTTTCACAATAGGTTTTGATCTCCTTGTACAACAAGATGAAGATCTTACTTTTCAACTCAATAACTCTAACACAATTTGTGGATGGCAAATGAAAGCTTTGTAGAGTTGTTTGTAGAGAGGATTTGGTGGTTTAGAAATTTTTAGGCTCAAAGCATCAACCTTGAATGAAGGGGTTCAAGACTATTTATAACCAAAACATTGAAAAGAGCTCAAAAGCAACTTTTCAGTCAGCGATCGGTATACTGTCGATACGAACAGGTATACCGTCGGAATACCGGTCTGGAATTGCAGCGGTTAGAAATATAGCCGTTGGGATCATTAAATGTTCAAAATCCAACCATTGGATTTTCAACGTTATTGAATCGGTATACCGTCGGTATAGATTGGTATTCCGTCGGTATGCTGATTTTGTAGACAAAAACTTTCTGTGAACAAAAATCGATATACCGTCGGTATAAACCGGTATACCGTCTGTATGCCGATTTTCATCCGAAAATGATCATGGACTAATTTCTACCCTAGCTTTCGATTTTGTCATCCATTTTTTGTGTTTACAATTATTTCTAAGACTTATTACAGACTCCAGATATACTGTAGCAGGTTCAGGCTTCTTCAGTCTTGAAATGATGATGGCATGGCATGGCTTCTTTCCTTGATAGATGTTGGCTTCTTCCTTGACGTCATCTGTACAAAGATATCCAGTTTGTGAAAACTGAATACCTTTCAGGAGCTTTGCCTCTGAACCCCCGACGAGGGGCGCTGTCCCCTCGACCCCCGTCCGCTGACCGGGCAGCGGAACCCCCGAGTGCGTGGCTCGGAAGATGTCGTCGGGTGGTTCAGAGAAATCTTGTGGGATCTGTCATCTTTGGCCCACCATGATTTTTTTATTTTATATGTCCACATTGATCTTGCATATTGCTTTTCTGCATGTACATGTTAGACGAACAAAGCAATATACATGTAGCAAATATGATAAGATAAAGCACAGTAGGACAATACTAAGTTTAAGTATAAGAGCTATTGTGACAGCATAAATATTAGTGATATCATAATGTTAAACTTAATTGAATAACCATAATCAAAACATAGTTTTGATTTTGGTAATATATAATAAAAACTCACATCACTAATAAGTAAAATAATAAGCACATATCACCAAAGGTATAAGTATAAGAAGAAATGCTATAGTGATAGTATGAAGATTAGTGATAATGAAATGCTAAACTTAACAGATTAATCATATTCAAAAACATGATACGATCATTGGGCCAACAGTAAAGAGGTTGTTCAAGTTTAGAACACATTTCTGTTTTCGGAGCCGGTCGTGCGCTCGTCGCCAAGCATGGTGTTGTGAAGTCGGTTGTGCACTTGTCACCAAGTATGGTATTGTAAAGAGAGTGCAAGCTCTCAATTAGCTTGTGAACAGTGGATTAACAGCAGGCAAGAGTACATGCGACTGGATTAGTCCTCCAAGAGGAAAACCAGTATATATCGCGGTGTCCACTGAGTTTGATTCTCTGATCTCTTGCTAAATTTATTTACTGTCTCTTTATTCACTGCCATAGTTATCTGCTCATAATTTTTTTAAATTGGTGATTATTTTTCATTGCACTCGCACTGACTCTATTCACCCCCCCCCCCTCTAGAGGTACTCAATGGTCCTACATTCATTGGGGTTTATGTTAAGTGGAAGAAGATGAATAAGGTTTGGGCTCTAGCTAGATAATGGGTTTTGGGCTTTTGGTCAATTCGTAATACGATATGGCTTAGAACAAAGACGGCTTAGAATACATAGATACAATATGAATATTTTTAGTTGTCACGAATATGGAAATTGGGTTTAGGTTAATGGGTACAAGAGTTTGCGCAAATTTTTGATAATGATAATTA
Organism: Iris pallida; assembly: GCA_029216955.1. Classification (NCBI taxonomy): domain Eukaryota; kingdom Viridiplantae; phylum Streptophyta; class Magnoliopsida; order Asparagales; family Iridaceae; genus Iris; species Iris pallida. Next base: position 4,524,874 of record JANAVB010022800.1, read on the forward strand.
ATATACCTAAATAATAAGAATGACAAATTATTTGAATCAAATCGAGACACGATACGATTAAAGACAAACATACTGTGCATGACTCGTGGTCGTCACAAATATCGTAATAAGATTCAAAATGCTATATTTTACTTTATCTGTTTAGTAGGCTCTGCGATATGTGATACGATACTTGAGCTCAGTTTTTAATATTAATTTTTCATAAATAGGATCCAAATATACCACCTAAAATTGATAGTAGAAAACTATTATTGTATTGTTAAAATAATTTTTTTTAAAATATGTAATATTTGGCTTGAGCTAAAACCCAATTGTTATCACAATGTAATATAACTAGATCAACTATGTGTCACTACCACTTTTCTAGCTTGAGGGTATTTTGGTCATTTTTAAAAATTTTGGAATTATTTAGTATTAATTATAATTATTAGAATTTTTCAGTGATTTTTAGTATAATTGATTTGGTGCTATTCTAGACTTTGACTAGTGTTGACTTAGGAGACTGTCCTAGAAGCTAACCTAGGTCTTGACTACTTGGTTAGACTATGAAACACTAGCTTGACCTAATTTAGTGATATCCTACTCATTAGAATTAAATTAGAATAGGAATTGATTAGACTAGAGAATGGCTTATGACTTCACAAGTCATGACTAATGACTAAGCCCATAGAAGCCCACAAGCCCAACACCATGTAAACCCTAACCCTAATTGCTATGGCCAGCCAACCCACCTAGGGAATCCCCCCTATAAGTACTCTTCTTCATTAGGGCTAGCCTCTTTAGAAATTTTCTAAGTTTTAGAAAGAGGTAAGTCTCCATCTTCATTAAATCCTAGAAATTCCATTTCAATTTATTTTTCCCCCAAACCAATTGCAATAGGACCTAAATTTAGTTTACTTGCTGTTGTTATTGAGAAATTTCAGGGGAGAAACAATTTGAAGAAGTTTGGTGGCTTGAGGAACCACTTTCATTTGAGACTTTTTGAGCTTTGTACACCCATAGGTAAAATTCAAATCTACATCATGAAATATTGATTTTATTGCATATCTAGGAAGCCCTAGGCCTAACCTAACTGTAGGACTAGCTAACCCTAGGTTTTGAGTCCAATACGTGTCCGTATCGGACACGTATTAGTTCATGTATATAGGTGTTTGACGAAATACCCCAAGGGCATTTCGATTTGTTTTTAGGAATATAATTGAATAAGAATTAGGGTTTTAACCTCGCTTATGGTTTTCCTTTGCACTGAGCACGTATTGGTGTCGTGTCGTGTCGCCACAGACACGGGAACACGCGGGTGCACACGCGCGCGCGGGCACTGTAGCTGCCCTGATGCTCGGGGCTGTTTGCGAGCAGCACACGACATTTCGATACGTGAAACTTGACACACACGAAGGGGCAACCACTGACACCACGTGTGTCAAGTTGCACGACCTCTCGTGTCGTGTCGGACACGATATCGCGCGTGCACTGTGCGTGCACTGTGCGTTTCAGTGCACTGGGTTGTGTTCTTGTTTTCAATTCGGTTTTAAATGATTTTAATTGTGTTTTTAATTGTTAATTTGAGCCTAAACATGTCTAATAATCTATGATTAATTTAGTTTGCATATTAGAATAGGATGTTATGAGAATTTGGATTCGAATTGGGGATTTAAGCCATTCGGCTGATACCAGGTTACTGATACTTCATTTCAGTATTCCCTAAACATTTGAAATCCTATTTTGAAGTAATGTTTCACTGTTAAATGTGTTCCCACATATTGTTTGTTCATATTTTTAGCTTAATGTTTCATTCGAATTTGGCTTATGGTTTGAGAATAGGATATTGCACATGTGGGTTCTATTGGATTGGGTTTAATGAAAAACTAGGATTGGTTCCTTCTTATTTAAACTGAGTTTTCATTTTAATATACTGATTTTTCCCTGAACTGTATAACTGAGAATGTTTCATTCCCTGTTACACACATTTTCCAAATAACCTGTCAACTGTTTTCCAGATTTTCCTAGCTATGATTTGTTTCATATAAACTGGTTAAAGGAGATTGTAATCTCTGAGAACCTGGACTGATTTCCAGGATTTGGTAATTAGCTAACTGTTGCATTATACAGTAATTGATTCCCATTTCATTTTTTTAACTGATTTCCCTTTTTGTATTCACTATTTTCAAATGAACTGTAGATTGCATTTTCCTTAAACTGTAAATAGGACTGAGTTGGTCCTGCCTACTGTTTGCCTATGAACTGAGATTGGTTTTTCCTATTCCTGAGATGAATTCTCTGAATGTGTTCACTGATTTCCATTTGATAATGCCACTGTTTTCCTTTTTGCACTTCACTGTTTATTTCCAGATTTCCTTTCCTTTAAAACTGAGTTGATGTTCCTGTCAACTGTTAACTCATTCCTATTTTCCTGAGATTACTTCAGTCCTTAACTGAATTGAGTCATTGATATATTACATTGTTTTGCAATAGGTTTTTTCAGTCTTCACATTGCCATGCCACTGATTTCTGTATCACTAACACACACTCTCATGTACACCCTCACACTCTCAAGCCTAACATGAACACACACACATGTTTTTCATCACTCTCTTGACACACACTCTTGTATCCCCCCACACACACTTGACCACATCCCTTTCCTATTTCTCCATGTATATATATTTGTGTAATGTATATATATAGATAATATATGTATAAATAGGTATCCTATATATATTAGTGATGTGTGTGTACTATCATATATTAATTTGGGTATATATAATGTATGGGTGATATGTATATAGGTAGCCTATATGTGTATTTCTATATTAGATATAATATATCAATATGTGTGTTATTTTAAATATATATTATTGGCATGTGGTCATGTGATTATGGTTTGGTTTTAGGCATGGTATTGCCTAATAGCCTAGGCTAGGGCTCTTAGCCTATGTGTGGCTTGAATGCCAGTATAGAGTCTAGATTGGTCTTGTTTAGTCTTGTTAGACCTAGAATAGACTAGTTAGACTAGTATAGACTTGTTTGACTTAGGTTTGACTTGGTTGACCTAGTTTGACTTCTAGAGTTGACCAGAGTTGACCAAGAGTTGACTTTGGTCTAGATTGATCTAGATTCATGTAGAATGCATTGTAGTGCATCTTATTACCATTCTGGACTTGTTGTGACTTGTACTGTTCTAAATAGGAGCCAGACACCACTCCTCGAACAGTACTTTCATCTTGGATATTCAGATAGCAGGCGAGTACATTCTCTGATCTTTTCATACTTATCTGGACTATATTATTGCTCTAGATTACTTTACTTGATGCTGACACGTATTTTCTCGGATTAGTACTATATGGATCCTTTCCTGAGATGTTATCCCTCTACGGCTGCATCGGGTATTTCATGTTCATGTACTTTATCATGTGCATCAGGTACTCCTTGTACTCGTACTAGTTCATGTATTTACATGTTCTCATGTGCTTTCATGTGCTATCATGTGCCTCATGTACTACTCATTACATGAGTTCATGTATCTTAGCTGTATTCATGTGCCAATAACGTAACTTGAATGGATCCTTGTGTATTGATTGGGGCGGGATGAGTAGAATTGGTTATGTGAACACTATCCCCAGTAGGTATTCATGTGCCTCTTAGTGTATTCATGTGCTTCTTAGTTGTATTCATGTGCTCCTAAGCCGTTTACATAACATATTGTGCTCTAAATCACGTAGCCACTTACAGTCTTTACTATCATGTATTTACTTTCAGTTACAAAATATCTCCTATTTTCCTGTACTTCCTTTTCAGCATTTCCTGTATTTTACTCTATTGCATGATTTATACTCTTAACCTATTATGAACTATTTTGAGAGATATGTGCTCGTTACCGTCCTGATTGGACCTGTTAAAAATTTTACAGAGGACGAGGAGGAGGCCTGCTTAGATACTTCTATGGGACAGCCTTAGAGGACACTTGCGATCCGGACTTCCAGTCAGATCCCTTAGCTGTAGAGACTGTTGCTCCATAGATATCTTATCTTATTTCATAGTATTGGAGATTGAGTTGTATATTTGGATCTGTATTATTCTAGATGTTAGTGGAGTTATCTAGACACTTAGCTTTCTCTCTATTTGTATTTCCTGTGGATTTGGATCTTGCATCTTTTATATCATTCTATCTTATCGTATTCTACCTTAGATGTGATTGAAATATATTCTGTTATGTCACCCCCATTCGGGGAGTATAACTGTTTATTACCTTAAACTGTTAGATGTTGTGACCTAGGACAGCGTTCTATCGCCGACACTGCGGCGTAGGCTGGACGTACCCACGTCTCGTGCCCTTACTCTAGGGTGCGGGTCGTGACACGTTTTTAGTGGTGGCCCATGCAGGTCGAGTTTGTGTAGTGTATTCGAACTAGAATATCACTACAGCCTGCAGTAGGATTAGGATATATTTTTTTGAAGGTACTCAATCGCAGTTAGGATTCCTTGAGAGATTCCTGGGACGACCCTTGAGAATTTTATTTAAACTTTAATTTGAATCATTTCCCTTATTTTGTTGCTCTCACTCCTTGATTACTGAATTTGATTTTGTTGGATCGTTGTTGATTTTTATTTTCCTATCGAGATGAATTTTAAGGCCTGAGGTACGATATTTTTCTGATAACATATGTTGATAGGAATACAGGGATGGTAAAACGTCTACTTGATTATGGAACCTGTAGTTTATCGCAGCCATATTAGCTGGCGTGGCGGAAACATAGAGACCTGACTTCGGATGTACGTATCTTGGTTATGAGATTTGGAATTTCTCGCAGCTATACTAGTCGGCATAGCGAGAATTCTAGATGACATGATTATAGAGGTGCATGCCCCAGTTATGGAACCTATCGTTTATCGCAGCCTTGCTTACTGGCATGGCGAGGACTCTGAGTAACATGATTTTGGACAGACGCATCACTACCAAAATAAGTCAAATCAGTGACGTACTTAGCGACTCCGTGAAATTTTGTCGCTAATGTTTGGGGTTTTAGCGACGTTAATATAAGACGTCGCTGTTTGTCGCCAACAGCGACTAATAGCGACGTCTAGCGTCTACATTTTGTTAAATGGGGTAGTGCGTCGCAAGTTCGTCGGTACTCGTCGCTGATATAGCGACGGTTCGCGACGCATTTTAAGTTGCGTCGCTATTTATTATATATCAGCGACGTCCTAGGCGGACGTCGCTAAACGTTTCATATAGCCAGCGAGGGTTTCCTTTTCGATCATTTCACAATTTTTTCCCCCCAATTTTGGGCGCGCTCCTCCTCCGCGACGCTCCTCCGGCGATTTCCCTCCTCCTCCGCGGCGCTCCTCCGGCGATCTCCCTCCTCCGGCCTCCTCCTTCTCCTCCTCCTCCTTCCTCAGGTAGCTCCTCCTTCTCCTCCTCCTCCTTCCTCTGGTAGCTCCTCCCCAGTTTCTTCTCGTCTTCTAGCTCTCTCTCTCTCTCTCTTGCTTCTAGTTCGTGTCCACGAGAGCGTGGACTCGCTGCGGGGGACACGAGACTGACAGTGGACTCGCTGCGGGGGACACGAGAGCGTGGACTCGCTTCTAGTTCGTGTGACACCTATTTTGTTGGTTTGGACACGTCGTGTCCCACTGTGTGGACACAAGATTCACAGTGTGACACCTATATACTGAAAAATCTCGTTTTTTTGGGCATATCAACTATCAATTTGATGTTTTTGGTGGATTCGAATTCTAATTTAGGGTTCGAGCCCTATTTACTGATACTGGAAGTTTTTTTGGGCATTTTCAGGGTTTTGAAATGATGAATAAATTGACTAATAATTATTATCGAGCCCTATAAAATTTCAGCTATGTCACGAAGGATGGATATACTAATCCTGTGAATGAGTTTTCTCCTAAGTATTCTCGACAGTTGAGTATGATTTAGCTAACTGACATTACTGAAATATGGGATAATTAGACTTTCTGTTCAGTACCCTTTGACCGAATTAAGTTGACCTGAATACCATATTTTAAATCCTAAATCTACGGCACGACATCGTGATCAGGACATAGTCCCTGCAGCCATTCGACTGGCGAGGCAGAAAACTATGTAGCCGTAGATAAAGTTGACTGTCCTCCGACCCTCATCCCTCGGCAATGATGATACGACAACCTATCACTATATCTTATATATATAGTAGTAGATGACGTCTTAGTATTACATTATGTGAGTTCATCTTGATTCTGTTACATTCTTCAGATACTACATACGATAAGAATATATACTACACCATATGTACAGAACATAGATGATTCACACTAATGTATGCTAGAATGAATTTTAGGGTTGTGTTCTGAGCCATCCGTTCTGCTACTTGGCAAAAAATCGAATTTATTGTACTTTATCTGCTTTCGAAAATGTACTCAAATTACATGATGGTTCCTTTAGTTAGCTTGCTTATGTTACAATTATATTAGCTTGCTTACCAGATGGCACCCATGACCCGAGGAGCGGCACGTCGTTTGAGGGAAATAGTGAATGCTGAGGTGGCTCCTCCTACAGTTAAGGAGGAAGTGGCACCGGTTGCTAGTGAGACCGGGAGTTCTATTCATCCAGCACCGGTAGCTAGTGAGACCGATAGGACTCTTCATGCAATCCTTGCAAGGGACGACAGCTCTCCTCGTGCCAAAAATCTCGTTTTTTCGAGGTGGTTGCGTGAACGTATCACTGAGCGTTTGCGTGAGCAGCGTCGTTCTCATTAGCTATTAGTACTTATTTGTATTGGACTATTTGTATTGGGTTGTTTTTGTATTAGACTATTTGTATTGGACTACATATATGAATTAGTACTATGTCAATCTCTGGATTATATTGGACTACGACATGGTGATCAGGACATAGTCCCTGCAGCCATTCGACTGGCGAGGCAGAAACTATGTATCCGTAGATAAAGTCGACTGTCCTCCGACCCTCATCCCTCGGCAATGATGATACGACAACCCAACCGGAGAGGATAATCTGAGAGATCCATCTGAGAGGCACGTATACTCTCAGAGATCACCTTTACAAGAATTATATCAGTAGTGGGATCGAGTGTTGGAGGAGATATTATCAAAGTATACGTCCTACTCAGATGGGTCTCTCACCGTTACTAATTTTTTCTGACAGCATGGTGGATGTGCTCCGTCCACAGATTCTTGCTCCGAGCCAAAACTTTGTCCCGGAGCTCAAGTGAACATCTTTGGTGTAGAGCTCGAGTGAGAGGTTCCTGACAGCATGGTGGCCTCCTTTGTTAAAGTATCCGTGCTCATCCCACATTGGTTGTGGGACGAGCACGGATACTTTAACAAAGGAGACCACCATGCTGTCAGGAACCTCTCACTCGAGCTCTACACCAAGGATGTCCACTTGAGCTCCGGAACAAAGTTTTGGCTCGGAGCAAGAATCTGTGGACGGAGCACATCCACCATGTTGTCAGAAAAAAATAGTAACGGTGAGAGACCCATCTGAGTAGGACGTATACTTTGATAATATCTCCTCCAACACTCGATCCCACTACTGATATAATTCTTGTAAAGGTGATCTCTCAGAATATACGTCCCTCTCAGATGGATCTCTCAGATTATCCTCTCCGGTTGGGTTGTGTTCTGAGCCATCCGTTCTCACAGAGGGTCCTATTTTGGATTCTATATTTTGTATTTTGGTTTCTGTATTTTGGTTTCTGTATTTTATATTTTGGTTTCTGTATTTTGTATTTTGGTTTCTGTATTTTGTATTTTGTATTTTGGATTCTATATTTTGTATTTTGGTTTCTGTATTTTGGCTCTAGCTCCATTTGCATTAATCTACGGTACGACATGGTGATCAGGACATAGTCCCTGCAGCCATTTGACTGGCGAGGCAGAAACTATGTAGTCGTAGATAAAGTTGACTGTCCTCCGACCCTCATCCCTCGGCAATGATGATACGACAACCTATCAGAATCCTCGACTCTCTTTCGCTTCTTGGATATTGACCCAGCTTCCAATCTCTCATTTTCCTCCGGGTCCACTCTACTCCCAATCTCTTCCTCTTTTATACACGGATCTACAGAATCAATACCATCCAAGGAAGGCAAAACTGAATCAGCATTGTCTTCCGGATCGTCCTCATCAAGACATAACGGGCTGCTCAGCGTGCCCAGCTTCTTCAACTTCTCGCTGGCTGCAGAGTCGAAATGGGAACGGGTCCTCTTTGTCGGCCCGGAGCTCTGACTCGCACTCGTCGCCGCGCTACTGGTTTCCTCTCCTCCTCTGACGCGGGTCATAAGAAAAGAAATTTCGTACCTCTTCTTCACATAAACATCATTGCCGTCTTGTACTCGAGCCTCCTCGTCTGTGATGCTATCCGACTTCTCGGTGCCTACATTGTCACTCGAATCTCCCGTTCGACTCGTATCGTCCTCTTCTTCGCCTGTCTTTTCGCTCCCTGTCTTGCAATCATCTGCTATCACCGCCGACTCATTCGACTCCTTCTCCGATGACTCCGAGAAGTTGGATAGCGTCACAAACGAGGAGGCTAGGCTCGAGTACAAGGCGGCAATGATGTTTATGTGAAGAAGAGGTACGAAATTTCTTCTCTTATGACCCGCGTCAGAGGAGGAGAGGAAACCGGTAGCGCGGCGACGAGTGCGAGTCAGAGCTCTGGGCCGGCAAAGAGGACCCGTTCCCATTTCGACTCTGCAGCCAGCGAGAAGTTGAAGAAGCTGGGCACGCTGAGCAGCCCGTTATGCCTTGATGAGGACGATCCGGAAGACAATGTTGATTCAGTTTTGCCTTCTCCTCTCCTCCACCATGGCTATGGACCCATTTGCTCCTCCCTACTTTCATTCTTCTTATTTGACTCTCTCAGGCACATATGATATCCAGCTCAAGTGTAGAGTCGGGGGAGAAGAAGTGGACAGGAAGAGGAGGGGGAAGCAGCACAGCCGACGGCATAACCCGGAGGAAGTACAGAGGTTTTCTTCAACATACGTAGGAGAACTATAAGGATATATCTTTTCACAATATGTCATCTTGTCAAAGACCCTTAATGTGACAACCATGTTACCGCGGTGTCGGAAGACTAACATGTCATAATTTTCTAAGCCGTGTGTTTTGACATAATCCTCCTAACTCTTTTCTCCTATGTCGTAATCTTGCATTATTACATAGAACTGAAATCCGGTTGGAGGATTATGTCAAAACACACGGCTTAAAAAATTATGACATGTTAGTTTTCCGACACCGCGGTAACATGATTGTCACATTAAGGGTCTTTGACAAGGTGATATGTTGTGAAAAGATATATCCTTATAGTTCTCCTACGTATGTTGAAGAAAACCTCTGTACTTCCTCCGGGTCATGCCACCGGCTGTGCTGCTTCCCCCTCCTCTTCATGTCCACTTCTTCTCCTCCGACTCTACACTTGAGCTGGATATCATATGTGCCTGAGAGAGTCAAATAAGAAGAAGAGAAGTAGGAAGGAGCAGATGGGTTCAGAGCCATGGTGGAGGAGAGGAGAAGGAAGATGCTTGATCAGAACTTGAGGTGGAAAAGTTGTGACGTTGATAGCGCGAGAGAGGGAGAGGGTGGAAAAGTTCTTCTCCTCCGACTCTACAGTTCAGGTGGATATCATATTTTGGTTTCTGTATTTTGGCTCCAGCTCCATTTGCATTAATCTACGGTACGACATCGTGATCAGGACATGGTCCCTGCAGCCATTCGACTGGCTAGGCAGAAACTATGTAGCCGTAGATAAAGTTGACTGTCCTCCGACCCTCATCTCTCGGCAATGATGATACGACAACCTATCACTATATCTTATATATATAGTAGTAGATGACGTCTTAGTATTACATTATGTGAGTTCATCTTGATTCTGTTACATTCTTCAGATACTACATACGATAAGAACATATACTACACCATATGTACAGAACATAGATGATTCACACTAATGTATGCTAGAATGAATTTTAGGTTGTGTTCTGAGCCATTCGTTCCCATACTTGGCAATTAAGTTGTGGACCATTATGTTTGACATTGTTGTTACAAATTTTCATATATCTGTGTTGATTGATGAGATTGTGTTTCAAACGTGTTCGTGATTGTGTGTATCTGTGTTCTTTGATACTGTGTTCGTGATACACACCATTGTTGCAGGAAATGCTGCAAATGCTGCAGGGAATGCTGCAAATGCTGTATTTTTTTATTTTTTTAATCTTAGCGACGTTCAGCGACGATTACCGACGGTCAGCGACGACAAAAACGTCGCTAACAACGTCGCTAACTGTAAGGAATATCGTCGCTGATCGTCACTAAACGTCGGTACTGTAGCGACGTAGAAAAGTCGCAGAACGTCGCCATATGGCTCTCAAGCCAGGTCAGCATCGATGCATGTCAAGTCGCTCAACGTCGCTAGATTACGTCAGTAAATTATGACGTTTTATGTCGCTGGCAGTCGCTAAATTAGCGACGTGGACACGTCGCTAAAGCTCGTCACAATAGCGACGTATGGCGACGTTTTCTTGTTTAGCGACTAGGTTAATCCCAACTACTTGAAAACGTCGCTAAATACGTCGCTAATAGAAATTAGCGACGTATTTTCCCTTTTTAGCGACGTCTTTACGCGTCGCTGAATTGACAGATTTTAATAGTGCATATGATTATCAGATTGTATCTTGAGAAGGTTTTTAAATATATCATCTCTATCGTACCATTCTGTTGTTATAAATTGTACCACATCATCAAATAACTTAGGAGTAAGAGTAACTTTAGCTGTTATTATAAACCTTGTGTAACTTCTTGCTATAAAATTCTTCTTAATACAATGAATCGATGATTTTTGCTAGACCTTAACTTGGATTTGATATTATAACTCTGGTTTCAAAATGGTTCCTTCTTTTAAACAGATAAGCAGAACAGATTTTATCATTATTTCCTTCTTGCCATTATTTCTTGTATTACCTTAAAGTATATATATATATATAGTGGACATAGATACTTGCCTGACACGTATGCATGCTACACTTGATTACCAACCTATCTAAATGCATATTAATATGTTGATGTTAATTTCTCAAATCCCAATAATTCTAATATAGGACAGTATCAGTGACTAGTTCTCCGTTTCCCAGATTAATTTCGTAAATTAATTTTAAATTTCATGTTAATAGTTGTTGTTTCCATTACTGCACATGTATGTTACATACAGGGTTTCAAGTCTTAAAGAAAATTGGTTGAGTTTGGTTGAGTTTTGTGTTGAATTTGTCAAATCTGAGACTGTGTACATATTAAACCTTTAACCCTGGATTCTAAGTGTTTAGTTCAATTTGCAGTTTTAAATTGTAATGTTTTGACCGTATACATTATTGTGTGTAGGTATATAATGTTAGGTTTCATACTCTTACATGTTAAGTTGTGGTTGTGGTAAACATTGAGTTGGTTTTGACATTCGAATTTCTCCAAAATTTTGAAAACTGAATACATGTTAACATTTTTACATTGCTTTCAAATGTGTAGTTTAATTTCAGATCTAATATGTAATGTTGAACTAAACTGAAAGATCGAACCCTTTATTTCAAGTTTTAACCCATGTACACTTGACACTCTACACTAATGTTCACAACTGCCATGAAAACCTAACCCTTCATCTCTATGTTATGTTCATATAGCTATATAGACACACACACACACACACACACACACACACACACACACATATATATATATATATATATATATATATATATATATATATATATATATATATATATATATATATATATATATATATATAGTTCTGTATACATGTTATAATGTATGTAGATGCATAATTAAATCTCTACCTCTCTATACATATAGATATACATATATATGGTTAGCCATGCATGTTATGAGTAAATAGCTTGTGCCTTGTAGACTGCTTAACCAATATGCCATGAATAGTATAACTTGATAGCTATAGTTGAGACCCAAATCCTTCTATACACTTTCATGTATATTTCACACACACAAACCACATGACCCTTACATAATGCTAGCTTTTCCCTCTCTAACACACTCTATATATATATATATCGTGATTGGATTTCAATTCTATTGACTTTCATTCCTTAAACTTTTGATTTTGATTTTTTTTAAAATAGTACCCCTTTATATTTTATTTTATTTTTGATAATTACCAGTTTTCAGATAGGATGGTAGACTGCCGTACAGCCTTGATGATTGTTGTTTTTTTTTAATCCTTTCCAGTATGGCACCCATGACCCAAGCCCGTCGCCTGAGAGCAGCTGCAGCTACTGAGAGTGTGCTTACACCTCCTATTGTTCAGGAGGTAGTGATCCCTCTATCTGATCAGGGGGTGGTGGCACCTCCTGCCATTGAGGAGATGGTGGTGGCCTCGCCAGAGAGTCTTTCTTCATCTCCTGTCGTTCAGGAGAGAGCTGCAGATTTGCCTGAGACCGAGAGCCTGTCCCCACCCCTTGAGATGGTACCCCATACTGCACTACCCGGAGGTTTGTTACTTGACGCAGCCCAGGTGTTTGAATATTTCCAAGAAAGGATGTTGGAGTCACATAGAGTTCATGATGAGGCCATGAGGGAGCAATACTAGAGGTTGCTACGTCTGCGGGACTCTGTGCTTCCAGGAAGAGAGCCTAGCTCCAAGAGGGCGAGGAGCAGTACCCAGTCCTACCCAAATCTTGAGGAGTACCCATATATCCAGCCTATATCATCATACCCAGCCCAGTCTCCTGTCCAGCAGAGGCCAGCTGAGCCAGAGCCTATATGTACCTACTGTTAGAAGTCTGGGCACAAGTGGAACTTCTGTAGAAAGAGACTAGGATTGTGTCTATTCTGTGGGTCAGTTGCACACTGGATGCAGCACTGTCCTGATATACCTGCCCCAACCAGGGCCCTGCTTCCAGGAGGGAGTTCTAGTTCTCAGACCTAGCTGGAGGTGAGTTTTGACCTAACCTTAGTATCCTTTTTTGAGAATATTTGATGCACCCCTTGCTTGTATATTTCGATACCTTGTGATTGCCTAGTACTGTAGCATGTTGGTGTAACTAGATGAGACCCCAGACCGATATTACATGCCATGACCCCATAGGTTACACTTTCCAACTGTATGATTTAAATAGGTTTCTGAGACTATGATTGCGGGGGGCTTAACCTAGAAGGAGTACGATCACCTTAAATTTTGAGGACAAAATTATTTTAAGGGGGGGTAGATTTGTCACTACCACTTTTCTAGCTTGAGGGTATTTTGGTCATTTTTAAAATTTTTGGAATTATTTAGTATTAATTATAATTATTAGAATTTTTCAGTAATTTTTAGTATAATTGATTTGGTGCTATTCTAGACTTTGACTAGTGTTGACTTAGGAGACTGTCCTAGAAGCTAACCTAGGTCTTGACTACTTGGTTAGACTATGAAACCCTAGCTTGACCTAATTTAGTGATACCCTACTCATTATAATTAAATTAGAATAGGAATTGATTAGACTAGAGAATGGCTTATGACTTCACAAGTCATGACTAATGACTAAGCCCATAGAAGCCCACAAGCCCAACACCATGTAAACCCTAACCCTAATTGCTATGGCCAGCCAACCCACCTAGGGAATCCCTCCTATAAGTACTCTTCTTCATTAGGGCTAGCCTCTTTAGAAATTTTCCAAGTTTTAGAAAGAGGTAAGTCTCCATATTCATTAAATCCTAGAAATTCCATTTCAATTCATTTTTTCCCCAAACCAATTGCAATAGGACCTAAATTTAGTTTACTTGCTGTTATTATTCAGAAATTTCAGGGGAGAAATAATTTGAAGGAGTTTGGTGGCTTGAGGAACCACTTTCATTTGGGGCTTTTTGAGCTTTGCACACCCATAGGTAAAATTCAAATCTACACCATGAAATGTTGATTTTATTGCATATCTAGGAAGCCCTAGGCCTAACCTAACTGTAGGACTAGCTAACCCTAGGTTTTGAGTCCAATACGTGTCTGTATCGGACACGTATCAGTTCATGTATATAGGTGTTTGACGAAATGCCCCAAAGGGCATTTCGATTTGTTTTTAGGAATGTAATTGAATAGGAATTAGGATTTTAACCTCGCTTATGGTTTTCCTTTGTACTGAGCACGTATTGGTGTCGTGTCGTGTCGCCACAGACACGGGAACACGCGGGTGCACACGCGCGTGCGCGGGCACTATAGCTGCCATGATGCTCGGTGCTGTTTACGAGCAGCACACGACACTTCGACACGTGAAACATGACACACACGAAGGGGCAACCACTGACACCACGTGTGTCAAGTTGTACGACCTCTCGTGTCGTGTCGGACACGATATCGTGCGTGCATTGTGCGTGCACTGGGCGTGTACTGTGCGTGCACTGTGCACTGGGTTGTGTTCTTGTTTTCAATTCAATTTTAAATGATTTTAATTGTGTTTTTAATTGTTAATTAGAGCCTAAATATGTCTAATAATCTATGATTAATTTAGTTTGCATATTAGAATAGGATGTTATGAGAATTTGGATTCGAATTGGGGATTTAAGCCATTCGGCTGATACCAGTTTACTGATACTTCATTTCAGTATTCCCTAAACATTTGAAATCCTATTTTGAAGTAATGTTTCACAGTTAATGTGTTCCCACATATTGTTTGTTCATATTTTTAGCTTAATGTTTCATTCGAATTTGGCTTATGGTTTGAGAATAGGATATTGCACATGTGGGTTCTATTGGATTGGGTTTAATAAAAAACTGGGATTGGTTCCTTCTTATTTAAACTGAGTTTTCATTTTAATATACTAATTTTTCCCTGAACTGTATAACTGAGAATGTTTCATTCCCTGTTACACACATTTTCCAAATAACCTGTCAACTGTTTTCCAGATTTTCCTAGCTATGATTTGTTTCATATAAACTGGTTAACTGAGATTGTAATCTCTGAAAACTTGGACTGATTTCCAGGATTTGGTAATTATCTAACTGTTGCATTACACAGTAATTGATTCTCATTTCATTTTTTTAACTGAGTTTCCTTTTTGTATTCACTGTTTTCAAATGAACTGTACATTGCATTTTCCTTAAACTGTAAATAGGACTGAGTTGGTCCTGCCTACTGTTTGCCTATGAACTGAGATTGGTTTTTCCTATTCCTGAGATGAATTCTCTGAATGTGTTCACTGATTTCCATTTGATAATGCCACTGTTTTCCTTTTTGCACTTCACTGTTTATTTCCAGATTTCCTTTCCTTTAAAACTGAGTTGATGTTCCTGTCAACTGTTAACTCATTCCTATTTTCCTGAGATTACTTCAGTCCTTAACTGAATTGAGTCATTGATATATTACACCGTTTTGCAATAGGTTTTTCCAGTCTTCACATTGCCATGCCACTGATTTCTGTATCACTAACACACACTCTCATGTACACCCTCACACTCTCAAGCCTAACATGAACACACACACATGTTTTTCCTCACTCTCTTGACACACACTCTTGTATCCCCACACACACACACTTGACCACATCCCTTTCCTATTTCTCCATGCATATATATTTGTGTAATGTATATATATAGATAATATATGTATAAATAGGTATCCTATATATATTAGTGATGTGTGTGTACTATCATATATTAATTTGGGTATATATAATGTGTGGGTGATATGTATATAGGTAGCCTATATGTGTATTTCTATATTAGATATAATAGATCAATATGTGTGTTATTTTAAATATATATTATTGGCATGTGGTCATGTGATTATGGTTTGGTTTTAGGCATGGTATTGCCTAATAGCCTAGGCTAGGGCTCTTAGCCTATGTGTGGCTTGAATGCTAGTAAAGAGTCTAGATTGTCTTGTTTAGTCTTGTTAGACCTAGAATAAACTAGTTAGACTAGTATAGACTTGTTTGACTTAGGTTTGACTTGGTTGACCTAGTTTGACTTCTAGGGTTGACCAGAGTTGACCAAGAGTTGAATTTGGTCTAGATTGACCTAGATTCATGTAGAATGCATTGTAGTGCATCTTATTACCATTTTGGACTTGATGTGACTTGTACTGTTCTAAATAGGAGCCAAACACCACTCCTCGAACAGTACTTTCATCTTGGACATTCAGATAGCAGGCGAGTACATTCTCTGATCTTTTCATACTTATCTGGACTATATTCTTGCTCTAGATTACTTTACTTGATGCTGACATGTATCTTCACGGATTAGTACTATATGGATCCTTTCCTGAGATGTTATCCCTCTACGGGTGCATCGGGCATTTCATGTTCATGTACTTTATCATGTGCATCAGGTACTCCTTGTACTCGTACTAGTTCATGTATTTACATGTTCTCATGTGCTTTCATGTGCTATCATGTGCCTCATGTACTACTCATTACATGAGTTCACGTATCTTAGCTGTATTCATGTGCCAATAACGTAACTTGAATGGATCCTTGTGTATTGATTGGGACGGGGTGAGTAGAATTGGTTATGTGAACACTATCCCCAGTAGGTATTCATGTGCCTCTTAGTGTATTCATGTGCTTCTTAGTTGTATTCATGTGCTCCTAAGCCGTTTACATAACCATATTGTGCTCTAAATCACATAGCCACTTATAGTCTTTACTATCATGTATTTACTTTAAGTTACAAAATATCTCATGTTTTCCTGTACTTCCTTTTCAGTATTTTCTGTATTTTACTCTATTGCATGATTTATACTCCTAACCTGTTATGAACTGTTTTGAGAGATATGTGCTCGTTTTCGTCCTTATTGGACCTATTAAAAATTTTACAGAGGACGAGGAGGAGGCCTGCTTAGATACTTCTATGGGACAGCCTTAGAGGACACTTGCGATCCGGACTTCCAGTCAGATCCCTTAGCTGTAGAGACCGTTGCTCCATAGATATCTTATCTTATTTCATAGTATTGGAGATTGAGTTGTATATTTGGATCTGTATTATTCTGGATGTTAGTAGAGTTATCTAGACACTTAGCTTTCTCTCTATTTGTATTTCCTGTGGATTTGGATCTTGCATCTTTTATATCATTCTATCTTATCGTATTCTACCTTAGATGTGATTGAAATATATTCTGTTATGTCACCCCCATTCGGGGAGTATAACTATTTATTACCTTAAACTGTTAGATGGTGTGACCTAGGACAGCGTTCTACCGCCGACACAGCGGCGTAGGCTGGACGTACCCACGTCTCGTGCCCTTACTCTAGGGTGTGGGTCGTGACACTATGGTAGGAACAACTCATGATAAACTTCTTACTCCAAATAATATTTTTGCTTCCAAAATACATACTCAACCTTCTTAGTTGCATGATAGCGCATTAGGGACATCCCAGTAACTCGATCATATCTTTTGGTTAGGGTCCACAAGTCTGAGTTAATTTGTAAGCTCGTACGGCAAGCCTTGTAAGCCCGTGAGACAATCACTGGTATACTATATTTAGCACCAAATTGCTGGACAATTTTGGCACTTTATGGCATACCAGTGGTATGCCGCCCCAAGTGTACATGCATTTTTCTAATGTTTTTGACTCGTGAACTTCTCTGGGTGCTCGTAGCTCTCTTTATGAACACGAGACATATCCAACATATTGTAGAAGCATGAAAAATATGGGGTTCATGCGGATTACAAATTGCCGCATAGGTACTTTGGGCCAAACAGGTCCGCGTGAAGGAAAGCAGCATGACTGTTCAAAAGACATGCGGCCCGCCGACAAAGAGCTGTAGAAGGAAGATATATGGCCAAGAGGAGCAGTTCGACTGATAAAGCTGACAAGTCCTAGCAAAACATGACAGTTCTGACACTTCGAAAAGAACGATAAGACGTGAGACGTCGCCCAAAAGCAGGGTTCGTACGTCTCCATGCGGCCAGAAGAGTGTTATCTAAGCCTTATGAACCTTATGCGACTCAGATTTATGCGGCACCAAAAGTCTCCAAACTTCAGCAACTATGATCCAAGCCGCAGGAGTCTCATACGACCCCACATGATTGAATACTGAAAAAACTATACGCAACAGGACACGTGGCAATCTGACCAAGTCCTTAACTATCCAGATTTGCTGCAACAAAATCTCAACAAATCGACAGATGGCAGCCAAAGAGCGGGTCTTCGCGTGCTAATCAGCCACGTGGCCGCAAGCCGTCTATGCGGCTCAAAATACATCCTATTATAAATAGCAGGGTGCCACACCCCTGCAAAAGGCTGGCAACCTTCAAGAGAAAAGCAATTTCTTCACGAGCTAGAGACTGCATCAGATAGTCCATGGAGTAAGGCAGAGTTGATAGAAGTTTCCCGAGCCTCCACCGTCACCTCCCAGAATCAAAACTAAACAATTGTACTTAGATTGTTTCCTAGGATTTCTTTCTAGGCTTTCCTTTGTACAAGCGAGTTTACGATCAATTTCAGTGTTCTGTAATACCTGTCTTTGATTTTTTATGGCAAACACGATGGCGACTCTGCTGGGGACATCCTTCTCTTTCAATGATAAGTTGGTGATGCAATCTGACGCGTCCAAGCTCGACTCTACACATCAGATGCTTGTGGTTCGTTTTGACCAACAAGCCTTCGAAGAATTGCTTTCTGAAGGGAGTGCCAGCCCATCTCAGAAGCGAGCCAACCTAAAGAGGACTCGTAAGGCGTCGGTGCGCAAAACTGTTGCCCCCGACCAAGTTCTCGAAGAAGCTCCTTCTGCAACCCAAGACGGTGACCAGAACTCTCCTGCGGTTTTGTTTCCGACCGCGGAGGACCCCACTGTCCCCAAATCTAGTAGAAGAAAATACTATGATGCTGTGTTTTTGGAGGCATAAGAGAAATCTATACGGACAAGGAAGGAGCCGCATAGAGGAGATCGATAGTCTGTCCATGCGACAGCCAACTCTGGCCGCAGGCAGCCAACTCATGCGGCCGCCAACTCTAGCCACAGGAAGATGATCCATGCGGTAGCCAGCTCTAGCCGCAAGAAGATGGCCCATGCGACGACCAATCCTGGCTTCAAACAGGACGTCTCATGTGGCCCTGTCAGAAGCTCTGTGTTCGACCGCCTCTCATACGGGCCCGATGCCATGCGGCTCACTAAAGATGCGGGATGTATCAATCTGGACTCCTTTTACTATGCGCCTTCGGGTGCTAAGTCAAAAAAGTCTAGGGCAGTGCGGGCCCAACTAGCCCAGTCAACTGTCCAAGTTGCTGACTGTCAGTGGGCCCCGTTGACTGTTACACGGACTCCTGACGGAAAGTTGTACAGAACCACCAGCGTCCAGCCCCCAGGGCTAACGGACAGGGTAGATCTTTAAAGTCTCCCTCTAAAGATCCAGAGCAAGTGCTTTTACTAGCCACGGATCAGGAAGCAAACATGATACCTAAGCACCCGTGCGCTCGGGATTCCCGAGTTCACAAGTTGGGTGCAAAGGTAGAGAAGCTTCCTACCGACTTGTGTGACGTGATTACTCACAAACGCAAGACGGTAGCGTCATCATGCAATGAGTCCCTCTCGGGGCGTCGTTGCACCCAAGTCATCATCAACTGCTGCTGCGACTAATCAGCAACACCTGAAGATCGACAGTCAGTTTTCCAGCGACTGCAGCAGCCAGCACCTGTCCAAATTCCAGGGGATGAGGAGTTTCCTTTCGCCTCCTGTAATTCAACTCAAAAAGTTTCTCCTGGCAAGGGAGGAAAGAAGACAGGCTCTTCCAGCTCGGCCATCTCGGCCAGTATTGTAAGGAGACCCTCATCTGGGGGTTTCCATCAACCACATGGGGTGTCTATTTAGGCACTCGATCCAAGAAGAAGCTTCCTGCACCCGGGGGTGCACCTTCGGCCTTCTTGAGAGTAGATGAAGCTGGGGGTAGCAGCCCCCTCAATGTATGCGACAACCCGGTGTACCAAGAGCACACACAGGGGGTAGAGATCCCCCAGAACTCTGCAACTGAATCGAATTTCCCTGAGGGCCACCACCCTTACTAAGACGATGTGTCTTTCTGCACAGGGGGTAGCACCCCTTCCGAGTCTGACGAAGATGATATTTCGACATTCCCTGATAATTTCTCTATACAAGGGTATGGCACCGAGAGTACCTCTGCCACAATCCCTTCCACCTCTACCCACGTCAGGACAGTCTTTATGGATGACGATGATCATGAAGCACCTTCTGACCGACAACGGCTAGAAGTGCTGGAAGCCATGTTCCTGTCCTTGGTCAAGTCCGTGGACGAGATCAAAGCCGCCTTGCCAGCTCAACCAGCAAGGACGCCCGGGCAAACAAGCTTGGGACCTGCAGTCAACGCAGACGCCAACACGACCGCTCGTCCTTTGGGTGATGATCCTTTAGCAGCATCCGTTCCTTCAGCTGCAGATGAAGCCAAGGAGGCAAGGAGGAAAGTCCAGGAGCTTCGGGCAATGTTCAATGCCCGAGACTCCTCTTGGAATCTCAGAATACGGCAGCCATATCCCGTTGTATGGAGAGATGTACCTTTTCCACTGCGGTACAAGCCATTCCATATCGATTCTTTTGATGGAAAGACCTCTGCTAGTCGGTACATGACTTACTTTAAAGTCACAACCGACCACTTGCCGCATAGTGATGCCATCCTTACGCGACTATTCATCGGAGCATTGGAGGGGATCGCGTTCGACTGGTACCGCAACCTTCCCGACAACTGCATTCACTCTTTTGACGACTTCAAACACATGTTCCTGGAAAGATTTTAGGAGGTGGGGCATGACGTAACGATGTCGTCTCTCATGGACGTCGTTCAGGGAGAGAGGGAGCTAACGAGGAACTACATCGAGCGGTTTCGCCAAACCGTAATGAGATTGCCCCAAGGCAATCCCGAGAGCTCCTTGATTGAAATCTGCCAGAAGAAGTTGCTCCCCACAATTAGCCTCTGGATGGGCGACGATCAGTTCAGGGATTGGACGACCTTCATCATAAGTGCTACCAACGCAGAGGCAAAATTGAAGAAGGCTCGTCAGTTGGGATTACACATCCCAGATGGAGAAGATAAGGGCAGACGTCCTGGGTCCACCTCCAGTAATAGCAACAGTAGTGCCACCACTAACCGGGACAACAAGGGCAAACAGGCCATGGTCACTGATGCGACTCAGAAGCCCGAACAAAAACAGGCGGAAGGTCCGTGGCCCAAGGTCAATTACTCATTTGAAGATAGTCATGTCAAACCTATCTTCGATATGCTCTTGCAAGGGGGTAGGATCCAGCTCCCTCCACCAAGGCGCGAGCCCCGAGCAGCAGAGATGGAAGACCCAAAGTATTATCACTTCCATCGCTATGTCCATCATGCCACTCATGATTGATTCCAATTGAAGCGGTACATTCAGAGTCTTATTGACTCCAAAGCTCTGTCGATAGACTTTGAAGAGGTTACCGTGGCGGCGAACATGGTATCTATTCAGTTCGGCGACTTTTCTCCGACAAGCACTCCAGATGGGGTCATACCTGTCCTTCGGGCAACGATGGAGGTTACTAACCTTTCACTCGTCCGGAGCCAAACATCGGGATTGGTACCTCTCACCACATCGCGAGGAGAGATCATGTGGGTGCATCCAGACGTGTCTGAAGTTACCCAGGGGGTGTCATCTCCTACCAACAAGAAGAAGGGCAGGAAGTCTAGAGCCTGCCACACAATTTTAGCCGAAGCTAAAGAAGCTGCAGATGTTGTTACCCGGTCTGGAGCACAAGTCCAGCCCGCACGGGATAGTCCAGCCGAAGATCCTCAGCCGGCAATGTTGCCTCCCTCTGATATTCCAAGACCATCTCAGCCTCCACTGGCGGATAAATCCAAGACAAAAGAAATTCGCTTCGATAGGCCACTCCGCAATGATGTACCTTAGGGACTGGAGAGACCTTACAACTTCAACATATTAGCACAATTGGCTAATATGCCAGCAAAGTTGTCGCTATATGAGCTCCTAAGGCTCTCCAAGGATCTTCGTGTCGCATTAAGCGAAGCACTCCAGAATGCTGACGCCTACTTAGCTCAGGTCAAGCCTCCAGGGGAAGACCCGTCAACAGATCTACAGGACGACGATAGTACAGATGCAATGCCCAACATCATA
Organism: Iris pallida; assembly: GCA_029216955.1. Classification (NCBI taxonomy): domain Eukaryota; kingdom Viridiplantae; phylum Streptophyta; class Magnoliopsida; order Asparagales; family Iridaceae; genus Iris; species Iris pallida. The sequence goes on from JANAVB010022800.1 coordinate 4,546,984, forward strand.
TTTACTCCTTGGGACATGTTGATCAAGTCCAATTTGCATGATCGCCCCTTGTACTACACTGGATACATAGGCGACATCAAGGTGGATCGGATGCATATCGACCCTGGCTCGTCAATAAGCATCACCCCGAAAAGCCTGCTCCAACTTCTTGGCATCCCTATGCATCGGCTAGCAGCAACCAATACTGTCATTAGCGGTTTTAACTCAGGGAGAAGCTATCCCCTATGGAAGATCCAGTTGAAGTGCCAGATTGGTGACCTGAAGACGGAAGTTACATGCTACGTCGTAGAGGTAGATACACCTTACAATATCCTCTTAGGGCGTCAGTGGATACATGACTATATGATCGTGCCATCCACCCTCCACCAGTGCTTCAAGTATGTCAATAGACACGGCTTCGTGAAGACCGAATTCGCCGACATTGATCCCTTCAAAGGGGTTGAGTTTTATTATTCTTCGGAGGCTTGTTTATATGAAGAATCCAAGAAGTACATCATTAACAAACTGGAGACCATCACAGGGCCAGAGGAACCCTTGATGATTTACCTCCAGACTCGTAAATCAGGCAAAGCGGCACCCCTTATCGTAACCTTGCATGAAGAGGTGCCTGGTTCTCTCGTTCAAGCTGCGCAGTCGAAACCAATGGTCAGCCGACTCCCAAATTCAAGAGCCAAAGCCCATCATAGGGCCGATGGTGATCCAATTACCAAAATCCATCCGAAGACCATCGGAAGACACAGAATCCCTTGTCGTGCTAATTGTCACCCGTCTTCCCAAGACGAGCCGGCAACTAAATGCCGATCCGACATACTCAAGCAAGCCAATATTTCAAGTTCGACCCTTGGTGGTCAAGTTGCCCAAGACGGCATCCCAACCTTTGGGATCATAGGGGGTAGCCGAAGAGGACGTAGAACTCGTCGAATACCTAGTGGCACAGACGGATGGTACCTCTCGTGATGATGTAATCCCCATCGACAGATTTCCTTATCTCATTAATAAGAGGCTGCCGATAAAAAGAAAAAAATACTACCTAGAGTGTCGAGTTATGTACATCAGGTACCCCTGAACTTACACTCTGTCCTTCCCTCCGAGGGGACTCGCATTACATCTCTACAAGTGACAAGTCATGTATATTGATATCTCTGAACTTTCGCTTTGATGTTTCGACTACCATATATCACGCCTATATCACCCCTGTTGGATTTCGTTTCAAAATCTATTACCCGTACCACCAGTGCGCAGAAGGGTAATAGGTCCATAAAACTTATCCTAATCTATTGCTCGTACCGTCGGTGCACAAAAAGGATAATAGGTCCACAAAATTTCTTCGACGAGAAAAACAACCACGTCCATATTACCTCTGAGTTGTTTTCCTACCCATCACAAACAAATCACCCAATGCATAGAACTTCCAGTTGATAGCACCTCTAAGTTGTTCTGTGTACCCCTATTATGCCTACCCCTACCATGTCCTCATTACCTCTGAGTAAATATGTCGGTCTTCTCTCCACTTGTTATCAGTACTCGCATTGCTAGTACACAAAAATGGTAATAAGTCCCCAAAAATTGTCCTAATCTATTACTCGCACCATCGGTGTATCAAAGAGTAGTAGGTCCACAAAATATCTCTCAAATCTATTTGTTCGCATTTTCAAAAAAAATGCGCCAAAGGGCAATAGGTCCACAAAAGTCCCCCCAGGGGATATTGTTCATCAAAATGCCATTACAAGCTCAACAGAGCGAAGTGAATGTATTCTGCTCTATCAAAAAAAAGAGAGCAAAGTCCGCTACTCATCAGCAACACACAACTTGCTAAGGATGCCCTCCAGCTGTGCAGTTGAGTGCTCAATTCTCAGTTTGACTCGGCATTCAGCTTCCTGGGATAACCTCTCGGCGTCCTCCAGATGCGCATGAGCCTGCCAATTTTCTTCCAATTTCTTCAGTGCTCCCTCTAAAGCAGCTGAGGCTCGTGTGACTTCGTCAGTCTCCTTCCATATCTTCTCACTCTCCTGACGAGTGGCTTGGAACTCAGTCTCCAGAGATGTTAGCCTAGCCTGGAGCTGGAGGAGCTGCTCGTTAGTTTCGGCCACAGCACGAGTGATGGTCTCCTCACGAGTCAAGTAAATCTCTCCCTCCCGGCTCAGCTTGTCATATTTAAAGGACAGCTTCTGGAGGTCCTTCTCCAAGGTGGGCTTGATCGTCTCTTGAACAGCCTTCACCTTTTCTACGGCTGATACAAAGAAAGCACGCTCCTGTTCCGCCATGACAGACACATCGACTTGTCGCAGTTTCTGCAACTGGATTAGGCACTGATTAGCCTCTGCCAGCTTGTGCTCCAGAAGGACGGCCACCCCTTCTCTACCTGGAAGCATCTTCAGCAGGGCAATCTGGCCTTGGGGCAGTAGTGGGCCACGACAAATGAAGTCCCCCTCCTTAAAGCAGCCTCGACCCCCCGTTTCAAGTGACGATAAAAGCTATCGACTATGTCCCTTGACGATTCGTCCAAATTCTTCAGAGAGGACGGCGTCGAAGGGATAGCACATAAAGAAGTCGAAGGCGTCCGGAAAGGAGGCACACATGAGCTTGATGATCCTGTCAAAAGGGAAATAAATTCCGAGCAATGAGACTCCCGTACAGCAGTAATCTCCTCTTCCGTAACCCGAAGAAGCTGAAGACTAGACAGAGCGGCGAGTTCAGTCTCCGAAAAAGAGGAAGCTTCAACCAACCCAGCACCCACCGATGTTGGTATAGGAACCACCCGCCTCTGCCGTTGGTGGTATAAGGGGCTTTGAACTCAGCTCAGCCGGGTTCCTTTCGAATTGAAGGAGGGGAGGTCCATTTCTTCTCTTCGGCAGGAGGTCTGCCACAACGTCATCCGCTATCCCCTCTTCCGCGGTCATATCACAACCGTTAGTGGAGAGACAGGGCCTGTAGGTCCAGAACAACCAACAATCAGCTTGACCCGAAGGATATGAAGAAGGAGCGAATGAACCTCCTCGTCGGTAAGAATATGACATAGCTTACCAGGGGAGGGCGGAGGAGTCTGCGACTCAATCTGGACAGTCATGATTCTTCCCACTGCTCCCGTATCCCCCTCTACAGCAACAGCCGAATCACCTACATCTGTTACTCCAGCCCCGGTCAATCCAAAAGGAGGTGAAGCTGGGTCGGTTACGACCAATCGTGACCCTGCAGCCTCGATATTTGATTCTGTAAAACTGGCGCCTTCTTCGACCAGGGTGCTCATAACTGGAGAAGTCCTGAACGCAGCCCCGGGCTCCGGAGGGTTTATGTCTTCAAAAGTCTGTACGAAAGAAAGAGAGAAAAACAATAAGATAAAATACCAGAAGTAACATGGTAGTCGGCCGGAATGAAACTTACCTCCGGGAGGGCTTCGGTATCACTGCCCTCTTCCGTAAGGTCAGAACCTCGATTCTTAAATGCGACCCGTTTTTGAAAACGAGGCCAGTTAGCAACAGAGGGTCCGTACTTACTTCGCTTAGGCGAAGGGCTCGGCACATGGGAAGGCAGGCACGTCACCAGAGTATTCGCAGGAGGCAACAGATCGTCGTACTCATCCTCCTATTCTGTATCAGTAGAATCAGAATCAGAGATTGCAACGGCCTTCGTCTTCCCTGCCCTGTTCCTCTTTTTGGACCCCTCGTGCTTTTCCGCCAGCCTAGTACCGGTTATAAAACTTGTACTCACATCAAAATTATGGGGAGGCCCATTCACGGAGACGTGGTAGAGGGCTGCCATGTACGAGATGCGCACTACATTCCTGGTATCAGGAAGAGAGAAGATGGTCTGGGTACAGACATCACTGTAATAATGCCAGGCCCGAATACCATCTAGGACGCTGCCCTCGTAACCTAAGCAGGGACTCGGGTTGTCTAAAAATAATTGACAATACCCAAATTGTCTAGAGTACTAGCTGGGCAAATAAGGTTCCAAGAAGGCAATGTTACGGTTACGGTACACCAGATGTGCAGGACGGATATTCTGCAACCAGCGGAACATCTTTTTGGATAAAATTTGGGGTGCGATACTGCCATCGAGATGAAGACGCCTCATTTTCTCATCAGTGAAAGGCGGGACCGACACAAAAAAGGAATAGCTGTCCACCCGCGCGAGCATAACACGACATTCGGACATGGTCAAACAGGTCCAAGGCATATCATGATATTGATAAATGAATGCATCGTGAATCGTCGCATTTTCCTCATGGCCAGGTTGCATCAGAGAAGGGCAGTGCATTAACAGCCACCCCATCAGATAATGATAGGGTAGCTCAATTCGGTAGAAATTCTTCGTAACATCACGAGCTATGGTTCTAGCCATAAAGATACAAAGACCCCGATGGATGCTGCACATCATGGCTGGGAGTAGAGCTAGCCTGCCTCCGAAAACTAACTTGACAGCAGGGAGGATCAGATTGTGGCTGATTCTCTCAATCGAACTAGCACCCCCCGAGACCACACAAATCCTCAGCCATATCATCAGAAATCCAGCCAAGATGGCTTTATGGGACAAGGGTTGGGTATCTTGATAGAAGTAGTTGAATGTGTCGGACTGGCTTCTGAATCTGTCACCAGAAGCTTTGGTTCTCTTGGCGCTTTGCACCTGAGCGTCCACTCCCGCATGAGTTTGGGGGCTCCGAGGGACAACCCGGCCCGAGGCGCCAAGTTTGAACAAGTAACTGACCCAGGCCTTGGTGTGAGGAAGGGTCTCTTCAGAACTTTCATCCTTCTTCTTTGATATTTGTTGACAAGTGCTATGATGACATAACACCTCCCGGTAAACGGCAAGAAACCCGGGAAACCGTCGCTCTAATTCCTCAAACTCCTCATTCGTGGGAGTATACTCCTCATAAACTTCATCCCCCCAGGGCAGCTTGGAGACGTCATGCATCTCGTGAAGGGCGAGCCCCATCTCCCAGCAGGTGTATAAAAGGTCCCCGTACGATAACTGTACATCTCGAGGAGCGCTATGAACAGCTTTGAGTTTATAGGAAGGCCATAGCAAGTGCCCCTTATGGCATAGTAAAGGCCGAGCCGCTGTAAAATATCCTCATAAGTCAACAAGATCCAAGCGTCAAGTTGACCCATGGAGGGGAACGACACATCCAATTCTGCAGCGATAGTTTACCCGTGGGATATGATCCTTTACGGGCAATTTGGTTCAGGTAGGTGTCGGCCTCAGAGAGTCGATTATTAGGCCTCATGTCATTTATAAAACTACCAGGGGCTAGCCCGACGGCGGAACAACTGACCGACTCCCTGGTCGCAACCGCTGACCGCACTCGTCTATTATAATGGATGTTACCTACGAAGATGGCTTGCCGGTCCTGAGTAATGGGGTTCGCCATTCGCCTTTCAATAGGCACCATATTGAAACTTGACAGAGAGAAGTGGCGTTCAATCTGAGGAAGATGAATCGGTAGCTCATTGGAAAGAAAACCCCAGTTCTCAAAAAGCTCCAGGGCACGAGGATTCGAGACAACTATAGCATCTCCGAACAAGAAGGAAGGCTTCAGATGAATGCCCCCTAGCTTCCCGAAATTCATCATACTGAGTAAGTAAAAAAAATGATTGGTTTCTGATCTCCCTTAACCTGTCTTCAGGCTGATTTCGGGTAATCTGAGTCGACACATGTTCGACTATCTGGTCAAATCTCACACCCAACGCAGATTGAGCATATCCTATCAAGAGTTCCCCCGAGGGAGCTAAGGGCAAGTCCACTGCAAAAGACAGAAAAGAAGACTCCATATGGTTTGACATATTTTCATGCTTCTTATTCAAAGTATTCCAAATTTACAATTTAAAAACTTTGAAGGGGGTCTTGTAGAAGCATGAAAAATATGGGGTTCATGCGGATTACAAATTGCCGCATAGGTACTTTGGGCCAAACAGGTCCGCATGAAGAAAAGCCGTATGACTGTTCAAAAGACATATGCGGCCCGTCGACAAACAGCTGTAGAAGGAAGATATGCGGCCAAGAGGAGCAGTTCGACTGATAAAGCTGACAAGTCCTGGCAAAACATGACAGTTCTGACACTTTGACAAGAAAGATAAGATGTGAGACGTCGCCCAAAAGCAGGGTTCGTACGTCTCCATGCGGCCAGAAGAGTGTCATCTAAGCCGCATAACCTTATGCGGCTCAGACTTATGCGGCACCAAAAGTCTCCAAACTTCAGCAACTATGATCCAAGCCGCAGGAGTCTCATGCGACCCCACATGATTGAATACTGAGAAAACTATACGCAACAGGACACGTGGCAATCTGACCAAGTCCTTAACTACCCAGATTTGCTGCAACAAAATTCCAACAAATCGACAGATGGCAGCCAAAGAGCGGGTCTTCGCGTGCTAATCAGCCACGTGGCCGTAAGCCATCTATGCGGCTCAAAATACATCCTATTATAAATAGCAGGGTGCCACACCCCTGCAAAAGGCTGGCAACCTTCAAGAGAAAAGCAATTTTTTTACGAGCTAGAGACTGCATCAGATAGTCCACGGAGTAAGGCAGAGTTGATAGCACTTTTCCGAGCCTCCACCGTCACCCCCCAGAATCAAAACTAAACAATTGTACTTAGATTGTTTCCTAGGATTTCTTTCTAGGCTTTCCTTTCTACAAGCGAGTTTGCGATGAATTTCAGTGTTCTGTAATACCTGTCTTTGATTTTTTTTATGGCAAACACATATAACTAAGAAGCAACACTCCAAACACCCGATTGTCCCGTATCTAATATGTATCAGACATATCAATGACAATCCAAAATGCACTAGGATACCAAAATAAGTGTGTTGTCTGTGTTAGTGTAACCGTGTCCTTGTTGTGTTGTATTCTTATCCATGCACCATAGCTCTATAGTTAACCTTTTCAAGGTAGGTACTGCTATCCTTTGGACGTTTTTCGCTTAATTGAAGTTTGGCCCTCACTAAATTTTTGGTATATGATCACATCTTATTTTATATTTAATATCATCTGAAATAGTTTAACAAAAACACTTGCAGGTCAGTCATTTATGTCCATTACTGAATTCCAAATCATGCTTTCTTTATGCAGGTATGATTGGGCTGCGAAGAAAAATCTAGGAGCTGGTTATTTCTTGTGGTCAATGGTGGCATATGGCTCTGGTGGTGAGAAGATTATTTATTTAATATTCTTAAGAGAAATTTTGAGTGGCACCCCACTTTTGTTTACCATATTTACAGTGCACCCCACAAGTTTACAACAATGTAAGGTACCCCCCACTTTTGACGATTTTCGTCCAATATGGACGGTCAACTAGGTTGACCCAAATTTTTTGACAAAAATACTCCTGACCTGTTGTCTTCTTCACCGTGTCACTCGCCCCTCCCCCCCTCGCCGCTGCCGCCCCCCCTCCCCGACCTCACCGACCTCGCCGCCCCCGTCTCCGACCTCCCCGACCTCGCCGACCTCGCCGCCCCCGTCTCCGACCTCCCCGACCTCGCCGACCTCGCCGCCCCCGTCTCCGACCTCCTCTGGACGAGGTGGTGAACGTCGGGAAGGGCGAGGCTAAGACAACAAAGGGAAAGGATGCAGCAAATAACGGAATGAAGGATGATAAGGACGCGAAAGACGGGGACAGCGGTGGGAAGAGGGGAGCCGAGCTCACAACAGCAGAGAGGCAGGAGCTGCAGATGAAGAAGGCCAAGCTGGTCAACATGCTTGATGAAGTGAGGCTCTAGTTCACTAATTAATCTCACTGAGAAAAATTTCAAGTTCAATCATAATCAAAGTTTTTTTTTTCCCTCTCTGTATATGAAAATGATAGGTAACCAAACTGCACCACATACACTTTGATCTCTACACTCGAATGTTGGTTGCTACAACTTTGATGCTGTTGAGCTCTCGAATCATATGATAAAGACGTGTCATGAAAGCAAGTTTGATACTTTAGTACTAAGCTTATATTTCTGCTTTGTGCATATAATTTGAAGGTAGAGCAGAGATACAGGCAGTACCACCACCAGATGCAAATGGTATCCTCTTTCGAAGCCGTGGCCGGATTCAGGTCAGCCAGGACCTACACAGCGCTCGCCCTGCAGACGATATCTAAGCAGTTTCGGTGCCTCCGGGACACGATTTTGGGACAGATCAGGGCCACAAGCAAGAGCCTGGGGGAGGAGGACTGCCTCGGGGGAGGGAGCAAGTCGGTCGGGTCGAGGCTGCGGTTCGTGGACCACCACCTCAGGCAGCAGAGGGCGGTGCAGCAGCCTGGCATGATCCAGAACAACGGCTGGAGGCCCCAGAGGGGACTGCCCGAGCGTGCCGTGTCCGTGCTTCGCGCCTGGCTCTTTGAGCACTTCTTGCACCCGTAAGAACTCGGAATTATCGAAATTATTACTTTTGAACTAAAATGTTGAAGATGAAGCTAATGACAATGGAATACGTAGAACAAAATTGTTGAAAGAAGAAGAAGAAAAACAGAGGGGAAGCAAATAAGAGGAATTCAAGTGATCTTTGGGTCCCTAGTGACTGCAAGTTCTTCAAATGTTTACTTGGAAATTGCGAAAACATACAAGTTTCCCACCGTTCGCAACCCATTCATCGAATCTAGGTATCTTCGACGACCGCAATGAGAAGCCTCTCATGCAGCAGAGTATGAAGAAGGCACGTATGGACGAACCCCTCCACCACCAGGCCAACATGCCAATCCGGACGACATGAGCAACCGCGAGCTGCTGATGAAGTTCATGGACCACCACGGGGGCGGCGAGGTCGTGGAGGGGGGGCGGCGAGGTCGACGAGGTCGTGGAGGGGGGGCGGCGCTAGGGCCCGACGAAGGGGAGCGGTGGAGGCATGCCGACGGCGGGGAGGGGGCAGACCCTGAAAACATAGAGGGATTAGGGAAAGAAGACCGGGGTATTTTGGTCAAAAAAAATGGTCAAAGGGTTTGACCGTAAGTTGGGGACGGAAACCGTCAAAAGTGGGGGGTACCTTACATTGTTATAAACTTGTGGGGTGCACTGTAAATATGGTAAACAAAAGTGGGGTGCCACTCAAAATTTCTCTATTCTTAAAGTAATAGAAGAAGAAACATGAAATAACATAGTACAAAGTATCTAAACATGTTTATGTTCATTAATGTGAATTCTTATTCTACTCTTAAAAGTGTGTAATGGAATCATTAATACACTTGGAACAAACTAGGAATAAATGAAGATTTTTATAAGGCACGTCAAAAGTTGATCAGGGCTGTCACATTCTTAACTTTCATTTATTTACAAGTTTTGTCACTGAAAAATTTACTCAGGGCTATCCAATTCTTAGGTATAAAAGACAACCCTTTTTATTTTTTTTCTCTCTCTTCTCCTTCTTCACAAGAAGAACAAAGAAGAAGAAAAGAAGAAAGAAGAAAGAAGAAAGAACAAGAAAAAAAAAAACAAAAATAATCTCTCTTTTTCCAAACCCAGATTATTTTTTTTGCTCTCTTCTAATTTCTCATATTTTTTTTCTCTAAACCCTAGTTTATGGATGAAATCCTAGTTATAGAAGAAATTGGGTTACCAAATCTACTAATCTATTAATCTATTAATTAATTTTTCTTTATTAATAGAAGAAATTATGGATGAAACCCTATTTCTAGAAGAAATCGATTTGTTGAGCAAGTTTATACCAGGACTGTCACAACTTCTGACAGTCCTAGAAGTATTGAGGACTGCCAAAAATTGTGGCAGTCCTGAAAGGAACTTGCTGTACAACAAGACTGTCAATTTCTGGCAGTCCTAGAAGTATTGAGGACTGCCAGGAACTGTGGCAGTCCTGAAAGGACCTTGCTGACCTTCCTATACAACAAGTCTACCATAATTTCTAGCAGTCCTAGAAGTATTGATGACTGTCAGAAATTGTGGCAGTCCTAGAAGGGACTTGCTGTACAGCAAGTACATTTTAGGACTGCCATAATTCCTGGCAGTTCTAAAATCGAAATGGCCGAATGAAAAACATATGTTATGATTTATTTACATCTTGATAATATAGTGAAATATACATTCTAGGATTTATTTTTATGCATTTTTTGTGAGAAAGAATGAAATAAACATGTTTGGATTTATTTTCATGCATTATTCGTGAGGAATCAAAATGATGAGAATGAAAATTGTGGAGAGAAAAACTAGGGTTTTGATGGAAATGATGGAGAAGAAAAGTAAGGTTTATAATGAAAAAATTGTGGAGAAGAAGATGAAGAAAAATATATATAATTTGGGGAGTGAGAAATGGTGAAGAAGAAGAAGAAGAAAAAAGTTAGGATTTTGGAAGAGAGAGAGTGAAATTTGCAAATAAGAGTAAAATTTGGGATTTGGGGGGAGGGGGTGTGGGGTTGGGACAGCCCCATGAGTAGAAAAATAGGATAGTTCCAGTAATTTTTTCTCAAACATGGACTAGTCCCAATCCTGACTAGTCCTGATTAAGTTCTGATGTATCCTTATAAAAAATCTAAATGAATGGAAAGATTTTCTTTAGCATGCATTTTCTGTCTCTATGCTCTCATTTAGTGGTTGAGCACCTAAGCAAGAATGCAATGTTGTATATGTCCGTTGTCAGATGTCAGGTTCGTTCCTGTTGGATTCGGTTTTTTAATGTAGCATGTTGGAGGCATTTAAAACATCGAATATCGATAAATATGTAATATTTTATATATATGAAATGTGTAAAGTATATCTACAAAAAAAAAAAAAAAATGTCGTATCAATAAATCGTGTCCTACCTTTTAGAGAAAGGTGAGGGTTGATAACGAGTTGGGCTTCAAAACACCCCACTCATTATGACATAAAACTGGTTAGAGACCCTGTTTGTAAAAAGTGGTGGACGTCTCACTATCTAGTGTTGGCTTAATATCAGATTTATGCCGATATGTCAGACGATTTTAATCCCAAAAAAATATAGACGATTTCGTCTGCTAATTTATGTCGTTTTGCTAGTCAAAATTGATGTTAGCCAATATGTCGAAGGACATTACAACACTGCAAGCAGGGCAAGCATTAGAATAAGTTAGACAAGCCATCGGATTTGGGCAAACCCCCCCCCCCCCCCCCCCCCCCCCCCCCCCCCCTTTTCGTCCGTCCCCTCTCAATCTATATTTTGATATTCCACTGGAATTGCCTAGAGCGGCTAGGAGTCAGAAGAACTACTCGAAATTTGATCCAGTTCCGCGCTACCGTCAGAATCGGAAACAACTAGCATCTTAGCAAAAATTAATGTTCCTATTTTTCTTAGGCACAACATTTATAGCTTTTTGTTTGTAATTTTTTCAATATTTTTTTTCTAAAGTCAAAAGATAAGGGACAACTAAATTTAGTTTCGACTAGGACAATCCAACTCGTCCGGCCGGCCCTGACTGCAAGTACATGAGACTTTTTTCATGTGCAGGCATTCTATGTCTTAATGTTCTCAATATAATAAAATCAAATGGCCTCATGAATCTCATGTCTAATGACCTGTGCTTCAAAATAATAACATATCCTCGTTTCGTGGTGTAACTGCAAGGAATATGTTTCACTTGGCATTTCTACAAATATGATGGCAAGAAGAAATATGGCCCTCATACTGTATTATTTTGCAGGTCTCCTCATCATAGACATACAAAAAAAAAAAAAAAAAAAGTTCAATTCGGAAGATTTCTAGAACTTTCATAACCCCCATACTATATTCTTTTGCAGGTCTCCTCGTCACATATGTGGCCTTGAATTTGATGGATGGGCATGGTCAACCAGCGCTTCTTTATATTGTCCCCTTCACAGTTCACACTAGGTAATGAAGAATATGTTTATCCAAGGAAAAAAAATAAGGGAAAAATTTATGAAATGCCAAAAAAACAAAAAAAATTATGAAAAATCCATCGCGCAATAACATTTCATCGCATGTCCAGAATTAGCAAAAAATATATAAAGAGGGTTCCGAATGACCTTTTTGTCCTTCCTTCTAATTTATTGAAAACACCCACGAAACTACTCTTAAAAAAAACGTTTCGATACTTCATCTTCTTCCATACGCTGCTCACTTTCGAATCTAGGTTTCTCCTCAAAAATCTTCAAAAACTCGTCGGAAAATTACGGAAAGACCGAGACAAACGACAAAAGTGCTAAAACGGAGGTCCAAACATCATTTTTTTGCGATTCTAAAATTTTGGAAGGCCGACAAACTGTAACACGGTTTATCTCGGGCTCCTCGAAGATACGCTCATTTTGTGACAAACCGGACCTCGTTTCGACCTCCCAGTCAAAAGTTATGGCCCTCCAAAGTTTCAACTGATCATAAAATGCAGGAGAATGGCCATTCTCCGTGTTATAACACGAAGAATGTTAATTTCGCATGAGGGTGGCCATTCTCCGTGTTAGTAACACGGAGAATGGCATTCTCCGTCTTAACTTACACGAAAAATGGTCATTCTCTGTGTTAGTAACACGGAGAATGGCATTCTCCGTCTTAATTTACATGGAGAATGGCCATTCTCCGTGCTAAATTACACGGAGAATGGTCATTCTCCGTCTTAATTTACACAGGGAATGGTCATTCTCCGTGTAATTTAGCACGGAGAATGGTCATTCCAGTGTTAAAACGCAGGAGAATGACCATTCTCCGTATTAGAAACACGGAGAATGACATTCTCCTTGTTAAAATACAAGAGAATGACTATTTTTCGTGTTATATCGACGGAGAACAGTTGACAGAAACTTAATTTTTTATTTTTTTGTTTTGTGGAAAGAAATTTGACTTGAATAAAGATTCAAGAGTTTTCGTTCTTCTTTCAAAACGATGCTAACCCTTATGGAAAAGAAGAAGAAGATCTTCTCTCCATGATTGACCTAATTGTCGGAGAAGAAGAAGATGAGCGATGATCGGAGTTCGACTGAAAAAAAAAAGCATGGTGAAATACGAACGATCTTTGTGATCTCTGCTGAAGATGAGAGCAATGGAATTCAGATTTCTCGTGAAGAAGAAGAAGAAGAAGAGAATCGCAATCCAAATCTAAATTTGTACAGAGGGGTAGTATGGTATTAATTTTGTAAATACAGAACATCTAAAGGAATCTTGGAATACTTAACGTTTAAATATATAATTCTGGACATTTCATAAAACCCATCCTGTGGGTTGGTTTTTCATAAAAACCAACCCCGAAATTGGATTTTTCAGCAATTTTCAGGAAAAAAAAAAAAAAAAGCCATGTTTTGGTTTGCTTTCATGGGCTCAATTTTACATAAACATTCAAAGTAGTGACTTAAATGCAACTATTTCACCTCCCGTCTTAGCAGTTGGTAACTTGATCCAAGATGGACGACTTGTCCTGTTGAATTAGTATGACTAGGAAATTTGATTAAAAAGATGTTAAATTTACAACCAAATAGGTTACAATACATTTACAATCGTCTACGTGATCTTCCCCTATCCCACATGGGGAGAGAGGATCCAGTTGGCAACCGACCGCTAAGAGGTTGTAAATGGGCCGTAATCCATTTGGTTGTAATCCTACCATTGCTCATTTGATTCCTCCTAGTATTGACGTACAACGCACTCTATTATAATATTAATGTAAAATTAGTTTTGCAGGGACATTCCTGGCTTTGGGGAGAAAGAGAGGTGAACTCCACAATCTGTGGACAAGAGTAGAGCCTCAAAGAGTCTGCCCTCATGTTCAAGAAGATTCCCAGTGATCACGGGAACCGCATTTGCAGCTAGCTAAAATTGTGATTGTACCTGTACTTTCTGTAAAATGCAGTAGTAATGACCCCACGAGCACTGGCCTTTAGGGCTGGACGTACAGGTCCAGGACCTGCGATCCGACTCGATCCGACTCGTAATTTGCTCAAACGAGACGGTTCCTCAATTTTTACAAGTAAACGGGTAGGAACGGGACGTGTTAAATTAACGGGGCAGGGCGGATTGCATTTTAAAAATAAACGGGTCCTGACCCGGCCCGTTTATTTTAGAAAAACTTAAAATTTTATATTATTTTCTAATGTTATCCAACATTATACATTTTACTGTTAGCACTCTGTTGTAAAATTAGAACAAAAAGAAATTCAAATTCAAATGTTAGCACAGGTTAGCATGCACTCTGATGTTAGCACTCTGAAAATTTTCCGTTACTATTTAGTACAGGTTCAGAATTCAAATGACATTTTGACATGTAAACGGTGAACTGTTTATGAAATTTTCAACTGTTTTTCTGGACCCGTTTGGACCCGCGGGTCGTCACGGTTCGGACCCGTTTAGAACGGGTCGAGTCCGTTCCGGTTCCAATATTTTTTGGCCCCGCCCCGTCCCGCAAATTGACGGATCCGGTTCGGATCCTTCAAATTTGGGCCCGACCCGACCCGTGCCCACCCCTACTGGCCTTTAACTGTATATAGGCTCCATTGGCCTAAGATAATATGTACCTGTCTTGCTAGATAGTAACTCTATTTAGTGAACGTGTAGAATAAAACTTTGCTGTGTTCGAGTCAAGGTTGTAAAAGTGCTCTCTTAAAAACTGTTGTTTCCTGCCACAGCATGTAATAATTGTGTAATTTATCAGCTGGGAAAGTTGAGAACAATCTGCCACTAGCGCTGACTCATATATTGACTCGGAACTATAAATTGTCACAGGCGGATAAATTTTATATCAAACCATGCCTAGCTCTTTGTAGATTCTTAAGATCTTCTGACAGCATTTAAACTAAGAATGCTGATATGATCCAAAGAAAGAACTTTGTTATGGCTAGCACAGCAGGAAAGATTGTTGGTTGTAGAAACCATCTGGTTTTGGGCTGTCATCTCAATTATCAATGTAGCATTACAACAATTTCCTCTCTTGTAATAAGTTGCGATTAATAAAACTCCATTGTGCACTTGTTGAACATTCCTGTCTCAATTGTTTCTCCATATGGCAATTTGATAGCTATTGACATTATTCTCATCATCACTGGAACATTGTAAACTTGAACAGCTCTTAGATGGGGGAAAAAGAATGGAATTAAAACAACTCCGCTATCTTGCAGCATTTTGCTTGCAAGAGGCTCCTCCCATCTGGCAGTGATTGCATGGAATTGGCTCCCCTTCCGCACAAACAGCTCTCCCAAAAATCTGCATATGTATCATTATCATATAGCTAATTGACTTGGATACTTGCAAAGCCCACATCAGGGGCAACTGGAAAACAGGTTGAATGCTCTACTTCCGATTCCCGCTGCGAAAGACGTTGCATTGCTGCCTCTTGCCATTTTGTACAAGTTTCAGGTTCGTTCATCTTCTTCTGTCCAGTCCTGCATTGGTGAGATATATAAGATGAGTCAGCACTATTTGGATAACGCATTTTCCCCAAGAACAACATAATTTACTAGTACGTCAAGCGGATTAACTTGGTTAGAATGAGTACTCACACAGTTATCCATATGTTTCATTCTATACAGAACCATTAAGAAAATTGATGTGCAGTGTCGTATCCAGGGCCGGTCCTGAGGTTTATTAGGTCCAGGGCGGAACAAAAAGTTGTGCCCTTCATTTTTGCATAAATGTCCATTTTTCAATGAATATATTTTATCAATAACGATTAAACTCCAAAAAATTATATGACAATAAAAAAATAGTTCAATCAGAGGACATATAACCAATAAAACAATAAAAAAGTTAAATCACTTTCTTCAAATTTTTCAGTAGCTCTTCTAGAGCATGTCTATTCTCAGAATGATAGTTTATGTTTGGAGACTACGGAGTTTGCTGACTCGATCGAATGACCAAAAAGTTTCGAGAGCAAAAAAATTAGGCTCCTTATTTCATAAACAACCAGAAATTTAACAAGAAAAAAATACCCTTCTGACTGGCAAGAATTCTGGTCCTTATTTAATAATAGCAATTCTTTAAAAATTGGATTCTTCCGGCTAACTTTACTTATTTGATCAAGATTACTAGAATTAGGCTTTTTTTTTTACGTAGTTTATATGCAAACGAGATATAAGAGAGAATAAAATCAAATTGATTGTTCAGTGTATCATACATAATTTTAAAACAGTGTACTTCAGACATACCTTGCATGGTTGTTTCTCGATAGGCAAATCGAAAAATTCCAATTTGTTTTATTTTATGTTCACCAATGACCGAAGAAAACCAGAAGATATAAGAAAAGAGGAAGAAAGATGAGGAAGATGGGGGCATGGGGCTAAGTAACAGAATCCTATAAGAAAAGAGCTAGAAAGATGAGGAAGATGGGGGCATGGGGCTAAGTAACAGAATCGTACCATGTGACAACGAAGAAAACTCGGCCATTTAAAATTGAGATTGACATTAAAAACAAACATCAACAGCCAAAACTACAAGCAACATAAGAATTGGAAGAACACCCACAAATTAGATGCTGGTAATATATATAGCTACAGGTTAAAAAAATTAAAGATTAAGATTTCAGCCTAAAATTATAGGGTTTGGAATCAAACCAATAGGAGAAATTGAAACAATACCATTTTCCAAGGGACTGGTAATGGATCCGGATGACCAAGAAAGGACAAATTTTGACAGGTTTTTCAATATTGGAAATTCGACGGGATAGGAGAAACAAGATTTTCTGGAGGGAGGGAGAGAGAATAAGAAGATAAATATACCTGTTTCATCATATAGCTGAATATATAAATATATAAGAAACAACACAGTGACTCTGTACACTCTTCTTCCCAATGAAGAAACAACCACCATGACTCTTGTAACGACCCGCTCCGTCCTAGCGGAATGCCGACTCAAACGGCACAAGTGCAACGACTCGAACCCCGTCTTGCTCGGCGAAATGACTCGCTTAAGGCAAAAGCAATGGACTTGGCCCTTCAGGAGAATCCAGACTTAGACTTTCAAAGACGCGCTCGGAGTCTCGCTCGGCCGATGCTATCATCGCTAAGGTGGGCGGCTCCGATGAACCTGTCTTTGCTTAGCCTAGACACATAATAATACAGACAATATTGCTAGAATCGCTAGGCGATAACACCGTGCATGCTAATAAAATGACTCAACGCACCTAACTAAGGGAATAATCCCATCTTGTATGCTTGTATAGAACATGGAAAAGAACTCGAAAAATATGCGAACTCTCGCACCGCACTCTATGCTCGTGCAAATGCACAGCTTACATTTCGAGTAGATTTACTTGTGCGTTCGATTATGAACGAAAGGCTTGTCACTTAGAATCGTATCACAACTTGAGACATGAAACAATAAATGGTTCACTAAAATGAGAGGAAGACTATCAACATAGTCGTTCCGAATAGAGCACTGGAAATATTGAAAGGCTTCGGGACCGATGGGTCGCCAAGGCGTTTTCCGCACAGGGAGTTGCATAATGTATGAATGAACGAGTGAACGAATAAGTGAATGAAGGAATCAACGAATGAATAAATGAATACGTGAATGAATCAATGAACGAATGAACAAGTGAAAGAAAGAAATGAATGAATGAAAGGAAAGAAGGATTAGCGACAGGTATGATGGGGACGTGCAACGGGACTCGCTACCCGCGTTGCACGGATGCCGCCGACCACCTAGTCGGTAATCGACTATGGCTCACAGACAGCCTATGACTCAAAGACAGTCGTTAAGTTAAAAATGACAAGACAATACGAAATGGTCGCGGACAACCCACTCATATACGGAGGAAAGAAGTGATTAAGGATTCCAAGGCAATGATCAACGACATCGTGGTCGGCCTAGGCGGAATCATGGCTTATAGGCTGATTGGGTTCGGGCTTGGCCACCCAAGAGACGTAAGGCCGAGTATTACAAAAGACTATCAAGGTGTACCAGCCATCACGCTTGATAGGTGAGAATACCAAGAGGAATAGATGTCCAAATGGCTTGTGGTGCCAGCGACCGGTGCATATAGATTAAGTTGGCTCGATTGAGACAATCCGCGTACAAGACCTTGCATTGAAACAAGTAATCTGACTAAGTTGAACATGCTAAGTTACTGACTGTAACATATCTGAACAACGTTTGAGTATAACACAAACTGACAAGTTGAGTAAGCTGAACAACTGCGTGAACATGGACATCGAAATAACACAACTTGACAACTGGAATACTTCGTAGACCCTGAGGTAGGAACACGCCCTTGACACCTCTGAATACCTATACAATATTACGTTAAGTCATTAAGTATGAACTGTTGGCTAACTTGGTTTACTTGGACAGGAAAGATCGTACGGTAAGTATGGTAAGTTGCGCATGTATTTTCTATGCGACACTTGATATCGATAACACGAGATAGGCTTGAATGATATGCCATGAAACTGACCCTAAGGCAAGATTAGTAAGACAATAAATGATAGATGGTGCACAAAAGTAAAATGAACGTATTTGGCAATGATAGCGAGTGGACGAGCTAGCCTTCCCACCAGTGCATAACATTGTACTGATAACCACACAGTCTGCTTGCAGGGTGCAGGAGAACCTCGTCGGGTGCGGAGACTTCCCTCGAACGTGCTAAGGTGCGGAGCTAACTCTGGAGCCTTGGAGCGTTACAAAGGAACTGAAGCACCATATACAGGACATAATGTATCGGAACATCGCCATGAATCCTTCCATCTTGTAAGCCACTTGGCACGTCTTTTATGTTTGAGAGAGAGAGCTTGAGCGAATTGAAATCTTGGCCTAGCGCCGCTTGTAATACTTCTTGAATCTCAATAAAGACTATTGATTGTTTTCAAATTTGTGTTCATTTACATTACGCTGCAAATGGGGACACTCTGTGCAACTCCGTGGCCTAGCTTCAATCAGCCGTTTCTGGACTTGGTCTTGCACGAGCGCAACATAGACTCGTGCGGCATCACGCCTTAGCGAGGACGATCGCTCCTCCGGGAGCGGGACGTGACAACTCTTTCGATTCTTCTTCCCTAGGAAGAAACAACGTTTGGATCCGAAAGATTGGGTTATGGGCCAGGCTCCAGCTAAAAAATGAAAAATGCCCCCTTCCATTTGGGCCCTAAGCTGCGGCCTACAGCAAGCATAATATAACCGGTTGGTGCCCCCCTTTCTGTTTGGGCCCTGGGCAGTGGCCCAATCTGCCTTGCGCCAGGGCCGGGCCTGGTCGTATCCCTGTCAGACATGTCCCGTGTCTATGCAACATAAACATCAACCTTCACCTACAACTATATGCAACTATATCCAGACATAAGATATATAGGGATGCAATAGTTTTAAATATAGCTTAAAGGTATTTTAACACATTTCTGCAATATCAGGTATAATGTGCTAAGGAGAAATAGTACTTGTTAATGAAAAGAAAAAGAAAACCTGAGCAACTGAGTGCATTTCCTAATGAGTTAGGCTTAGCCAATTCATTCTAACTTGAGAATACTCATTCTATTTGCAGTTGTCTAAAAGAGCACATAATGTGTCTACTTTTTACACACCCATTTTTTCTTGCCTCATGCGCTGATGACTTATATACTAGTGATAGGAAGTACTATTTAGTAATTACCAAAGAGGTCTCAATGAGTGATTGCATAGTGGATAAAGAGCGTGAAAATTTGACAGGTTGCAACAAGTGAGGATTGATCCCTAGAGAGAGGAAAAAATACAATACAGACAGCAGAGCGAGACCATAAACATGTGGAAACTTCTTAGAGGCCAAAAGTGTTCTTTCACAGCTATTCTAGCATGAGATTCCATAGATATATCTGCTCTCAGACATAAACGAGAAAAAAAAGTCACCACCGCCAATACATGGAATACATTTTCTCAGCTGAGTTTCGCACTCTTCCAATGCTTCAATCTGCTTTAATTTGTAGGACAGTAGAGAACAAAATATTCATTGTTATTTTAGATTTCCACAAACCGACACTTTCAACCTCATTGTAACACAAGGATATCGATATGGCTCCAGCGACTATCATATAGAACTGATGGCAATTGAATCAGCAAGTTAAATATTATGCAACTGGCAATGTTGGAATCAAGTATGGGTTGCCTGGAACCAGCTGCAATTAAGAAATAATGATCAAATTATGACAGGCATTAAGGCATCATTATCCTTATAATTCTCTAACTTTGCTTCTTTATACCATCGTGAATGTTTTGTAGTTTGGTTCTCCAGACTACTAATGTTGCATGTAACTCTGGAGGACCGTATCCGTGCCTCTATCTGTATCTGACACGTATTCAACACTACACCTTCCTCGTCACTCATTTGGGATATGGCTCGCCCATGTCTGGCTCCAAGGAACCTAAAGCATAGTGGAAAATTGAAAGTAATTTTGCATTGTCGTGATAATGTCTTGGGATATGATTTTATGTTTAATATGTATATATGTTTTAATGTGTATATATAGTCGTATCCATACCGTACCCGTATCACAGGCTGTCAATTGAGATTTATGACTGGGTTTAAAGTAACCTATTAGTCAAGTAGGACTCCTGAAAACCTCAATAACTGTGACTTTTAAATCCCAGTGTCTCATCCATATAAATTTTCCTTCAATGAAAACACATTTGGAAAAAATGAGATTCACAAATTTACTTCCATTCTTTTCCTCAAGACCGATTCTCATCTTCCTCCAAAATTTTAGAACCTTGACTATCCATCAGCCCTTGCGATGAACCATTCCATGCCCACTCTTCATGATGATCTAGTCCAGCATCCACGAATTTGATCATCCAATCTCACTGATGATTTTGTTCATGACGAAGAACAATTCCGCATCGATCAAGATCGCAACCACCATCACTACTTGGTAGCGCAGCAGAAAAAGACAACTTTCGCCTCATGCTGGGTGATGGCAATCCCATCACCGTTCCTCCATTAGAAAGTGCCACCGTAAAATCTGGTGATGAAGAATCAACAAACTACTTCAAACGAACGATTCATTCAAGTTAACGATGACGGGCTGCTGATCTACACTTTCAAGGTTGTGGCAAATATGGCAACAATCTCGTTTTGTTGAGCGGAGGTTGGTAACATAGTTTGCAGTGTCAGCCGATATCGATCCAATAGTGCTGATACCGATACGGTTTGACATGTATCGATCCGATATTGACCGCTACGGATACTAACCGATACCGATGTAGTGGGTCTCTTTCTCAGTTAATTTGGCAAAAAAAAATTGAAAGAAAAAAAGATCAATCAATAAGGATGTAAAAGCATGTAAATAAAGAAAACTTATCACATGTAAACCAATCAGCAAGGTTGATTATTATTTCATTAAATTTCAAAACAAATAAGAAACAATACAGAAATTACTTAAAATTTTGCTAAATGTATAAAATATTTTTTTTCCTAAATTTTTAATAATTTATTAATAATTATTTGATTTATGATACCAAAAAATTCGATACTCTGCTCTGAAATTGTCGATATTGCCGATACCGACGACCTGATACTTAGAGAAAGGGTCCGATACTCATAGGAAGGGTTCAACACAGATCCGAAATTGTCGATATTGCCGATACCGGCAATCCCAATATTCATAGGAAGGGTCCAATACCGATACTGCGAACATTGGTTGGTAGATACGGCGACAACCTTGTTGGCTGGAGTTTGCAAACATGGGAACAATCTCGTTACATTGGGTGGATGGAGTTGGTTGTTGGACTTTGATTAGTGGATACAGCATGACTAATATGGTTTCTGTAACACTTGGGGCTTGAGTATGTCTTTGGAGTTGCCATCAAGTGTTGGTTAGTTTGCAACATTAAAAATGAATGTGGAATATTATATTGCAAGCTTCATATTATGAAGCTATTGGCATTGACAGGCAACACACTATTTCTAGCTTTAATTTAATTTGGGAAGATTTATGAAATGCCCAAAAACGAAAAAAGTTTTATGTAAAACCCACCGCTAAAAAAACTTTCATCGCGTGCCCAGAATTAGAAAAACTTATCCAAAGCGGGTTCCAAATGACCCTTTTGCCCTTCCTTTTAATTTATTGGAAACACCCACAAAACTGCTCTTAAAAAAACGTTTCAATACTCCATCTTCTTCCATATGCTGCTCACTTTCGAATCTAGGTTTTCTCCTCAAAAATCTTCAAAAACTCGTCGAAAAATTTCGGAAAGACCGGGACGAACGACAAAAGTGCTAAAACGGAGGTCCAAACATCATTTTTTTGCGAATCTAAAATTTCGGAAGGCCGTCTAACGGTGAAGCTGTTACTTTCAGTCTCCTCGACGATACGCTCATTTTGCGACAAACGGGACCTCGTTTCGACCTCCCAGTCAAAAGTTATAGCCCTCCAAAGTTTCAGCTAACCATAAAATGCAGGAGAATGGCATTCTCCGTCTTAATTTACACGGAGAATGACCATTCTCCGTCTTAATTAGGACGGAGAATGACATTCTCCGTCTTAATTTACACGGAGAATGGTCATTCCAGTGTTAAAACGCAGGAGAATGACCATTCTCCGTGTTAGAAACACGGAGAATGCTATTCTCCGTGTTAAATGAAACGGAGAATGTCATTCTCCGTGTTAAATAAAACGGAGAATGGCATTCTCCGTCCTAATTAAGACGGAGAATGGCCATTCTCCGTGCTAAATTAAACGGAGAATGACCATTCTCCGTCTTAATTAGGACGGAGAATGCCATTCTCCGTGTAATTTATCACGGAGAATGGTCATTCTAGTGTTAAAACGCAGGAGAATGACCATTCTCCGTGTTAGAAACACGGAGAATGCCATTCTCCGTGTTAATTAGGACGGAGAATGCCATTCTCCGTCTTAAATAAGACGGAGAATGCCATTCTCCGTCCTAATTAAGACGGAAAATGACATTCTCGGTCCTAATTAAGACGGAAACGGAGAATGTCATTCTCCGTCTTAATTAGGACGGAGAATGGCATTCTCCGTCCTAATTAAGACGGAGAATGCCAATCTCCGTCCTAATTAAGACGGAGAATGGTCATTTCCAGTGTTAAAACGTGTAATTTAGTTTTTTCAGGAATAAAGAGTTTCGTTCTTCTTTGAAAGCGATGATAATTCTTATGGAAAAGAAGAAGAAAGATCTTCTCTCCACAATTGAAGATCTGAGTTCAAATGTCTCCACGATGAAGATGATGATGATGGTGATGATGATGACGAGCGATGATCTGAGTTCGACTGAAGAAAAACACACCGAACTACGAACGATCTTTGCGATCTCTGCTGAATATGAGAGCAATGGAATTCAGATTTTCCGTGAAGAAGAAGAAGACGAAAATCGCAATCCAGATCTGAGTTTTTTGAATTCAAATACATATAGATGACCAATTCGCGCGAAGGGGTAGTTTCGGTATTATAAAAATAGCAGTTTCTAGCGGGTGGCATCTAAAAGGGAATCTTGGAATATTTAACGTGAAAATACTTAATTCTGGGTATTTCATAAAACTTATCCAGCGGGTGGGCATTTCATAAAAGCCCACCCCGAAATTGGGTTTCTCAGCAATTTCCAGATTTAATTTTCCTTTTAACTTTAGATAATAAATATGAACAGTACTGTTATGCATCAAAATATTAAGTTATATATTTTATAAACTTCTATATACAATTATGATTTTTTTAGTTAGTTTATAGAGGACATGGCCCTTAAGTGTGCTGCACGGAAGAAAGGAATTCAAACAACAGGCCCAAAAAAATTGTGATAAAAGACTTTGTTAGTTTGGTGGTTGTTATATTTTAATTTATATAATTTTATTTGTTCTCTTAAATGGTGATTTTAGAACCAGAATATGAATGCGATTTTAGAAACACAAATTTAGTCTGAAATCAGTGTTGTTTGCCTAAAATCACTGTGATTGTGACTTCGAAATCACAGCCACACCGTTATTCCAAAATCCACTTTGACTAAACCCCTAAAAATATCATATTCCGCATCGTGTTCATATCTGAATCCAAGTGTCTATGCAACCTAGACTAGTACTAATATCCATTTTATGTATTGTCCTACTTTCTTCACAGAAAATAACACGGAAAATTAACTCCACTGCTTCCTATACTCATGCTTCCATAGCAGCTTTCGAACTTCCTTCACTGCTTTCGTAAAAGTTAAGGTAAATTGCATAAAAGAAAACAATCCAATAGTGATTAAGTAACTCCTCAAAACTTTTTCTTAATCATTTTTTGCCCCCAAACTGTCTAATGACATCTAACCAAGTGGTGAATCCACCAAAATGCCCTTAAAAATAAAAATAACAAAACACATAATACATAACCATATTAAGGTTGTTTGGTTATTTTACAATTGGGTTTACCTGACATTTGACAATTGGGGGACAAAGTAATAAAGAAATAACAATATTGAGGTTACTAGATAACCATAAAATGTTATGAGGGTTCCATGTAATATTTCATAAGTTCCTCTATCTAAGAATCTTATACACTCGCATCCACAAGGTTGCAAAATAGTCTGCTATTTGTGAACCATGCAGAGATAAGGTTATGAGAGATCTTGGACCAGAAGACGGCATCTATAGTTACCTCAAATCTATAACCCGATTATGTTGGATTTCGATCTTTACTGGATTGAGTTGGATCTAAATCAGCAGCAGCATCCAAACCTATATTCCCCAAAAGAATCAATTGTGAGCTTGTAGAAGACAAGAAAAGGAATTAGATCAAATCTAATCGACCTATTGGGGAAATGCAATTGGTATGGATTGAATATATTAGACGGGAAATGCAGAAGACCAACATAATTGAGAATCCTAGCCCCGAACCAGAAATCTGTATTTTTTTTTTTTAGAATTCTAATCCATACAGCATGACCTCACAGACCCATCGATTCCAATTATCAGTTGATTGAGGCATATAATTGAGGTAGGCTGAAAGGCCAAGCAGGAAGACTGCCAAGAGGAAGAAGATAAGTTGAAAGACAACCTTTCTCACTCTATACAATGACAGCCGGCTTAAGATTTACATTTTTCAGTCCTATCATTTATAGAAGACCGATGAAATCAGCCACTTATGGTTGTTGTCGTGTGCATCAATATAATCACACTTTCTTTCGAGACTTTATCAACAGGTTAGTTGACAAATTAGATCTGAACGTAATCAGACTTGATCACACCAATCTGATGTTTCAAGCTTCCTCCAAAAGGAAGGGAGACAAGTCACACAACAATGAAGCAGGAGGGCAAAATTAAGGCTAATCTCAAACTTCCAATAAAGAACCGATTTAGAACTCTATTGGTATGTTCAGGGACTCAATTGATATTGCAGCAATAGAGGATCAATTCTGGTTGTAACATACAAATTTTCAAAAAGCCATAGTCAATCTTCAGAGAGACCAAATAACTTTCATCGCTTAAAAACAAATAACGGCCTCCAGCAATAATCTACAACTTCCAGTGGAATAAATCAAAAAAAAAAAAAAAGATAAAACAAATACTAGGTTGGTAAAAGGTTAACATAACAAGAAGTTGACTTGACGATGAATGATTACGGAAGACCATTGAGGTTGTATGAAGGGTGAAGGAAGAAACAGGATTGAAGGTTGAGCAGGAAGATCACCAAGAGGAAGAAGATAACTTAAATTGACAACCTTTCTCTCTAGATACAACGGTAATCAGCTTAAAATTTTATTCAGTCCAGATAAATTGTAAAAGATAGGCGCAGTCAACCTTCTAAAGTCGCTGCATGCCCTAGTATATAGTTACACTTTGTTTCTAGAAAACTTCCTTAATTCTTCAGTTGACAATCAGATCTAAATTTAATCAGGCCAATCTAATCATAGTAGATTGGTCCAAGGGGGCAGTCGTCAAAAAAGATAACATGCCAACACCATAACCTCGATTTTAGATTTTTTATCGTATTTTTGCTCATACATGTCAAGATTTTATATGCTCATTGTTCTAAATGGCGGTCAAGGTGGCCGTCTAAGCGCTAGGCTGCCGCTCTCCACACCGTTTTTGCCATTGGTGGTGTAGTAGGCGGTCAACAGAGGTTTGGCGGCGGGCTGAGGTCAGGCGGCATAGGAGGGCATCTAGGAAACTTCCTGAATTCTTCAATTGACAATCAAATCTAAATTTAATTAGGCCAATCTAGTCATAGTAGAATGGTCCAAGAGGGCAATTGTCAAAAAAGAATACATGCTAGCTCCATAAACTCGATTTTAGATTTTTATCGTATTTTTGCTCATCTATGTCATGATTTTTATATGCTCAGTGTTCTAAATAGCGGTCAAGACGGTCGCCTAGGTAGGCGCCTAGGTGCTAGGTTGCCGCTCTCCACACCGTTTTTGCCGTTGGTGGTGTAGTAAGCGACCAGCAGAGGTTTGGCGGCATAGGCGAAGGTCAGGCGGCTTAGGAGGGCACCTAGATGGAGCAATATCTGACTAGATATTTTGGCAAAACAGTTTTACAAGCATTATGCATCTATGGTTCACTTTTACAAGATTGAAACTTTGTAAATCTTTGTTCTACAACTTAGTTATAGATAAAACACTCTTAAAATATGCATATTATGCAACAACAACAACAAAAAACAGTAGTAAAATTGTAAAAATGTTCAAAATATATCAAATGACTAGGTGGCACCTAAAATGTTTCAAACATCTAGACAGTAGGCAGAACCTCCCGTCACGCACCCGCCTACCGCCGTTTAGAACCTTGTATATGCTAACTTTTTTGGACATGTTCTTTATTTGCTAAACATTCCCAACCATCTGTAAGGTGTAGACATCTAATAAAT
This sequence comes from Iris pallida, assembly GCA_029216955.1. Lineage (NCBI taxonomy): Eukaryota > Viridiplantae > Streptophyta > Magnoliopsida > Asparagales > Iridaceae > Iris > Iris pallida. Next base: position 4,573,626 of record JANAVB010022800.1, read on the forward strand.
TTTTCTTTTCACCTTTGATGTTACTTTAGTCACAGAATAAAGATCAACAAATATTAACAACAAGATCCTCTACTCACTTTATCTACTCTTTGATTTGTTTCACAATATCACTCTTTAATTTTAGTTTTGCAAAGCATAGTAGCCTAACTAGTTAAAACAATTTAACTACAGCCAGCTAGAGTATAGTTTCAGCTACTTAAGGTGTTAGATAAATAGAAATACAGTTTAGCTATAGCCTGCTAGATTATAGTTTCAGTTAAATTACAGGTTGTCGGATACATAGGTTACAATTCAATTAGTCTCACTGTTGTTATATATTCTTCATGGTAGTTAAAGGCGCGCCTCGGAGCAAGGCACAACATTTGCGCCTCACACTTCACTAGGCGAGGCGCCTTTCTTCGGGCGCACCCAAGGTGCGCCTTAGGTGCGCCTTTCAGCAAGGCGCAACCAAGAAAAGGCGCGCGCCTTATGTGTTCTTTGTTTTTTACAAAAAAAAGGAGGTAGGGAGATAGTCCTTATCTCATACAAGTGGAAGGGAGAACCCTTTCCACGGTTGCCAAAGTTGGCTATCGTTGAACTTGAAAAACTAAAATTTACTTAAAACGTGTTAGAAAAAATACGAATTCTTGTTAGTTTGTTGAGTACTATTGTTGCGTTGCTAGTTCACTTGGTTATGTTAACATATTTTTGTTAGTTTTAATATGTTATTTGGTTTTATTTCTTACTTTACTAACACTCCTAAAATGTCTTCCTGCACTCCTCTTTAATTTTCTAACATTCAAATTCCAAATTTGTTCATGTATTAACACTATTGGCACTCCTAAAATGTCATCCTACACTCCTCCCTCCATGCATGCACAAATAAATGTCATATTTAATGTATGGATATATTTGGAATTAGAATGATAGAAAATCAAAGATGAGTGCAGGATGACATTTTAGGAGTGTCAATAACATCACTCATTTATTTATTTATTTATATATATTTATATTATTTTTTATTTTGCACCTCACTTCACTCGGACGCACGCCTTAAGTGCGCCATGCGCCTCGGGCGATATGGACCATTTGCGCCTCGAGTGCGCCTGCGCCTTTGACTACCTTGATGTTCTTACAGTTTGGTTTCAGTTTCAATTTAAGCTTGATTATTGTTTCAGTCACAATTTGCTTATAGTTTCAGTTTCACAGTGTCTACTTCCATTTTGCTTTAAGTTTTTTTAACCGCACAGATCAACTGATCACAACTACAGTTTAGATTTGCAATTTTGTTCAATTATAGTAATCATGATACTATCTCAGTTTTTCTTAAGTTTGTTTTAACTATGTGCTTGTAATTCTAGAGGGCACAAGTTACAGGAACAATATGAAAAGACTGTTATAATATACAATCTTCTAGATGTCTATATGATGCTTTTTCGGATTGATAAGCCCAATTTTTGTTGTACAAATGTTTTTGGCTAATTACCACTTAAATACCCTGAACTATGATGTTTTTTTTCACTTTAATATCTTGAACTTTTTATATCAAGTAAATATCTTGAACTTTATTTTTTCACTTAAATACCCTGAAATCACTCTTTTTCAACTTAATTCACAAAAAGACCAAAATGCCCTTATTAGAAAATAAATATCTTCCTTAAAAATGAAACCTAACCTCTCTTTCCCAACACCTCGCCTCGCCACCGCTGCCGTACCCCACACCGCCTGCCCCTCCCGCAGTTGGCACTCCCCATTTTCGCCTACAACCTACCATGAATGTTGCTGTCATTTTTTTACAGCACAGCAGCCACGACAGGCGGAAGCGAGGCAGCGCCTACGGCAGGAGAGGCAAGCAGTGGTGAAAGCATAGAGAGAGGGCAGCAGCGGCCAAGGGTAGTAGGAGTTGGGTTTTTATAATTTTATTTTAGGAATAGGTTTTATGGGTATAATTCTGTTGTTTATGGTTAAAAAGTCTAAATGGTTATGTGCACATGAAGCTTATATGGGATGGCTAACTAACGGAGGGTTTAACTTGAAAAATCTACGAGTTTCAAGGTAGTTAATTAAAATATAAAATTCAGGATATTGAAGCCATGTTATAGACAGGCGATATCGACCGATATATCGATTTGAGGCCTAAACCGGCATGCACCGGACATATATATTGTATATATCAAAAGAAAATTGGCCCGATATATCTGTATATATTGGATATATAGACCGATTTCTCATGATATGTGAAATAAAGGTATTAGAGGTGACTAAGTGTTTCTGGGTTGGGTTAGTAGGTTTTTATATTGATAAAATATTATTATTAATACTAGTTTTTTTTATTTGTACTTGTAATTTTATAATTGCCAGTTTGTTACAATGCAATATGATGTTATGTTAGATATTTTTGTTAGTTAGTTACTTAGTTTTAGCCTTTTAAGACATTTATAATATTTAGTATATCTAGAAATTTAAATTTGATATGACAATTAGTATATATAATATTATATTTACTTATATCTGATATTTCAATATATCTTATTCATCATCCGGTATCTCAACCCAAACTAATATGAACCCAATATCCGATATGTCGAACATTCTATTAAAGTAAAAAAAAAAATGTTATAGTTCAGGGTATTTAAGTGACAATTAATTAATTAGCCAATATATGTTTATGACGCAATATAGTGAAGCTATTTCATATGTATAACTGAATTACAGCCCTATACCACTATCGTTAAGTATCAGCTTTTATTGTGTGCTACATCATCTCTAATGGCAATCTGCTATGGCATCCCCACTTCCTACGAGTCATATACAACTGTCTAGAACCTTGGATAACACTTTTGGCTCAATAAAATACTTACTGGGTGAGTTGACTTGTTATGGCAACTTCAATATTCAAAATTCACTACAAGTTGTGTTACCAGATTTAGGGTCTCAGAGTTAGGATTTACAAAACCCTCCACCCACTACCTTTTTCTCCCACATCTTTTATCCATCTCAGCTTCCATGCCTTGACAACAGCAGTCTCCAGCGAGGCAACAACAAGATAAGCAGAAAAAGTGGGTGGCAAACAAACTCCTATCAGGTCCGGTAGTGCTAGATCTAAGTCAAGATTCTCGCAAGTACATGTTTAAATCAGAAACCTACGTATATAAGCTTCCTTTGGGTCTGGATAGGTCCAGCTCCTCTCTAGAAATTGTACACCATACACCTGCATCAGGTATGAGTATTTCATTACCATTTTATACACAAATACATTTTTTAAAACATAATTTCTAAACCTTATCCAATTTTTGCTTCGAGCAAAGGTTTAGATCAGGATCAAGTTTACATAGAAAGTGGAACATTTTACAAGGATAGAGAAAACGGGAACACAGTAAGCCCCTTGATAGAGTGGTGAAAGGTGGGTGCAGGCTTCTTCGAAATGATGATGGAATGAAGTGTGCGACTAGGGTATATTTCCTTGATTTGCAGTAGTGATAGGCCTTTTAATTAATGTAAATCATCTGTTGATGTAGTTTTCCTCCACTAATGAAGTTGAATCATGTTCTTGTCCAATCAAAACAACTATCAATATGTGTCCTGAAGTTTTAATTGGTTTGGGTTTAGAATTTCTGAACACTATCTAACGTTCTTGAAAAGAAATGTTCCACGATTCACAATAAAATTTGTGGAACCCGAATCGGTTTTTTTTCCCCTTTTTGTGAGGGGTGGGATGAGTTGGTTAAGCAATTTATAGAACTTTGTGAAGCATTTATGTTACCCTGTCCGTTTTGACTTCTTGATCTACATTTGAGGACCGAACCCAATCCACCTGAAGATAGGTATAATTCAAGTCCAGGCCCCGAGTCCAACCATGGTTATCAAAATTCGCTGCAAACTGAGTTCCAGAATGCACATTACATTCCGTGTTCTGTGTACCATGTTCGCTATTATGCACTTTTGGAGTTTAACGAGCGTACTGTGTTTTGGTTCCATGTTCCACATAATCATAGTACAAACAAAGGCCTACATCTTTTCTTGGACAAGGGCAAACTGCCGAACGGTTAGTTGGCTTGTTTCTAGAACATGTGGACCAACTAGGACTCGAGAATGGCCCACCTAAGAGCACAAGGCGGCTTGACCATCTTTTGAAACATAAGATTTCAGGTTTGAAAGTGTTCTTTTGTAACATTCCTTGCAGATGATCCTCATGTTCCCTTTTGGTAAGACTTTGATTCCTTTTGATTCCCATTACATACTATATACTGGAGGGACTAATCTATGTTGTATTAAGATTCTGTAGCAACATCTAGGTTTGATCAGGCCATCTAGTTGATAAAGGGAATAAAAGAAGATTATCACGGTTCTAGTGTGGTTAGAGAATGAAAATTTATGTTGGCAATGAAATTTCCCAAACAAATAAAAGAAAGAAGTCTTTCAATCGTGAGAATTCTCTAGAATAGTATTAAAAATCCAGTAGTGAAATGAAAATGACAGAAGAATATATAAATAAATAACAACCATATTTAAATAGAACAAAGTTTCAACTTTGAAGGATATGAAAGTGCAGTGAATTCTATCATTATCAGTGAGCATGTGATATGACCAGAATCATGTCAATTTGATGTGGGCCCACCCATCATCACGTACACCCGTCGTAGGAGACGGGGAGCGATTTAGGCCCAGGCCCACTGTTTAGGCCTTTTTTGTTATTTAGTCATAAAGGGTATTGTGGTCTTTCACCACAATAATCCCTTTAGGGTTTTGTTTCCCTTTTCTATTTATAGCTAGGGCTAGCCGTCTTTTGTTTTCATGCTTGTATTGAGAAACTCTCGCAAGTGTCAATGAAGAAGGATTTATTACTTTGATCCGTTCATCAAAGTTGGGAGTTTTGTTCTTTTTCTATATAAAAGATCATTCTATTTCTATTCCTCTTAGTATTTGTTGGGTTTGGTGAACCGATTGAGTCGATTCACATCATTTGGTATCAGAGCCTTCTACGAGCCATGGCCGATGGAACAAGAAACACGATCGATGAGAAGATCCGAGGTCTACGGGAGGACTTCACCGCCGAGATCGAGGGTTTGAAGAAATCGATGGAGGTCGCCGCGAAGGATCAAGCGTCCACGAACCTAGAGATCCGCACGGAGATGCGGGATATGCGGAAGGAGTCGACGACGATCATGATGCTTTTGCAAAATATCTCAAACAAGATCAATGGCGGCGAAGCGGAGGCGGCGACAACCCAAACCCTAGGCGACCAACTAGGGTTTGTGCAAACGGAGGGGAAAACGACCGAGGATCGCGGCGGGCCGGCCGACGGGCGATGGCCCGCACCCGCCGCCACCACAGCGCAGCCGGACGGGACCCGGGCGGTCGACGAGCAGCGCCGGCCGACGGCAGACGGACGCGGGGGCCTCGCCGCCGACCGAGCCAGCCCGGGCGGGGCCGCGGGCGTTGGGGGCGGGCGCTGGCCGGCCGCCGACCGCCACCCCTGGCCGGTCGGTGCCCCTGGAGCAGCCAGCGAGCGGCCGTGGCCGGGCGCCGGCGACCCGTACGGTCCCGGCGGATCGGCTCCGCGCGCGGGAGAAACCCTAGGGTTTGGGGCCCCCTTCGGGGGTCGGACGATGATTGCGAACCACGGAGATAGGTTCGCGGGCCCGGGAAGGGGCTTGGCGGGAGTCCCGGCGTGGACGGAAGGAGCGGAGCCCCCAGGAGGAGCGAGGTACGCCGGAGGCAGCAATTTTTTTGGGGGAATGGCGGATCCCGCCAACTTCCAGAGAGGGGACCTTCCCCCACGACGACCACCACGGGCGAGGGCAGTCGGTGACTACAGGGGCCCGGTGGAGGAGTGGGGTGAGCAGATCTGGGCTGACGAGCGGTATGAGGAGGGTGACAGGGGCCCATACGAGACCCAGCGGAGAGATACACACCGCTGGGAAGGAGGACGAGGCCGAGATGATATGCAGCACGGTGACCTTAGCGCGGATCGCCGGCTGAAGAAACTGAAGCTGCCCACGTTCGAGGGTGAGAACCCGGACGAGTGGATTTTTCGTGCAGAGCGCTATTTCGAGATCATGGAGCTGACCGAAACAGAGGTCCTCAGGTGCATCGGGATCTATTTTGAGGGTCAGGCCCTGGCGTGGTATCGGTGGAGAACGGCGAGGACCCCGTTCAGCAGCTGGGCGGAGCTGACGGGCTACATTTTAGACCGCTTCCAGGAGACAGCTTCGGGTGATTTCTACGAGCAGTGGTCGTCGCTACGCCAAGAGGGGACGGTTCGAGACTTCGTCGCGAAGTTCGAACTACTATCTGGACGCGTTCGGGGGGTGTCGGACGAGTTGCAGATCGGGATGTTTATGAAGGGTTTGAAGCCCTCCATTCGAGCGGAGCTCAGGCTGCAGAGTCCGCGATGCTTGGAAGATCTCCTCCGCCTGGCCCACAAGGCAGAGGAGAAGTTGGCGGAAGAAAAGCGCCTCAAGGGCGCTTGGGGGACGACGGGACAGCGCAGCCAGGCGGGGACAGTTCTTCCTCGACCAGCACCAGCACCAGCACCAGCACCACCACCGGTACCGCCTAGACCCACGGGCGGGACAGGAGGAGCCGCAGTACCAGGGAGACGCCTCTCCGAGGCCGACATGAGGGCGAGAAGGGCGGCTGGCCTATGCTTCCGATGCGACGAGAGATTCACCCCCGGTCATCGATGCGCGAGCAAGTTGCTGCAAATCGTGATTCTACCGGACGAGGAGGAGGATGCCGAGGAGGAAGAGACCGCTGTCGCGCCAGAGGCTGGAGAGGAGCAGGAGCACGTGCATATGGATGTTGCTGAGGTGACCCTCAACTCCGTGGTAGGGTTTACCCCGAACCATACCATGAAGTTGGCAGGGAAGTTGGGAGAGCAGACGGTGACAGTGCTGATCGACAGTGGGGCCACCCACAACTTCATCTCGCGACGACTGGTCGATCGGCTCGGTTTAGAGTTGAGTACGGTAGAGAAGTTCACGGTGTTGCTGGGCACCGGGAAGGTGGAGGAGAGCAAGGGCCTCTGCAAGGGGGTATCGCTCTCACTGCAGGGCTATCGGCTGACGGAGGACTTCCTACCATTGGAGTTGGGCAATGTAGACATCATATTGGGAGTCCAGTGGCTGAAGACCCTCGGGGAGATGAAGGTGGACTGGAAGCGCCTGCGGATGGAGTTTCGGGAGGGCGAAGCGGCGGTGGTGCTGAACGGGGACCCGACTCTCTGTTTTTCTATGGTGGCTTTCAGCGCCATCACTCGGGCGTTGCGGACAGGAGGAGAGGGGTACCTGGTCGAGCTCCAGGGGTTCTCGGGCGAGGAGGCGACTCACGGGGAGACACCAAGGGAGGTAGAGGCGGTGCTGGAGCAGTATTCCGAGGTCTTCCAGAGCCCGCAAGGGCTACCTCCGATCAGAGGACACGAGCACTCGATCGTACTCCGGGGGGAGGGGGCACCGGTGAGCGTGCGTCCCTACAGGTATCCGCATCTGCAGAAGGACGAGATAGAGCGGATGGTACGGGAGATGCTGCAGGCGGGGGTGATCCAGCCGAGTGTGAGTCCTTTTTCATCACCAGTACTGTTGGTGAAGAAGAAGGACGGGAGCTGGAGATTCTGCGTCGACTACCGGGCGTTGAATAAGGAGACGGTCGCGGACAAGTTCCCTATCCCGGTGATCGACGAGCTGCTAGACGAACTGCATGGGGCAATTGTCTTTTCGAAGATCGACCTTCGTGCAGGATACCACCAGATCCGGATGCGGCCAGAAGATGTGTCGAAGACGGCGTTCCGTACTCACGAGGGACATTATGAGTTTCTGGTTATGCCTTTTGGACTGACCAACGCTCCTTCGACCTTCCAGGCATTGATGAATAAGGTATTCCAACCCTATCTTCGCAGGTTCATCTTGGTATTCTTCGACGACATCCTCATCTACAGCCGAAGCATGGGGGAGCACACTGACCATTTGGGGATAGTGTTTCGGGAGTTACTGACGCATCAGCTATACGCCAACCGAAAGAAGTGCAGCTTCGGTTTGGCGCAGGTGGAGTATCGGGGGCACGTGGTGTCGGCTGAGGGGGTAGCAGCGAACAGGACGAAGATTGCGGCCATGTTAGATTGGCCCGTGCCCACTACACTACGGGCCTTACGCGGCTTCCTGGGGTTGACGGACTACTACAGGAAGTTCGTCAAAGGGTACGGCACCATCGCTCGGGCCCTTACGGAGCAGCTGAAGAAGGAGGGCTTCCAGTGGGGAGAAGAGGCCACTAAGGCCTTTGAGGCGTTGAAGGTCGACATGACGACAGCACCCGTGCTAGCATTACCCGACTTCAGCAGAGCGTTTGTGGTGGAGACGGACGCGTCGGGATATGGCCTCGGGGCGGTACTCATGCAGGAGGGGCGACCCATAGCCTATTTTAGTCAGGTACTCTCTGCTAGAGCCCGACTGAAATCGGTCTATGAGAGGGAGCTGATGGCGATCGTTCTGGCGGTGCTGAAGTGGAGGCCTTACCTGTTGGGAAGGGAGTTTGTGATACGGACCGATCAGAGGAGCCTCAAGTACCTCCTCGAGCAGCGGCTGGTGACTGAGGAGCATCAGCATTGGTTGTCCAAGCTGGTCGGATATCGATTCACGATCGAGTACCGTCCAGGGCTGGAGAACAAGGCGGCGGACGCTTTATCTCGACGGGAGGAGGTGGTCTACCTGGGCGCCCTATCACGTCCTATATGGCGAGATTGGGAGCCGATGTTGCAGGAGGCAGAGCAGGACAGAGAGCTGCAGCAGATACGGCAGCAGATAGAGGGCGGCGATGGCGCTCCAGCAGGCTACACTCTAGCGGGCCGTCGTTTGCTCTACCAGGGGAGGATGGTGCTGCCAAAGACTTTGGCCTTTATTCCCGTTTTATTCCAGGAGTTCCATAGTTTTGCGACGGGAGGCCACTCGGGGGTTCAGCAGACTTATCAGCGGATGGCCAGGGAGGTGTTTTGGCCCGGGATGCGACGGGTCGTCGCACGATTGGTAGCCGCTTGTGACGTCTGCCAACGTCACAAGTATATGGCTATGGCCCCAGCCGGATTATTGCAGCCCCTGGCCTTGCCGGAGCGAGTTTGGGAGGATGTCACCATGGACTTCATCGACGGACTACCACGTTCAGAGGGGTACACGGTGATCATGGTGGTGGTGGACAGGCTGAGTAAGTATGCTCACTTCATTCCCCTGAAGCATCCTTACACGGCCGTGACTGTAGCGACGGCATTTCTTCGGGAGGTGATCAGACTACATGGGGTACCCGCATCCATTGTCTCGGACCGGGACAAGGTATTCATGAGTATCTTTTGGCGGGAGTTATTTCGGGTTCACGGTACGGTCCTGAAGAGGAGTACCGCATATCATCCCCAGACGGACGGCCAGACGGAGGTCGTTAACCGCAGCGTCGAGACCTACTTGCGGTGCTTCGCATCTGATTCTCCCCGACAGTGGCACAGTTGGCTGGCGTGGGCAGAATATTGGTATAATACTTCGTACCATTCACGGGCGGGGACGACGCCGTTCCGGGTGCTGTATGGTCGCGACCCACCCCCCTTGGTACGGTTCGGAGACGCCCAGACACCGGTAGGGCAGGTGGAGGAGTATATGTTGACCCGGGACGGGGTCTTGGAGGAGCTGCGGAAGCATCTGTTGCGGGCACAGCAGGTGATGCGGGCACAGGCAGACAGGCATCGGCGGGACGTCAGCTTTCAGGTAGGGGACATGGTTTATCTTAAACTACGTCCCTATCGACAGCGCTCGATGGCGAGGAGGCCGAATGAGAAGTTGGCGGCTCGATACTTTGGTCCTTATCCAGTGGTGGCTCGGGTGGGACAGGTGGCTTATCGTTTGGGGCTACCAGACACATCATCGATTCATCCCGTCTTCCACGTATCTCAGTTGAGGAAGGCGATTGGGGATCAGGCAGCGTCCCCCACTCTTCCTCCGACGCTCACGGAGGACATGGAGGTACAGTTAGAGCCCTTGGCAGTACGAGCTATCCGACGAGGACCCGGCCAGACGAAGGAGGTCCTGATTCATTGGGTCGGCCTGCCAGACTGTGACGCGACCTGGGAGGATTCTGCGAGCTTCCAGACGCAGTTTCCAGATTTCCACCTTGAGGACAAGGTGGCTCTGTTAGGGGGGGTATTGATGTGGGCCCACCCATCATCACGTACACCCGTCGTAGGAGACGGGGAGCGATTTAGGCCCAGGCCCACTGTTTAGGCCTTTTCTGTTATTTAGTCATAAAGGGTATTGTGGTCTTTCACCACAATAATCCCTTTAGGGTTTTGTTTCCCTTTTCTATTTATAACTAGGGCTAGCCGTCTTTTGTTTTCATGCTTGTATTGAGAAACTCTCGCAAGTGTCAATGAAGAAGGATTTATTACTTTGATCCGTTCATCAAAGTTGGGAGTTTTGTTCTTTTTCTATATAAAAGATCATTCTATTTCTATTCATCTTAGTATTTGTTGGGTTTGGTGAACCGATTGAGTCGATTCACATCACAATTATAGAATGAATATCAGCATAAAAGGACGGTTGACATATTAAAAAAATGCATTTCACTGAAACACATTCTTCAGCAAGTAGATGGTGATGCCAATCTTAGTTTCTAAAACAATGTCAAATTCTTAGACCAACAATACGAGAAGGCGTACCTTGGTATATCTGGAGGGAACCATTTCCATTTGTTATCTTTGGAACAAGCCTCCTCTGTTGACCTATTGATAACCAATCAGAATTCAATCTTCTAGCAAATTCTTCAACTTCCCTGCATTAGCAATAGGATCAAATGAGGATACTGGCCACGTAAACAAAAAAACTATCGTCTTTCATGTAAACAAAGAAAAACCTTACTGGAAAATAATAATTGATAGGGTAAGATTATACTTGCTGAAATAACTTCTTAACATATATTTTTAAAGATGAAGTACAACACATTCAAGGTTACTGGTGACCAATTAATTACAGGTACAAGTGTCAATAAATAAATAAATGTTCACCATGGAGACTTCACTGAAAATATAGATCTTTGAAGGCAGCAACTTCCAAATATAAAGGTTTACACAAGTTATACAAGTATTCTTCCTTTATATCTGCTGTGACGTCTCAGTTAGCAATGCAGGAGGTAGTTCTTAGATTGTCTTCCCCTATGGGGGTGGGGGAGGGTGGGGGTGGGGAGGGTGTAGAAAGAGGAGGTTAAGTGTGCTCTAGAGTTACAGAAGCCGTGCCTTTTATTAGAATTATGCTATTAGCTACTCAAGTCAATAGATTGTATTCAGGGAGATGTTCCAGATAGCAATCATTTATCATAGCGCAAGCCAAAAATTATCTATACATTTAGGCACCATACAGAAGAGTCGACTCTTCAAACCAAGTCACACTGTATTATTGCTAATCATGCTATCAATCCAGATGAGCAACTAATAATAGTGTACAGCTAACTGAAGTAAAATTCTTCTGTATTTTCAGAAAAAGGTGAGATAACAGACTCCTTTGATCGATACTTTATTTAAAAGAATAAAGGCCAGTTTTTACCGTCTCTCCTGGGTTTCGGATGCAGGACCTCCCCTTCCCCTACCAAAGGCCTCAACCTTTGAGTTGATTGACCGCTGGTTACTTCGGTTGATATTTATGAACAAATATAACAGAATATACAGGTAGGAACCAATACGGACACACGAGATGGACCCAGGACTAGGGCTGTCAGTGGTAGCAAACAGCCCTATAACCCGACCAGATTGTTTTAGATTAAAGGGTTTAGATTTCGAAAGCAAACACAAAATTCTTAATGGCTAGAGTTTCTAAAGCCAATAACAACACAATGACCGTTACCTAAAAAAAATTGTGCAGTATGCAACTACTGAGAATCTCTGGCCGTATATTCAACAAATAAATGTTAACTTAATCAAGCATGATTTCAAAAGCCAGATTTTAGCTAGAAACATGTTAGCAATACTTCTATGCACTATCCCCCAATATTTCTATCAACAACAAACATAAATTAGGAACAGTGAAACAATAACATATGAACTGAAAGCATTCAATCCAGTCATGATTAAAGAAAATGTAGTATTTAACTGTGATGAATAGATGAATAAGGTTACCCTATAAAGGTAGGAGGAAGAAATTATAAATAAATAAAGAAAAGAGAGTGCATTTAGAAGGATTTCAAAACTATTTAATCAGTATTTTGCTATGACTTACCGATGACAAGGATACCAAGAAGACATATAAACTAAGTAAAACATTTGTAGTATGGTATAAACTAATAAAAGTAAAGTAAATTAGTAATAACCTGCAGACTACCCAAGTTCTGTTAAATTGCCCAAAACTATATATTCAATCACAATTTCAGACTATAGCCTACCCAGCTTGGCGTAGACATACACCAAACTAGATAAGTTCATGAAAGGAAAAGCATCTTTCTCATTTAGACGTTTGAAATAAGTGCTAAAACACCCTAAATCAACACCCATAGCTCAAGTTCTAACTCTCTAAAGTCCAATCTGAATTTTTAATTCGAAAAAAAATATTTGACTTCAAATTTAAACTCCGAACCAAAGAAATCATGTTGACATCAATCCCCCTTGAGAGGCTTTTTGGCTAGTCTTAAATTATGTTCCTCCGTACACAAACAAAAAGGGAAGTACTTTTAGTTGGAAAAAGACTAAGAAGAGGAAAGCAGGAGACAGAATCTAGATTCTGGAATTTGGGGTGTGTGTGTGTGTGTGTGTGTGTGTGTGTGTGTGTGTGTGTGTGTGTGACCCATAACTTAAGTTTAAGTTATGGGTCTGATGTTATGACCTGACTCTTGACCCATATACGGTTGGGTTTTTTTCCTCCACAAATTTCCCATTCCCCCTCTTTGTCTCCTTCGCTCTTCCTCCCCCCCCCCCCCCCCCCCCACCCCCCACCCCCCCAACCACCACCACCACATCACAGTGAGTGCAGCAGAAAGAGGTGGCAACCAACAGTCGCGACCTTCAACGAGCAATGATGGTGAATATTAAAAATTCTGTCTCCGGCATAATCAGCCATGTCCTTGGTGAATCGGCCTAGGAATACAATGGGACGCATAGGGATTTGAATTCCATATGAATTGAACAGCGTCCAACACGAATTCATGTCAGACTAACAAAGATAGTTGTGAAAAGTGTGACGCATGATCGAGGCTCATAAGGCCCATCCCTTAGTACCTCAATGTAGCTAAGGTGACTCATGCCTCATAGAGCCTTTCGGCAAGATGCAAGCCCATTTGAGGAGTGCCTCATAAATACATCCTACTTTACATGCTGTGAGATTGAATAATTCGATAGCTTTATTGATATGAAGGGTTACATATATATAGTAGAGGAGTAGCCTTCTTACTATTATCTACCACTCGATATGGGACTAAACAATATACTCAACATCATCCCTCAAACTGGAGCATAGATGTCAATCATACTCAGCTTGTTACATAGAAAATAAACTCGATAACTCAAAAAAGACTTCGTAAATATATCAGCTATCTGATCTCCAGTTGGTGAAATGTGATCATCCATTTCTGATATTCGTTACGGACAAAGTGGATGTCAATCTCAATGTGTTTCATCCGTTCATGAAATACAGGATTGGTAGCAATATGAATGACAGACTAATTATCACACCACATATTTGCTGCTATCAAACATGCTTCTTCTTCTAGCTCTTGTAGAAGATGTTGCAGATATAACACTTCTGTGGTGCCATGAGCAATGGCCGGATATTCTGCTTCCGAAATTGATCGTAAAACCACGCTTTGTTTCTTGCTCTTCCACGATACCAAGTTTCCACCAATGAATAATGAGTATTCGGATATAGATCGTCTATCGCTGAGACTTGCATCCCAGTCTGCATCGGTAAAACACTCAATATGAGTATGCCTGTGATTCTCCATCTAAATTCATTTTTTCGAATTATACGCAGATAGCGCAGGATTCTGAGAACTATCTGCCAATGTAGAACTCGTGGAGAAGTCATAAATCTACTTGCGACACTTACGACAAAGGAAATATCTGATAAAGTCATGACGGTCAACTAGTTGAGTTTTCCAACCACTCGACAAAATATTGATCCAGATTAGTCATCAATATCCTCTCATCAGGGTGTAACTTTATCCTGAATCAATGGGTGAAGTTGCTCCCTTAGTTTGCATCATTTATTTTTCAGTTAGAATGTCAAGCACATATTTTCGCTGAGACATTACAATGTCTCGCTTTCCCTTTGTGAGTTCAATGTCCAAGAAGTACTTTAACGATCCCATATCCTTGATCTGAAATTAGTCACCCATAAACTTTTTCAGCCCTGCAATACCCTAATTGTCGTCTCATGTAATCACAGTATCATCAACATAAACACCCAATAGTATTAATTCCGACTGACTTCTGTTGGTAAAATACCGAATGGTCCTTCTTTGATTGACAAATGCCAAACTGGGTAACAACATGTGTAAGTCGACCAAATCAAGCACGAGGTAATCGTTTGAGACCACAAAGGACCTTCCGCAGATGACACACTTTACCCTCCCTTGCAACGAACCCAGGAGATTGCACCACATATACTCCCTCTTCAAGGCCCCCAGGAAGAAATGTATTCTTCGCATCCAGCTGAAGTAAGAGCCAATCATGGCGGACAGCTAAGGCTAGTAGCACTCGCACAAAAGTCATCCTGGCAACTAGTGAGAATGTTTCGAAGTAATCGGACCTCGTCGTATGTCTGAGAATATATTTTTTGCCAGAAGGCGAGCTTTTAAACGATCATGAATGTCATATGGATTCACCTTGATTGTGAATATCCATTTGCATCCTACCGCCTTCTTACAAGTAGGCAAAACCATCAGGTCCCACATATAATTTTTTTCGGAGTTCTCACATCTCCTCTTCCATAGCAGCACGCCAACCAAGATGTTTGAGTCCCTCCTCTGCAGAATTGGGGATCTAAATCCTATTAATAGTAGCCACCAAGGACTGAATGTGACTCGTGAGTCTTTGTAGTTGTCAACGTACAAAGTATGGTCACGAGATGCACGACGGAGGCTAGTCGATATATCAGGAGGTGGTAGATCAGTAGAGTTGGAGGACTCATGATGACACATGTTCTGTAGTTGTGGACACTATTGATGATGCTTGTTCTGGCGGAGCTGGTGTTTGTAGATCATTAGACAGTAAGACTAGTTCGGTAGGGGAGAGCACCCATACATGGGGCTCCTGTAGTTGAACATAGTTCAATAGAAAGATCTCTTCTGGATAAATTGTTAGAACATAATCTTTATGTGGAGGAGGTGGTGGCAAATCGGTCTCAACAAAGGTAACATTCCGAGACACAAAATACCTCTTCGAAGTCGGAAAAAAACGATACCATTTTTTATCCTTAGGATACCTAAGGAAAATACATTTGATTGCCTTCGGATCTAATTTAGAAATGGTAGGTCGAGTATTCTGAATATAACACAAGCACCCAAAAACTTTGAGTGGCAAGGAAAATGGCATTCGATTAGGATATAACTGAGAAAAATGAGTGGCTCCATGGAATACACTAGACATACGATTAATCAGATAACAAGTCGTAAGGACTACATCCCACTGAAATTTACTGCGAGTACGTGAATGAAACATAAGAGTGTGTGTTGTTTCCAAAAGGTGGCAAATCGACCACACCATTATGTTATGATGTAAGGACAGAAAGTTTGGTGAACGATGCCATGTCTAGCCAGACGAGAATTGAATTCACGAGACAAATACTCACGACCATTGTCACTCCAAAAACACTTAATAAAAGCTGCAAATTAGGTTTTGATTTCGGAACGATTTTGCATCATGTAGACATAGGTGACTCGTAAATAATCATCAATAAAAGATAAAAAATATCTGAACCCCATAACCGATTCAACAGGACATGGACCGCATATATCATAGTGGACTAATTCAAACGGGACTAAAACAGATTTATCCAAACTCATTAGATAAGATGCATGATGATGTTTAGCTAGACTACACGACTCACAATGAAAGGGACACGAAGACCTAGTGATGGACACAATTTTTGGAGAGCTTAGATAGAAGGATGACCAAGCCGATAATGCAACTCACATGGATCTCGACACGCTGGCACAAACAATAGATGAATTCAACTCAACCAAGTATAAGCCTCCAGCCACATATCTCCTACCAATAGTATTTTTCGTCTTCAGATCCTGAAAAACACAACCATCAGAAAAGAAAATTACTGAGCAGTGTAAATCTCGAGTTATTCGACTAATGGATAATAAGTTGAACGAGTTTTCATGTGTATGTAAAACTGAAGTGAATGGCAGAGTGGGAGAAAGGCACGAACTTTCAGAGAATTGTCATTCGCAATAGTAATATCTGATATACGACCCACATAATTATATTTATGCAACATACCTACATCACCTGTCATGTGATCAGATGCACCCAAGTCGATCACCGACTACTTTGACTTTGCCATACATGTCGCTGAAGAATCAGTTGTGGATCCAGATGTATAAGCTTCACTACGACGCTGATTTTGGAATTCTACGAATTTTGTATAGGTATCTGCTGTCATCTGGACAAATAGCCTATCATTGTCGGAAGCATCAGATGCAACGTTGGCGGCAGGTGCTTTGGGACACTACTGAAAGTGTCCTTGTTGAGCACAGTTGAAACATCCGTGGTCGGCCTCCATCATGACTACCATCACCTCAACCACCGTTTTGGTCAGCATTCCGACCACCATGTCGACCACCACGAAATCAACCACGAGTAGTACCCAAGGCAGATCGATCAACAAGTGCGTCACTCGTATCAGTCACATCTACTTTCATTGCTCATAGGACACGAAAGTGGACTTTCATCAGAGATGGGACCTCGGACCTAGCAATAATCTGAGACCTAGCAGAGTCTGCATCAGGACAAAGAGAAGCAAGGTACGCTATGACATAGAGTTGATGTCGTTGTGTTCTAGCCTCATTGCTATCTATCACCAAGGGTAGCAACGATCCACCTCATCAGTGAGTGCTTTAAAGGCACGAAAATGGTCCTTATGTGTCTTGTCTCCCTGATCAGCTCGGTAGACGCCAACAACCGAGTCATAGATGCGACACATGTGTTTTCCATCAAACACAGTCGCAAGTACCCTCCATAACTCCTTCACCAAATTCGTATTCTGGACCATGTCCTCAACGAATAGTTCCATCGAATTCAACTATGTAAATAGTCTGCTATAATCAATTTTCCATTGCTCAAATGTGGGAACAGTATTCTTCAGAGTTGTCAGTCAGATGCTTAGACGACCGCATTTTCCAAAGCATCTTCTCAACCTTCTTGTGCCACGTAGAGTAGCTGTCGGGACCATCCAGTCTCTGATCGACCAATTGAATCGAAGATACCATTGTACCAGTGATCGGCGTTCCCACCTCTATGTTCCTGATAATGGTACTACTAGCACTGATATTCGTCGCAGTGTTCGACATCTTCGGGTTCTTCATTTAGCTGTCGATAATCGTCCCGACTCGATATTCACATCAATCTTACCAATAGGCAATCAACATCGCTAGCCCGACGTGCGCACTGTTGGCTGAGATTTGAATATAGATCACACAAGTTAGGACAGAGATTCATACAACCCAGGTTGCTCCCTGTTGGATCCTGATGTGGATACCGGATCAGGAACAGAGATTCATGCAAACAATCAAGTTTGCTCCATAATATTTCATGATGTCGTCGAAGATCAAAAGTTCACGCAAAGAATCATTGTTTACACTCTGAATAACTCGACTTCGACTTTTTTTTTTTAAACTGCTAGGGTTTGGGTTTGGATCTGGGTAGTGGCAGAGTATACATGGTTAGGGTTAGGGTTTGGGGGGGTGGTCTGGATCTGATAGATGCGGGGGTCTGGGTGGTCGGAGGGGGGTTGGCCGAGCGGGGGTCTGGTTGGAGGGGTCCGGAGAGGGTAGTCGAGGGGTGGGGGCGAAAGTCGTCGGAGGGGTGGGGGCAGGGGTGAGTGGGGGAGGGGCTGGAGTCGGGTGGGTCGAGGTGGGGTTACTGTATAGCAGGGGGAGTTGCTCTATAGGGGGAGAGAAGAAGAAAAAAAATTATAAGTATAGCTTTGATACCATGTGAGATGGAATAATTGGATAGCTTTATTAATACGAGGGGTTACATATATATAGTAGAGGAATAGTCTTCTTACTATTCACTATCTGATGTGGGACTAAATAATAATACTCAACACATGTTACTTTTACTCTAATTTTTAGAGACCGCCAACCATTGAGTAAGCATTTAAACTCCATTTTCCATTTAATTTGGAATCTAGGTACTACTATTAGAGTGTACTAGTATGCTATTGCCTATTGTTCACTGTGAACCAAAAATAAAAAAAATGACATAGTCATATTAATTTGTAAAAATGAAAACAATAAATCATCAATCATTTAGTGCTCATTTGCACACAAGTAATATTTATTACAGATATGATCTATAGATAAATTTTATTAATTTTCATAAAGTGAGTGCTTCGCCTTCTTGAGGGTCACGCTTTTTTCTCACACCTCACGCTTCGGTTTTAAACATCATTTGCCGGAAATGAGCCTTTCCTAACTATACTAACAAACTTTATATCATGGTTGTTAGGGCGGCAATGTGGCACGAGGTAGCAAAAAGACCAAAAGGCCTGGGAGTGTCACAAGGCAAAGGGGGCGGCTCAAGAGACTAAAATTAGGGACGTGCAGTAGATAAGACAAGCTTGTAGTCATGTAACTTTGTTTTTGTTTTTTGTTTTTTTTTTTTGGCTCAAACTTTTCTTTCTACTTGATTTAGGACTTGGTGTCGATCGTTAGAGGCTCGGAGTTGGTTTCATATGGCCTTGGCAGGAAAAAAATAGACAAAAAAAAGAGTCAAGAAAGATGGAGAGAGACCTCCCCCACAGAAGTTATGCGGTAGTCATCTTCCTTCCCCAAAGCATAAGACAGAGACTGTTGAGGCGGGAGGTGACTTATGCCAAACGATAGAGGCAGGACGAATTAGGAGGGATTTAGGCAACATGCTCTGTTCATCTTTAATATTTATACTTCTAGACCAGATTCCACTTCAAAGGGTCAAAGGATATTATATAAGGGTTTAAAGTATTATGTGGTTATACTTTTCCTAAACAAAGCTTTCATAATGAGTTAAGCCATGAGTTTTTATATAGCTACCACAACTTTTCTTCACTTTCTTTACATTTGGCACCTTGTAACCTAAAAATTACGAAGATTATGACAATTTAACCTAAAATAGAATTCTTATAGTTGGCATAATCCACCATCATCTACCTTGACTAACAAACTGATGTCCAAAGTAAAAAACTTCAACGAGGACAAAAGAATAACCCTATTGAGTTCAAATGCAATGGAATAATTTTAAAACTTTTGGAATAATTCTCATGTTTTGTAGTAGGTAATTCCTGAGGTAGTGTAAGTGGATATGCTACTGGAGTTATGAAAAAACTGTGAGATCATAAAATAGGTTAAGGTGTACTACACATTATTTGACTTTATTAAGAGTAGAAGTCGACAATTTTTCTAACTAATAACACACAGTTTTGTGATCTTACTAAAATATAAGTTGGCAATGCTCCAATTAAGATTACATAGTGTGTGTTTTTAATGACACATGCCACCACCAGGCCATTTTATTATATCATACCAATTTCACAACTGAAATTAAATATGGTTCCAATAAATTATTGTGATATGGATCTAGCAAAAAAACCATAGCAATAGTTATAACCATCCAACCTTGCTAATTGTTGCATCAGCATTATATTATTTGTCAACCTTTCCTATTTAGGGCATCCAAACACATTTCAGAATTTCCTCAAATGTTTGCAGCCACATTTGTATACCATGGTCTTGAATAATGAAAAACGTATTTCTTCAAATTTCTGATTTCTTATTTATGTTATTTCAATAGTGACAACTCCAGATGTTCTGAGTGAACTATTCCCTCTTCAAACTGAACTCCTTCAACCACTGATTCAGAAATATAGACTAATGGTGCCAATAGACCCCAACACCCCTATATACACTTGCCGTCTTAGTTGACACTTGGTCGATGTTGTTCCGCTAACAAAGGTTAGTAAATATTTTAGTTTTGCTATATCAATCACTTAGAGAGTTTAATTTCTTACTCATTTTGACTACAATTTGCAGGAGTTCAATGGATTGTCTATCAAGTGGAAGTTTAATTCTACATTTTTAAAGCTATATTTATCTATATTATCTGAATTCTAATCTTTTTCATGTCTTTTTAATTTCCAGGTTGCCCACATTTTTTTTTCAGTCGGTTCTATCTTTGAGGACAAAAGCAAGACTTTTAGAACAAATCAATTGTACCTAACACAAGGTAACCACAAAAGGATTCTTCCTCCTCTAGCAATCTCCGAATATTGACTATCCTTCACCATTTGACCAACATTTTCTTCTCTGATTTTCTCATCACGAAATCGAGCATATAAAATGAGTGCTTTCTGTCGCTAAAGATGTGATGCGTCCAAGGAACTGTCGAACATTGTCCCTCTTCCACTCTTCACAAGGGATCTTGATTTCCTAACAGTTCTACCATAAGAGTGCATCCAGTTTCTTGCTATTCACTTCCATACTTCTGCAAATATGTAACAAAATTTCCAGTTTCTTCTTCAAGCCAATAATATTTTTTCTGATACAGTGGGAGCTTCAATCTAGTTCCATACTGGAAGCACATGCACTTGCTATAAGAAAAAACAACAGTGAAACAGTTTCAAAATTCAGGATATGGATCCAGATATGTGATCTTCAGGATACAGATTTGTTGCCCAATAGCAATAGAAAATCAGCAGAATATGAAACAAAAGAGAAGAAGATCCATTAAACGAGCAAATAATAGAAGCAAAACGTTGTCTGCTCCAAATGGAAAACAAACCAGCAATAGCAACATCAAACAAAAGAAAAAATAGGTCAATGACAACTAAAAGAAAGAAAGAAAAAGACAAAAAAAAGAAAAAAAAAAGAAAAAAAGAAGGGTAAGTAAGAAAACACTCAAGGGGAAAAAAAAAAAGGAAAAACACACCCATTTGTTTTTCTTGCCTGAGATGCTCCAAGAGGTCGCTGGAGGAAGGAAACATGAGTGGCTAGTTGGAGGGATGGAAGAAGATGGGCAGCTTCCAAAGTTTTAGGGGGAAAAAAGTAGGTGCGAGTCCTTGTCAGGTTTAAACAGGAGTGTAATCTAGGTTCTAAAAGTTGTAAACAAATTAGAAATAAGCAAAAAATGAAAAAAGGAACCTAACCTGTGTATGTCCAGTTTAAAAGGTATTAACCCATTACCTATTCACCGAATTATAAATTATCGTACAATATATTGTATTGGATGTATTGCATCATATCCACCGATACAAAATCAGAAATCAGTTTCCTAAGATTTCCTAGTTTATCTGTTACACGTATATAATCAAAATATCAGAACCCGCTTGTATTGTCTCATATGATATGTATCTGGCATTGTTCAAGACTAACGACAATCTTGAGGTCCTTCGGCACAAACAATCTGGCTAGGTTTCCAATGCAAATCATTCAGATCATCCTCATCCGTGGGACCAAATTTCAACAAGTCTTCACAAATGGATCGACAAAGTATTTCATGTGAACGAGGGAAGGGCTGCACTCATGGACAAGTCCAGAGTAACGGAAGGAATTGATGGAATAAGGACTTACATTTTTCCAATTTCTTGTTATTACAGATTTGCTTGCTTTTATATCATGCTAAATTTATAAAGATTAGGGTCAATTGCAAGGTACATAATAGACATATTAGATTAATTCAGAATATATGCTAGGAGATAATTTAGTACACTATATTGGTGAGATAAATTTGGGATTGCCATTCATTTACTCTTTGGCGTAAATGTGCCATAGAGATGAATGCAATTCCCCATAGCAAATCGTTTCATCTTACCTCTACATCTCGACTCTTTATAGTCTAGAGGAACTTAAAGGCAAGGTTCTCAATATCGGTATCAGAATCGATAGTGGATCATTCCTATGAGTATCATTATCGGTGGTATCGGTAGTATCAGCGGTTTCGGGTCAGAGTATCCAATTTTTTGGTATCTAAAAGCAAATAATTATTAACAAATTGTTAGCATATTTGAAAATATATTTTATATATTTAGACATCATTTTAAATATTCGTTTATTAGCATTTTGAAATTGAATGAAATAGTAGTCACCCTTGCCAATTAGTTTACATGTGATGGATAAGTATTCTTTTTTTATATGCTTTACAACATTACTATGTTTTTACACCCTTGTTGATTGGCCTTTTCGTTCAATTTTTTTTTGCCAAATTGATCGGAAAAGAGATCCCCAATGTTGGTATCGGTCGGTACTGGGCCACAACATGCCAAACCATATCGGTATCGGCTGACACTACAAACTATGCTTGAATGGCGCTCCTTGGTTGCATGAGCTTATGTGCTTATATTGCAATCCAAAGGGTAGGTCTACCTACCTGTCAACTGTCTACCTAGGTTTTATGGCATGACCATGACCCTCTCATGCTCATAACTACCTTGGCTAGGAATTTGGCACCAACATTGATGACTAACATTAGGTTATAAAACTTTGTCAAATCTGGTATGAATCTTTCTTATGCCCCATAGCTGACCTCATTCTGATGGAAGAAGGTTGGAATGATGAAGATGATATTGATGAGATAAATTATGGAATACAATCTTATTTAAGCTTTTAACCGAACCTAAAATAGGAAGATTTTGGCAGTAATAAGATAATATTTAAAATTTTAAATCTTACAATACAATTATAGTCATTGATTTTCTTCGTTAAAACGGGATTTGAGTCTATATAAAGAGGTTGAAGTATAGCTATGTGTAGTTAGTGAAATTGAACGTTTAGGGCGTTAGGTATCGAGGAAGTTGGATTCTTTTTTATTTAACTAAGTGTTTCTCCTCTTTTTTACTTCCGTTTTTCCGTCTAATTTATGGCCTAGAAAGTTTACCTACATCAGATACTATATATTACTTATACTCCCATAAATAATGGTCTTACCTCCTAGTTCTTCCTTCAATCAGATAAAATTTGATCTATTTCATCCACTCCGTAACAGATGATCAATTGATCCTGCAGCATACAAAGAATGGCTTGCATTTCTTTGGAAGTCGGTGACTAAAGAAGAGGGGAAATGTACGACAAAAAGAGGGGGGGATGTATGACTAAAAAGGAAAATAGCTACTAAACCTTGGAAGATTAACCTATACTTTTATATTAATGCATCACTCCAACATTTATAAAATACAGAAGTTGCTTGATAGTCAAACCTTGATTTCTATTGCACGGGGATGTCTCTAGCACATTAAATGGTTATCTGACAGTTTAAGGAACTCCATTTCTTCAGCTACAGTAATATTGCAATGTGGCAACTACTACTCATTCCTTGTAGATGGACTATTCTTTTATATCCAGAGTCAGGAACACTGAGGTAAGCTAATGAAACCTTGAACCACGAACAAAAAGATCAAATACGCTGAAAGTGAACTATATACGATAACATAAAGTTAAGTGATATAACTCTGAATAGATCAACATTTTCTCACCCTCAACGAGACATTACTCATATATTAGGGTTTTGCCTCATTTACCTTGAGCTCCTATCTGTCACTTATTTTCTGCATGCCACTATGCCGAATATATCTTCCTATGTTGCACAGACACAGGAAAATGGTGCCCATACCCGTACCATGTGCGTACCCTTGTATGTGTCCATATTCGTGCATCATAAAATGTACCTATTTGAAAGTGTATGCATGCATTACCCATATTGGGTCATTACCCGTATCTGTATCTGTATTCATGCAACATAGGTATCTTCTAATTTTTTTGGTATCATACCAACAAGTAGAGAATTTGCAATAACATAAGTCGAAGCAATAATAAAACCGGCAGACTATCTCCAACTATTAACCAAAAAAAGCTATACAAAAACGAAAATGCAAAAGCTAGCATTCAGAGAAGCTGAACCAACCTATGCACTTTACATAATGATCTTTAAAAAAGAATCAGGGGCAACATCGTCAAACTATGACGAGTTATTATCACATACTGAAATTGCTAAGGGGGAGCATAGTAATAAACCATATATGTGGATCAACAGGACAAAAAATGGATTGTATAAAATCCAAAATGAGTGACACAACTACGTCATATTAGTAAACCATTTTCATGTATAAGCATGCAAGCTTCTACCAGGACTGATTTGAAAAGGTACTGAAAGGTATGGAATGGGTGAAAAAAATTAAAAACCACTAAACCTAGATGAAGAGAACTCCAGATACCCGTAAGGATCTAATTTGTTTGAAAAAATGAGAAGGCAGCTTACTTGTCCAGCTTTTCCTTCATTACAGGATCTAATTCATCATCCATATCATCCTCAAATTCCATATCCGTTGCGAAGGCATCTTCAGCAATGTCTCGTAAACTTGTACTTTTACTTGGTTTAGAAGAAAATGTATCGCCAGATTCCTTACATGAATTAGAAAGACTTGTTGCCTCCTAAACCCAATATATAGTAAGCATACATAGGTTGCAACTTTAATGCACTCTCGAGGAGTTCCATAGGCAACGTGAGATGATATCAGTACCTTCTTGCATGTATCGTTGAGGTCGTTAGTAGCCGGATCCTTGGAGAGATCTTTCCTTCTCCTATTCTTTTTTTTATGCTTAGCACTTCTGCCACATTTAAAGTCTCCTGAAAACCAGAAAACTAAACATGTGAAGCAGGAACAGAAATAAATTTCACAAGAACTCATCATTCAACTAGCCTAGTGATGGAGTTGTTCTGTATCTGCAGCTAAATTTATCCGGAATCATCAAAGAATATGGCATCCGTACAAAAAACTAGAATTATGTAAAATAAATGAAATGTGAATCTTCAAAAAACATAAAATAAACCAAACCCTCCAGCTAGGAACTCACTATGCGGAAACCGAACTAAGATTTTGCAACAAGAGAGGAGAAGGAAAGACGAGCAAGATATAGGTCAGGAATCAACTAAGCATGTGAAAGATTTGATGTCATGTACAGTCATATTTTCTGTTTAATTGCCCGTAACAAGTTTTGAGGCCTCTTCTGAATACCTATTAACACATTCATTGTGAAGTGTATCTTTTGCGGTCGGCCATGAATCAGAGGCTAGAATTTTATGCTGTTAAAAAATTTAAATAAAGCAGGCACATTCCTTGGACAGATTACACACACACACACACACATACACTATATATCCCAAGCAGTTAATAGATTCATTTCTCAAAAACATTATAGAGGCAACCCCCCAAAATATGATATATTATCCTCAATATCTCAAAACTATGCATAAGCTCTTGAATAGTTGAATGTATACACGGTAGTAGCAAATTGGTCTTCTTCTAGCAATTAGTTCCATATTTTCTTCTTCAAATCCTATAAAGCTTCCGTTCTTGTCACTTATTTCCTCTAAAGTACATTTAAGATATCAGAATTATATGATACCACAAAAGTTGTGAAGAAATATATGTCAAGTTACCAGTCTAGTAGCAGTGTCATTACTAAGCCAAGTTAAACGCAGTAGTATTTTGAGTTGAAAATATTATCAGCTTCAACTACTTTTTTTCAAAACCAGCAGGGGTCTGGTACTGGTGCAATTTGACCTTGTTATAGGCCTCGGCACAAGCAAATAGGTAGGTAAAGCCACTCGGTCCAACCTCAGGGATGCAAAAGATTCAGCAAGAGTCCAACCCAAGCAATTGGATTATGGGACCAAAACAGCCTCGAGACATATAAGGCCGAGCCATGTATGACCAGTCCCCGACATGCCAGGTTTAGCAAAAGAACCGATCCTGTCAGAACCAAAACCAGATTAGGCACACAGGTGGGGCCATGTTGTTTGGACTGCCCAGGGCCAGCAAAAGGATACGAAGGTTCAGGTCTCTCTATATCTGAAATGGGTTAAAGTCAATTAAGTTTAATATTAAGCCAGGTATGGCATGGATTACTTGCTATTATGTTGAAGCAAACAGCAGATTAAGTCTTCACCCACAAAAGACGCTTACCCATTTGAAGGTTTTATTTCTTTGTCCATTAGAGGAACCTCAGTTTAGTTCGACGTTTCTTTCAGAGAAGTTCTCTAAATCACCTTTGCAAGACTGGTGACTATTTTGTTAGGTTAAGAAAAAATTCCCTCCCTTGAGAACTTGTAACTTCTCTGCACTTTTGAAAGCAACAAGTTTTCTTGTTTCTTACGTGTTATCAGCTGAGATCATATGAAGAACGCTTGCAGATATCATTAGCATAGGGAAACTAACTATAGACTTACATACTAATTGCAAGAAAGTAGAACTTTTCAAGTGAAGTTCTTTTCAACCTAACATAGTTATAATAACTCTCAACATCATCCAAAGGAAACTTAGAATTTCTCAAAAGTCGCTTCAAACCAAATAATTAAACAGGAAGGGGGAGCCCCCCACCCCCACCCACCCACCCACACTGATTGGATGTCTTGTGGTGCAGGCCTTCAATCCATTCAGAACTGATCTATGCTTCACTCATACAGTAATTAATCGATATCCAGTGCCGAATAGTCCGACTTGGTAAATCTGACAGGAAATTAAATCTGACCATGTCAGATCTGCGCATAAATGGGCAGTATGCTACCATGAATACGACATGGACACGGCAACAAGGATAAGGGATTGATTGGTGTGTCCTACTGTGTTTGGTGTGTTCCTGCTTCCTGGACTAATGGACCAATCCTTCAGCCAACTATGCTGCATCTCTGGACTGCAATTTTAACCCAAAGCCCAAGCTTTAGAGTTTCATTCTTCACTGTCTTTGCTGTCCTTGCAGTTTGACAGAAGCAACCTTCACCCACCAGTTCTCTTGTGGGGAGACGGTAACAAGATGGGAACACATAACTTACAGTTCATGCACGTGAAAAAAGTGTATGTACTATCAAACACGGATATCATCTCAAGTGTTAATAAGATAGGAGAACCTTCAATCTTGTCATGCAGGAGCTTTGTTAGTAAAACATCAGGAACCATGTTAGGAAAATATGACCGTAAAAGAATATGAGTCTATTGCTAGGAATCTGATCAAATAGGACCGTCGAGGTCCTGCAGTGCCATCTGCAAAACACACCTAAAAGTGGATGGGAGTAACTCATGCTAAAAAGGATTTTCCCCATGACATTAGGATATGTCTATATCGTATAGGTGACATTTGCAGACTTTTTTTTGCTTTACTTTGCATTTAAAATTGTTGCTCATAAAAAGGAACAATCCACCACACCATTACCGTGAGTGACAGAGATTACGAACAACGAGCGTTTAGTATGTCACAAGTGTTGTCAATGATATCATCTGCCGAGTCCTCTATCACTTCTACTAAAATGAAAGGAAAGAATTTAATCACAATACCCTCATGTAATGTATTGCATGTTTCTCCAGTTCTCCACATAAAAGCATGAGGAGAACCTAAGAACCCACAAAAATTGTAGCTCTTTGAAAATTATTGCTAGTGCTTTTACCTAGTCCCTCTTACGTACTCAAGATGAAGCTTTTTACCTGCTCTCTCTTTTGTACTCAAATAAACTGCCAAGATTAAATAAAAGCATTTCATTTCAACACTCCTCTCCACAAAAATAAAGATTATGTGCTTGAAAGTGTTTTATGTAACATGTAAATACCTTGTTTTTCTAATGATCAATACCGTCAACACCTCAACCAGATATTCAAAGCCAAAATATTAATTTACATCTTAACATATCAGAAGCCTAAGATACTGTTTCAAGAAAAGGATAAAATAAATCACAAGAAAATACCTTCAGCATTTCCATTAATAAAAGATAAAAGGTCATCAACTGAACGTTCATCCACTCGTTCTTCAACTTCCACATTCTGTAAAAAATTTAATATCCTCCAGCAATTACTTTCACATGGAATTGAAGATATAAAATCTAGCAGTCTAGCACAGTTATTTAAATAGGAGAAATTAAAATAGATTGAAACCATTTATTCGAAATTAGAAAATAGAGACGCAACCAATCTATTCAAGTAGCTTCAAATCCTCCATTTACTAATTATTCGTCATGAGTTATCTATGACAGTACCACACAAGCTATTACTGCAAAATCTGTCAAAGTACATTACTTCCATCCAGAACAAGAAAAAGAGCAACAAACAAAGAAAAAAATATCAAGGTGCCTGACCACCTTTAACTTTTGGCGCTCCTTTAGTTCTTTCCTTTTCTTAGCATAAAGTCGATTTAGTAACCGGATTCGTGGATCATCTGTAATGTTCCTCAAAGGCTCCAACTTCTCCTCCTGACAAAGTAACAATGAGGATAAATAAGAAAAAATCAAAGCAAAGTGCTACAAAAGACTTGTGTGCAACTGATACCTCTGTGAGATCATCAGGCAAATGAAAGATCTCTCGTATTTCTTCTGGAGTTTTCCCTTCTATCATACGGGCTAGGGCCCGACTAGTGAGGTCAACTAATGGCCTCAACTGTAGGGCATCAGCTGCAGACGTCAATTCACATAGCCCTTTGGTATCCATTTTGATGAACTTCTCATCAAAGGATTTTCGCTCCTACAGAGAATAGGGTCTTTACAAGGCATAGAAAAGAATAGCACGAATGATCTAAATATGTATATTAGTTGAATCTGTTATATCACTATATCCGTATTTCAGAAAAAATCCTATTAGTCTTCCATAATTTATTTTATATGGTTAACATAAATGCGGAAATGGAATAATGATTTTGTCTCAAACCTTATTAGAACGTCCTGGAACTTGGTGAAACCGACAATAATCAAGTATCAAGCTGAGGCTGGCTGGATTTACTCGTTTTGGTAGGGATATAGCATAATTCTTGGAAGCTCCCAGGCCTCCCTGAAGTCTCTCACAGCATATCATGGGGCAGAACATGGCAACTTCCTCTTCTACTTGCTGGATAGACCCATCGACAGTTTGAAGCCAGATATAGGATCTCAAAGCCTGTTGGAGAATACGTAACATGTTTATTATACTTAACTAAGCACTCAAAAGATCCTAGTGGCTCGACAGAAAGGAAATAGGAAATAAATAAATAAATAGTGCAAAATGAAATATCGCTAAAGAATAATGTGATTATAATTTTGATAGATGGTATATGCTCAAACATAAAACAACAACACAGTAAAAAATTGGTAGGTCCAGATCAGAATAATACCAAAAACGTGCAACAGGCACGCAGAATGCTACATATAATACGACGCATGTGCTCTCTTATAACCTAATACACATATGATATGATTATGCAGGATAACAGAAATGCAGACGAATGCCCAACATACCTCAGGTTTTATTACCGCCATCTCACTTTCCGACATCTGATTGTAGCTGACGAATTTAAAGAAAGATCTGCTTCCAACTTCAAACAGTTAAAACTGTAGAGGAATAACTCTCTCTTTTTCCCTGAGGAAGCTTGTGGTATTGAATAAATACTGAATGTCTCACAAAAACAACAAAACCAAATATGGAATTTAACAATCCCGCGATTTCCTCTCTTCTTCCCTGTAAAGCTTTTCCAATCGTTACCAAACCACTCATAGGAGGGAGTGGAAGTGGATGTTTATTGTGTTACCAATTCTGTCCACAAGTACTCGGAAGCAAAATCCTGATGTACCTGACCAAGACGGAAAAGGACACAAGTTCAGATCTGTCTGCATCATACATAAACCAACAACATATTAATGTGAAAATTAAGCAAATCATCATATATCACATCCAGAGCGACCAGCAATGATCTACAGGGTCATGAACAAGAAAAACGTAATATAAGTCCCAACCCTAAGAGGATCTTGGTAATGTAGGATCATGGAGGGTCAAAATGTACCACGTCACAAAGAGGCTATTTCTGAGACTTTAAACCGCAACCTTCGGGATGCGATGTACAAAACAAAAACAAAAACAAAATTCGATCGTACATTCTCTATCGAAACGATGATTTGGATTAATACAAATTAATCCATATATCCGTCAATAGCTTCACGGCAACTTAAAAAAAAGCATCTCAGTGCCACGAAACTCCCAATTAGGCGGGGCCTAGGGAGGATCAAGATGCAGCTCCTGATACATGGAGAGGTTATTTCCGTGACTTTAACCGATATCTTCCAGGACGCAAGTTGCATGCCTTAGAGCATCCACAGTGGAGACACTCAAAATTACTAAAAATTATGTAAATTACTACTTTTGGAGTATCTCCTTCATATCAGCACACGATGGTACGCTCCAAACAAATACTCCAAATTAATCTCCTCTTCTCCCTCCCTCTTTTCCCTCTTTATTTTGATAAGATTTGTCCTCCCTCTTTTCCTCTTTATTTTCCTTCTTCATTTTGTAAGAACGGTTAATTTTGATGGGCCTAGAAATTAATGTACAGGAGCTAGGGCACGCTCCAAATCTGGAGTCTCTTAGCTTTCTAGCAATTTTCAAGTATGGACAAGTGCCCAATGCAGCCTTCAAGTGCTATAAAATTTGACTAAAGTCAAAATGTAGCACTTGAAACATCTTCCATTATGGATGCTCTTATCATCGCACCAAGGGACGCCCTCTAGTTTCAAGATATATCCATCAACATCTTCAGGACATAAATTATCTTGCCCCACGGCTTAGTGGTCATGATTTCAGCAATCGTGGCATCGAGTTGGCATTCATCTACTCGACGCCAACTCGTGCTGGCGGCGGACGATGATGTTTGTTTCAAATGTGACAGGATTCAGCTCCAATTCCAACGAAGGAAGAGCTCGAGTTTGATTCTCCTCCTAACTAACTGTCATTGCGCTAATCACAACCCCATTCTTAATTCAGTAAAATATAAAATCATAAAACAGCTTGAAAATTAATTAGCTGTCTAATCAAAATGTTGTCATATAATAATAATAATAATAATAATAATAATAATAGTAATCAAAATCAAAACAAAATGACCTAATATGACAAAATCATCAAAATCAAGAACATAATAGACCTAAATTGAACGTTAAAAAAATCCCATTTCTCTTCCAGATCTCAAATGTCCATTTCACATACAAAAAAAAATCAAAAAATGAACAAAATTTAAAAAAAAAGGAGTTGGGGAGAGGATTACCTATGGATCGGAATGGGAGGAATTGGTGGTGGGGTTTGAAATTTTAGGGGTTTGGGGATTTGACGGTTGGTTTTGTGAGGGAAACGGAAATGGATAAAAGGAACGGAGGAGGAGGATGGATTACGGGACTAAAGAGGGAAAGGGGGAGATGGAGTGATAGATAGGGTTTTTTTAACCCCATTTTGGGGATGGGTTAGGGTCAGGTGTAAGTTGACCCAATCCGAGTGGGTCCCCTTAGGTCTCTAATATCACACGGAAACATAACACACCCGTTGTAGACCCACAATTTTTTTTTAGACCCAGAATTTCTTTTTTTAGACCCACAACATATAAAATCGGAACAACATACATTAGCATCATAACACTCGAACAAGTTTTGCACAACAACCTCCCCCCCCCCCCCCCCCCCCCCCCCCCCCCCCTTCATTAGGGGTGCAACTCGGGCGGGCTAAACCCGAGCCTGATCGGGTAAACCCGCTAATGGGTTGGGTTAGGGTCGAAGATACTTGGATTCGGGTTCGGGTTCGGACTTGGGTTAAAATATTTGAACCCGATCAAAAACCGGGTTGGGCTTGGGTTCATGCGTCGGGTTACCTAAAGAACCCGAAACCCGAAATACATATAATTTATATATATATTTTTCATGCTTCTTAAATAAAAAGTTTAAATCCTAAATTTCTCCACCCAAACTCTTTAACTCCTTATAAAGAATTCTCATTTCAATTTGTATTTTGTAACGATCAAGGCTTGATTGTTATTTGATTATGTGTTTAATATTACTTTTGTTGAAAATTATTTTAAATTTTATATTAGAGTCCAATTAACCCGATGGACCCGACCCAACCCGAGCCCAACCCGCTCCTCCGGGCTTGGTCTTGGGCTTCATATATTGAACCCGAGGTTGGGTCGGACTTGGGCTCGGGCTAGGCTTATGATTCATCGGGTTGGGCTTGGGTTGACCTCAAACCCGACCCAACCCGCCCGAGTTGCACCCCTATTCCTCATCTTACTCTGGATGAGGGACAGTTTGGATAGCGATAATTTTTCGAAAGTATAAAAATAACACTTGTAGCATATTGAATTATAATGTACTTGCAGTATGTATGAATTTTCAAAATATAATTAGATACAGTACTTTTTGTCCCTCGCAAGTAAAAAAAGGAGTACGATTATTTAGATGGTTGTTAAAAGTGAAAAAAATGAGTTCGATTGGTTGGATATTTGTTGAAAGTGGATGTCGAAAGTGATAAAAATTACTGAATATTAATAAAAATAAATAAATAATATGCTTAATTGCACTTTGCTACCCTCAACTATTCCGCTTTTTCAACTTGATACCCTAAACTTTTTTTTGTAACAAGTTGATACCCAAAAAAATTTTGGGACGAAAATACCCCTGCTCAAACCTTAAAATTACTCCCCTCCCCCAAACCCCCCCTCCCCCACTCCGGCTACCCCCTCCCTCCCGCTCCGCCTCCCCTCCGGCCACCCACCTCTCCCGCGCGCGGCCACCCCCCCCTACCCCCACCGCCGCCGGCCACCGCGGCAGCAGCAGTCGCCGTCGCAGCAGCAGTAGCCGCCGCAGCAGCCACCGTAGCAGCAGCAGCCGCAGCCGCCGCCGCGACGGTGGCGCCTGAAGCGGGAGGGGGGGTTGGCCGGCGTGGGAGAGGGGGGTGGCCGGAGGGGAGGCGGAGCGGGAGGGTGGGGGTGGCCGGAGTGGGGGAGGGGGGGGAGGGGAGAAGGGAAGAGGGAAGGGATAAGGGCATTTTGGGGTTTTTTGAAAAATTAGGTATCAAGTTGAAAAAAAATAGTAGTTGAGGTATCAACTTATTACAAAAAAAAGTTTAGGGTATCAAGTTGAAAAAACGGAATAGTTGAGGGTAGCAAAGTGCAATTAAGCCTAAATAATAATACTCATTTAAATCTTAATATTGCAATAAAGATTATTATTGATATAGTTTATTATTACTATTACTAATTATTATTGTTATTAGAATTAGCATTAGCATTAGCATTAGTATTATCATTATCATCATTATTATTATTTTTTTATTATCATTAAAATTAATTATAATTATTGAACTATTCCTCTATAATTTCTCTCCCCCAATGTACAAAGAACTCAATTTCCATCCAGAGTGTTCTAAAAATAATGTCATCCAGAGAATCCAATTATCTTTCCTCCCCCCCTCCCCCCCACCCCCCAACACCCTCGTCGTCATCCTCCTCTACTCCCCTTCCTCGCCGTCGGCGAGGGAGAGGGGCTATCGTGCGCGTACGTAAATGTGGTCATGCACCCGCGGTTTCTCATCTATGCTTCTCGCGACCTCGACGAGCCACGGCCGCCTCGACAGGGTCATCGAAGACTTCTGAGTGAGCTGTCAAATTTGAAGGCAGCCACCGACCCGAAGCTCGAATTCGACCAGGGTGGCTTCATCGGTGCTCGCACGTGACCCTCTACCGCCGTCGTAGGGTGTTGTGCCGACGACGAGGACGGGCTCCAGAGTCTACGGTGGCTCGTCGAGGTCATCCACTTGTAGTTCGCCGCCGTTGCTCAAACTACGTCGGTGCTCTCTCTCTCTCTCTCTCTTCACTTGCAACACAGTTACACCCATTTTTTTCTTGCAACCGATTGTTGATCGAAAGCAAGCGACAACTCAAAACTATCAGAGATTAGACACTTACCCCACAATTACACCCTCTATCCAAATGATGAAACTCCGCAACTCTCTTGATAGTTGCCACGAAAACTGCAACTTGCATCACAACTACCGCCTTCCAAACAGGCCCTAAGAATCTTTGGAGATCCATGTTTATATATAAGTTACTACGCGAAATAAGAATTAGATGATTGCAAAATCAGGACATTGGGAAAGGAAATTCATTCATTTTCTTTATTTCGATGCCAAAGGAAATGAGCAGACAAGGAGGTTGATTCAAAAAAAGAAGAAGAAAATGGTTCCTCCACTCAACCCATGGATAACTTTCCTACCTTCAATTATTTAGATTTTTTTACAATTTTTTTTGACCTTTTCAAACACCCAAAATAAAACTAATGGAAATTGTAATTTTTCAAAGAAAAGAAAAGAGCAAAGAATAAATTTTATTTCCTTTCCGTGAACCAAACGAGTCCTAAGAAATTTTGTAATATTTTATAAATTAAGTATAAAATATTAACCATTAATAATCTAGCAACTGATAACCTAATAGATATTAGAAAATGATAAGTTAAATACAAAGTACGAGATAAGGTTTACCTGAAGTGTGCGAATTGAATTGATGTACTCAAATAATATAGTCTGAAACTCGCTTCAAAGATGTGTTGGAGTCCGGTCTAGATTTGGTAACTTAATATTTATGGAGTCCAAATCTGATTAAATATTATATTTGATTAGATTTGAACATCCATAATTGGTGCTGAACTATTTTAGATTTATGTTAGGGTTTCCTATTTAGGAAATCTTATTATGACCTAGAATACGATTTTCTCATTCTATATATACGGGGTGAGGGTGGAGGCACAAAGTAGAGCACAAAAGTTAGATTCAGGGTACTCGTCCACAAGAGATCTAAGAAAAAGTTTGCATTTTGCTCTTAGGGCTTCGTCATACAAAACAGAAGGAAAGAAGAGATCTGATCGAGGAATCGTCAACTTTGGTTAGGAAAATTACTACGAATCGGTGAGTGGTTTCATTGTAATCTCTGTCGTTTCTTCTTAAATGTGGTGAGGGGATTGAACCTACTAGAGAAAAGGGTTTGTAACGCCCAAGTCCCAAAATACATAGAACCATAATACATAAACATGCCAGCTACGTATCATGTGGACTTCAGCCCTACTCGAATACATATAAGCTGTCTACAGTTCCAGTCTAATTATAACTAGCAAGTCCAACTATATCTCAATCCATAGGATATCATCTCAAGTGAGAAGCAAGCGTACCATTGTTGACAAACAGTAATACACCAATTCCACAATAATACAAATGCCAAGAAAGATAATATGTACTAAAGTTGGCCAGACCTTAATACATCTGTCTGAACAAGCTCATGACAAAAATAAAGATTGTTAAACTAGACTAAAGTCATAGAAAATTAAATGTAATATTGGAGGAATATAATGAAGATATCAACCAATATATACATGAATCTTGAAGATGCAACCATTAATCACCATATAGCCTATAAAGCGAGCCCAGCATTAACCTAGAGAGATCACCAGGTCCTTAGGGACATAACAAGATACGTAATAACATGTCTACTATGATAGTAAATAACATGCATGGAAAGACAGAAAATAATACAAGAAAATAAAGATTGAAGAATATATGGTACAAGAATGAAAACGTGAAGAATGTGGCATGCCGTCGAGAATCTTGCTAATAAACGTGACTATGAATAAATCGAGGTAAACCGCAACTCGGTGGAAGCTAACGACCCTATAGATCGCAGCTCGGTGGGGGGCTCACAACCTAGTAAGTCTCTATTGCAGATCGATGGAGGCTCACAGTAGAGAGTGGTCATGTATAGTCAATGCTTATAACAAAATCCTTGCTTAGAACTACGAGTCAAGTCAAGTCAATCAAACATGTCGAGTCCAAGTCAAATCCATGTCAATCATGTTAAGGAAACATGGCATAGGATCGGACAAGGATAATCTCAAGAAGTATATAAGAACATGGCAAGATATAACAAGCAATAATGAAAAGATAGAAAATTTCCATGCGCA
Organism: Iris pallida; assembly: GCA_029216955.1. Taxonomy (NCBI): domain Eukaryota; kingdom Viridiplantae; phylum Streptophyta; class Magnoliopsida; order Asparagales; family Iridaceae; genus Iris; species Iris pallida. The sequence continues at coordinate 4,609,582 of JANAVB010022800.1, forward strand.
CATCACATAGGTGCGCATTAATGGATCATTCCACCATCTATAAATAGATGGATCATTCCTTCATTCAGTCCCTCCAGATTAATTCACTCTCGAAGACAGTTGCCCAAACTTTCAGAGAGTCCGAGATCGTCGTCAGATCGTCAATGGAGTAAAAAAGTAACCCTCCATCGTCATTCGTACCCAGAAAAAATAAATTATACTCGAAAGATCCCGTCGAGGATCCAAGCTGTACTTGTTTCATTTGTTCAAATATAAAAATTTCTGTATTACTTTTTAATGGCAAATAAGCTGGCAACTCTGTTGGGAACAACTTTCTCTTCCAACGAGAAAGCTGTGTCGCAATCTGACAACAACAAGCTCGGCTCCTTCCAGAAGACACTGGTTGTGTGCTTCGACCAGCAAGCGTACGAGGAGTTCATCTCCGAATGCAGCGTGAGTCCTTCGAAGCGGCTGCCAAAGCCGAAGAAGACTCGCCAAGTCTGGGTGCCCAAAAGCGATGCGTCGAGCACCAACACCTAGGGACTGCGCTGCCGCAACCAATCCCTGCTACTGACATCATCAGCAAAGAAGACATTGCTTCTGGGGCAACACATCTGCTAGAGAAGTGCAGTGCTGACTACAATTCCCAACCTGCTTTGTCTAAATCGAAGAGGATGCGTCGAAAGAACAAAGGTACAACCACACTCCCGTGCATGGGCTCTGTTGCGCAGGGAAAACCCTCTGTCTTCGACAGAATCACTTACCATCAAGGCATGGAAAAGTTGGATTCTGAGTACTATGCACCTTTGTGGGCTAGTACGAAGAAATCCAAGATAGCATGGGCCATGCGCCATCAATGTGCTATGCCAATAGCAAGCTAGAAACGTACGCTAAAAGTCATACGTGCGGCTGATGGTAAACTGTATAGAGTTGACTCAGATGCTTATGCGTCCGGAATATGTCAACTCTCAAAGTCCCCCTCCCACTTGGGCACATTTTATGCCCTAAAATTGAGTCGGGGGCAAATCTTGTGGTGTCGAACTCATGCACCCACGTGGGCTGTGCGCATGAAGTGGGTTCGACTCACAATATGTGTTGTTCCCCCAACAACCACTTGGGCATATCTTATGCGTTGGAACCAAGTCAGGGGGCGCATCACTCACATACACACCCTGATGCTTGGCCTTTCCATGCGCCTGAAGAGGGTGTAAATGTGAAACTCTCCTCACACGATCAACGTAGCATGATCACTCACAAACATAGGTTGGGAGAGATGACTATTACATACAACGTACCCCTCACGGGGAATACTTGTGCTACAGTCACTATCAACTGCTGCTGTTGCAAGACAGTAGCCCCACCACCAAGGTAGTCCATATTCCAGCGACTGCAACCTGCTGCACCCATCCGACATTATCTCAAAAAGAGGGTGCCAATCGAAGACGAGGAAGAACTCTTGGTCGCCTCGTGCCATGTCATCTCCCGCTCTTCTGCTCCCAGGAGAAATGTAAAAACCAATAACCCTCCCACCTTGGCTAGTGCATTAAAGAGCCGACCACAAGGGAATAAGACAACAATCCCTGCTATCGGGGTATTCCAGAATATTTGATTAACGGTGAAGACCGTACCGACAGTACATGTAGTGACCCGCTCTGCCCTAGCGGAACGCCGATTCCAAACGGCAAGTACAACGACTCAAACGAGCCGTCAACCCGAAGAGTTGCTTCGACCCGATGAAGTATCGATGCGAATCGATGCAAGGCTTACATTGGCCCGACAAGATGAATCCAGACTTAGACTATCGGAGGCGCGCTCAGAGTATCGCTTGGCCGATGCGAACATCGCTAAGGTGGGTGGCTCCGATGAACCCGTCTGTGCTTAGCCTAGACACATAACAATGTGGACACTATCACGAGAATCGCTAGGCGATAACACCATGCATGCTAATAAATGATTCAACGCACCTAGCTAAGGGAATAATCCTATCTTGCATGCTTGTTTAGAACATGGAAAAGAACTCGGAAATTATAGAAACGTTCGTACCGCGCTCTACGCTCGTGCTAAGGCACAAGCTCACGTTTATGTCCCTTTGCGTTCAAACAATGAAACAATGAATGGTTTACAACAATGAAACGGAAAGACTATCAACATAGTCGCTCCGAGTAGAGTTTAGCAACATTGAAAGGCTATGGGACCGATGGGTCGCCAAGGCGACTCCCACACTGGGAGTTGCGTAATGCGTGAATGAATGGATCAACAAATGAACGAACGAATGAATGAATGAATACATGAATGAATCGATGAATCAAATGAACAAGTGAAAGAAAGAAAGAAAAGAAAAAATATGTGAAAGATAAGACATGGAAGACGCTATCGACAGGTATGACGGGCACGTGCAACGGGGCTCGCTACCCGCGCTGTACGGACGCCAACCTGGTCGATAACGCATAATGGCTAAGGGTTAGCCTACGGCTCGGAGATAGCCGCTAAGTTAAAATGACAAGACAATACAAAATGGTCGTGGACAAACGGCACGGGCGATGGGGGGAATACCGTGGCCGTCGTGTGGAAGGATTCTGCGGCACGGGCGTTGGGGGGGTAAACCGTGGCCGGCCTAGGCGGAATCATCGGCGCTTACGGGCTGCTTGGGTGCGGGCTTGGGCACCAAGAGACGTAAGTAGGAGGGTATATTCAAGAGACTTAACGGGGTGTACCAGCCATCACCCTACGCTAAGTTGAGAATTGCCTCAGGGGAATGTCCTAAATGGCTTGTAAAGCCAGCGACCCGTGCATGTAGATTAAGTGGACTATGCTGGTGGCAATCCACGTGCAAGTTCTTGCATTGAAATCAAAGTAGTCTAAGTTAATTAAATAAAGTGTTTCCTGAACATGCTCGAAATATAACACTCAGAACATGCTTGAAATGTAACATGCTGAACATGCTCGATATGTAACACTCCTGAACATGCTTGAATGTAATATCCGAAACATGCTTGAATTGTAATACTTTAAAACGTGCCTACGATGTGCTAGAACATGCCCACGACGCACTAGAACCCGAGACATGGACACACACTCGATATTGAATGCGTACATGAATCGTGTTATGTTATTATACATGAATTGTGGTTTAACTTGGTTTACCTTGAACAGGGAAGGCCGGACGGTAAGTATGGGTAAGTCGTGCATGTATTGCTCATGCGACACTTGAATTCGGCCACACGAGATAGGCTATGCAATATGCCATGAAATTGATCCTAAGGCAAGATTAGAAAGACAATGAATGATAGACGGTGCACAAAAGTAAATGGAACGTGTTTGGTAATGATGGCATTGTGGGCGAGCTAGCCTCCCCACCAGTGTATAACAATGTACTGATAACCCCACAGTATGCTTGCAGGATAGCAGGAGACGCCGGCGGGTGCGGAGCTTCCATCGAACGCGTCAAGGCGCGGAGCCAACTCTGGGGCCTTGGAGCGTTGCAAGAAGCTGAAGCACCCTATACAGGACATAATATATCGGAACATCGCCATGAATCATTCCATGTTGTAAGCCACTTGGCACGCCTTTTATGTTTCAGAGAGAGAGAGCTTGAGCGATCTGTAATATCGGCCTAGCGCCGCTTGTAACTTCTTGAATATCAATAAAGAGTTTGATTTCGTATTCAACTTGTGTTCATTTATTTTCTGCTGCAAATGGGGACACTCTGTGCGACTCTGTGGCCTAGTAATCAAATCAGCCGTTTCTGGACTTGGCCTTGCACGGGCGCAATCTAGGCCCGTGCGGCATCACGCCTTAGCGAGGACGATCGCTCCTACGGGAGCGGGGCGTGACAGTGCAGGCCAGAGGTAGCCAGACCCCGATCATCCACAACAATCCCTCATTTGAAGATGAGGATACCTATCAAGGGACTGACACTGATACGGCTGGGGTAGCCAACTCTGGGATTCAGAGGAGGAAGCCTTGATGCCGACTTTCTTGCAAGAGATTGAGGTGGAAAGTGAAAGGTCTACCATCCCGTCTACTTCAGCCCATGTCATGCCTATTTACATGACAGGGGGTGGAAATGAAGAAGAGGAAGAAGCTTCAGCCGTGGACCTCCTACATCACATTGATACTCTGGAGATGGGTCTTAAAACTCTCTCCACCTTCATGCAAGCCTTGACACTGGTGGTTCTCGACGTCAGGACGAGCTTAGCTGCAAACCCTCCGACCAGGGCTCCAACATCCGCAAGTCCTGACCCGGTACCAATGGGAAATCAAATGTGCCACCCCAACGTGTACTCTCGGGAATGGATCATACTCTCCCTCGGTCGTCTGCTTCCTTGGGGACCGATCAACATACTCTGCCTCGATTAGCCGCTCCCGCCTCAACTGAGCAACTGTTCAAGCTCGTGCAGGATCTATGCACTCGCGTAGAGGCTAAGGACAAACATGAGGAGCATCAGAAGCTCGGGATTCGGAAACCTTATCCTCCTGAGTGGAACAACGTGATTTATCTCCCAAGTATAAACCATAATCACTAACACCATTCGACGGGAAGGAGTCTCCCCATCGATATCTAACATACTTTGCCTTCATGACGGGGCACTTGCCGAAGGATGGCGCCTTGCTGACGAGTTTATTCATTGGGGCATTAAAGGGAGGGTAGCATACGAATGGTTTTGCAGCCTCCCTGATAATTGCATATCCTCCTTCGAGGACTTGAAACATCTTTTTCTCTCCCGATTCTATGATAGTGGAATGGACATGACAATGTCTTCCCTCATGGAAATAACCCAGAAGGAAAAAGAGTCAGTTTGAGCTTACATCGAGCGCTTTCGTCAAGCATGTCTAAGGCTACCTCATTATTCGTACAGAAAGTGCTGAAATGAAGGCCCGAGATGCTCATCTCCTGGGAGTCATCTTCCATGCATTCGACAACAAAGGGAAATGCCCCGCCAACAGTAATAACAACGGACACGAGTCCAAGAAAACCAGGCGTTGATCGTCAATACTTCCAAGGGTGCGTCAGCTCCTGTTCAGAAGCCACCAACTGCACTAAGACAGAAGGAGGTCTACTCCTTCAATGATGAAGATACCCTGCAGCTCTTCGAAGTGCTTATGCAAGGCGATAAGATCAAATTGCTTGATCCTAAGCGCCCTGATGAGGTTGACAGAGTTGGCGATCCGAAGTATTGTCACTACCATCGATTCGTCGGACATCAATACGAAACTATTATATACTGAAGAATTACATACAACACATGATCAATACAAATGTCCTCTTTTTTGACTATAAAGACAAAATAGTCTCTGTAAATATGGTGTCCTTTCAGTTTGGCACCCTGCCGCCAACTGAAGTTCAAGATGGCGCCATCCCCATCCCAAAGGCGACAATGAAAGTAACCAACCTTCCTCCAACTCGTGACAACATAAGTGGACTGTTGCCACTCACTACGTATGGGGCAAGATCATGTGGGTTCATCCAGATATGGCTCCGGAACTGACTCAATAGGTGGTGTCACGACCCGCACCCAGTGTAAGAGTACAAGTACGTAACAGCGCCCAGCCTACGCCGCAGAATCGACGGTAGAACGCTGTACTAGGTCACTATCTAAACAACAACTCACAAAAATATATAATATACTTGTTATAATCTCAACTTCGAACGGAGGACAAGTATAGATATAAAGAAGCTCAATCACAGTCTAAACATGATAAGATAACACAGAAGTCTAAAACTAATAAGACTAAATAACAATAAAATAAAACTACTAAATAATAATATCTCAAATAATCTCAAAACAAAGTCAAATATCTCAAGTTATTACAATTCAAGTTCTAAACATGAATCTAAAACAAGTCTACTAAACTAGTCTTCCGATCACTCCTGAGAGTCGGGGCCAAAGGTAGCTATACCGTCTCCGGATCTAAGGCAAGTAGGGCAAGTGTGCTCAGGGCAAGCATTTGTAATATTTTCAACGTATCCAGTCAGGATTGGAACGAGCACAACTCATCTAGAAATTTTAAGTAAATGTAAAGACTATAAAGCAGTTATAGACAGTTATATTAATGAACGTGGAAGTTTTAGACAGGTAATGATGTAGAGCAACAGTTAAAGTACAAGAGAAGATAATATAACGAATCTGAAGATCATGGCAATAAAGACTGTAAATAAAAATCTAGCTGAACTATAGTAACATGATATAAGTCCAGACAGTACAATGTAAGTCGAGTGTAATCCCAGTGTGAGTCTAATACAATATGAGTCAAATGTGATTCCAATGTGAGTCTAATACAATATGAGTCGAATATGATTCCAACCAATGTTCTAATAAGGTAGTTCGAATAAGGTGGTGCTAATAATGATCCATGATGGTTCTAATGATGATTCTAATCAATACTCCAAGTGTGTTTTAAAATACTGAGATAGACATGAAAACGACTAAGGGGTAAATCCGGCACATCGCACACCTGGCCAAGTGTGGGATGGCTATTGTTCGAATATCGTTGACAGAGGGGTGGTTCGAATAATAGAAATATTCACATGTCTACTCAAGTATTTTTTTGCCCAACAATACAAGTGAATCCATAATCCGACACATAAATCGAATACAAGTCCAACCAACACATTAATATGCTAATAGGTGGTTCGAATAGTAGAGGCTAGACGAGTAAAGTACGTGTGTCGCATACATAAATTCAGTAATACCAATTCGTGTTTGTAACAGAGAATCAAATAGAACTAACTAGAACTGAAATACAATAATCGATAAGTAAATGAAAGAACTATCAGAGAATGTACTCGCCTGATACCCTGAACGATTGATGAATATAGATGTCCGAACCGAAGTCACAATGTCCTATTTAGAGCAATATAGGTTAAGATGTGTTCAATATAAGGTAAATGAAGTTTACAATACAATCTACATGTTTCTAGGTCGTTCTAGGTCAAAGTCAAACTTTAGTCAACTTAGTCTACAAGTTAAGTTAGCCTATTGGGTTCAATACTAAGTCATTCTAGGTAACACAAGGTATAGTCTATAGTCTAACTACTCATGAGTACATATACATAGGACCTCATATATATATATATTTATATATATATATATATATATATATATATATATATATATATATATATATATATATATATATATATATATATATTATGGTATGTGGTATATAATATATAATATTATGGTATTATGGTATGTGGTATATAATATATAATATATAATATATATATATATATATATTATGGTATGTAGTATATAATATATAATATATGTTAGAGATATTATATACCACATACCATAATATTATATATTATATACCACATACCATAATATATATATATATATATATATATATATATATATATATATATATATATATATATATATATATATATATATATATATATATCTATTATACAAAACACAAAGGTTTTTGAATCCTAGGGCTGACTGTGCCAAGATAAAGAGTGGTTGAGATTTAATCTTGGTGAATCAACGGTTGTGGATGAGCATTGGAAAGCTAAAAATAATAATAAATACATACTTTAATCAAGGCATTGGGAAGAGGAAAGCTGATGGGAAGAGGAAAGCTAAATACAAACCCCTCAAATCCCATCCGTCAATCAAATTCAATCCAAAGGCCAGTATGCTCTCGGCTCCCTGCACGCGGATCGCCAATCCCACAAATAGAAACTAACTCACCACTCTCTCTCTCTATCTCATCGATTTCCTAAATGATTTCCTCTCGCTCCTCCTTCGTCATCCGCCGCTCCGGCCAGATATGACGCCTGGCGTCCGCCGTCGGCGCAGGACCCGGCGCTCCGGGACCGTCGGATCGGAATCCGTGGCGGATCGGGAGGGCTGCGGCGGCGGTCGCCGCCGCCGTCGTGGGAGGCGTGTGGCTGGCCCCTCCGTCCCTCGCCGACTCTCCTCCGATTAAGCTGAAGGCCTTCTGGGAGGCGTGTGGCTGGCCCCTCCGTCCCTCTCTGGGTGGCCCCCCCTCCTCCCCGGCGGCGCGGCTCCCCTTCCTGGCCGCCCCGGCAGTCCCCACTGCTGCCCGGCCATGGTTCCGGCCCCCTCCGGCTCAGGCGCCCCTCCCCCTGCGGCGGCAGAGCCTGCTCCTCCTCGGCTTCCGCCCCCCCTCCTCATCCGTGGATCCGGCCTTCCCAGCGGCCACCTCCCCGGCTCTCCCGGGCGGCGAGGACTCCTGGGCCCTCCTGGCCGCTCGCGTCCTCCGTCCTCCCCAGGGCTCCGCCGCTCTCCCCGAGTTCCCTCCGCCAGTGGCCGCCCCCTCCCCCCGCCGCTCCCTCCGTCGGCGTTAGCCCCTCCTGGCGCTAACCCCCGCCTCCCCTTCCCTCCACGCCGCGGCTTCCCTTCCTCTCCCCTGCCTGCTCGGCGGAGGCCCCCCCTCCCCTCCTTCCTCGGCTCTCCCCGGCGGCGGAAGCCCTCCCCCCTCCCCCTCGGGGAGAGCCCCTCCGCCTCGGGCCCCCCTACCCCCCTCGGGTTTCCTCCCCCTCTGTCCCTCCTCGGGGTGCGCTCTGGACCCGGAGGAGATCTCGGCGGTTGAGGAGCGGGACGGTCGGCTCGATTTTGGCCCGTGCAGAGGAGAGGGCGACTGATGGGGTCGCATGGATCTCGATCCGCAGCGGACGCGGTGGTGGCTCGGCGAGATGCCAGCGCTGGGGTCGAGGATGGCCACCGGCGACGCTTCAGGAGTTGGGGGCTCACGGCAACAACGACCTGGCGGCGCGGCGTCGGCGTCGGAGTCGGATCTGGGCCGGAGTGGCCTCGGCGGCTCGGTGGTCGGGGTGACGGGGAGTTGTCGACGGGTGCTCGCGGGGACACGGGCGTAGTCGCACTTTGGTGACGCCGGCTTGCCACTGACCGGCATGGGCACGGTCGACCGAGACTGCGGAGTCTGGCGTCCGGGCTGGAGACCGCAGTGAGGATCACGTCGCTCTGGCGGGTGGCTCACCGTACGACTGCTGACCCGTGCCCGTTGTGCCCCGTTTCCGTTCCGAGTTCCATTTCGGTTTCACGTTGTCGTTGGGTAAATTCTAAACCTGTTATTCATTTAGTCGATGATGAAACTGGTCCAACTGAATTCCTTCGGGAATTCGGTTTTCGACAACGTAATAGTTACGTTGCTATTTTTGGTTTTCCGAAAGGGAATTGTAATTTTCGGAATTTTCGTTGCAATTGATTCTTTTGAGGTTCTGTTCTCTGTTCGAAATTTTCGGATATATATACATATATATGTATGTTGTGGTTTATTTTCTTGAGAGGATGGGTTCTGTGGAAATGATTCTGATATTGGTTTCGGATTTCGGGAAGTCCATTCTCATTTCGGATTGCTGGTTGGCTTGGGAAAAATATATTCTATGGATATTTATATAAATTTCGAGTTTCGGAAGTTATTTTGCAGGTTTACGGAGCATTTCCCAGTTTTTGGGTTGACCGAAAACAGAGGGAGTGCTGCCGAAATTTTTAGAAAAATTATAAAATGATTTTCAAATGATTTTCGGAAAATAATATTTTTTTTGATAAATATTTTGGGCGACGACCTTAATGGTCAATGGGCCCCAGTGAAATGCAAACGCACCGGTTCGACCGGACGTTGAGGCAGAGTAGCTGCAAAGTGAGGACTGGACCAGAGTCTGAGACTTCATTCTTAGTTTACAAATTTAAATTAGAAATTTCTGTTATTATTTTGTAGGTAATTGAAGAGACTTAACATTTTCTCTCTTATTTTAATTCATGTAAAATATTGTAAGGGCATAAGCCCAGTTCCTATTAAACTGTGGTTTGTAATAAGTAGTGTAGTATTTTTCCTTTATTTTTCTGGCTGTTGTAGTGTAACGTAAATGGTAGAATAAATAACTATATATAAATAATTATTTTTCCTTTATTCTCATAAATGCTAGGAATTCATGATTTTCCCACTTAATAGATAAATAATTATTTTATGTACAAAATACAAAGTCTTATCAATTCAAATGATAATTGCAAGTTTTCCAAAAGAAAAGGTTTAAAATGATTTTTCGTTGTAAATAGTAAACCATCAGATAATCATGCTTTAATTAGAA
>JANAVB010022800.1:4624647-4712147 GCA_029216955.1 Iris pallida
TAATCACATGGTTAGATCCCCATGGTCATGGTTAGTCTCTAGGCTAAGTAGTTCTAGGGTTATACTAGTAATACACCAAAATCACAATTCATCAATTTAAATAGTATTACATTAATTAAAATTCACCAAAAACTATTAACATGATTTAAATCCTATTATGCAATGATTAATTTTACAAACGTTTAAAATTATCCTTGTTTTAGAAAAGTGGTGGTTACAGGTGGTACGCCCTACCACCAAAACCAAAGGCAAAAAGTCCAAGTCTTGTCAAATGGTTACTGTCTCCTCTGAAGAAGCCTTACCGGTGGCAACAAAGTCAAAGTAGAACACTCAACAATATGAGGCTCCAGCTGAAGAAGCACCTCATGTCGCTTCAGGGGAGGGTCCATCCCAACCAACGACAAGAAATAAACAAAAGCAAAAGGATGTTCGTTTCGACAAGCCTCTAAGAAAAGATGGTGTCTCGGGTTGACCAAACCCTATAACTTCGACATATTGGCACATCTAGCCAACACTCCAGCTCGGCTATCCCTGTTTAAGCTTCTCCGACTCTCCAAAGGTACTAGGAGGCTCTATGTGAAGTGTTGAAAGATGCTAAGTCTTTAATAAGCCAGGTTCCACAACCTGAAGAGGACCCAACCACATGTCCGTACTGCCATACTATGTAGGAAATTATTTCTAACATTACTTTTACTCAGTAGGACATGCTACTCAAGAATAACAGACACAACATCCTGCTGTATTACATAGGGTATATTTGTGCCATCAAAATAGACCAGATACAAATCAATTTGGGTCTTCCCTCAACATCATCCCTCGGAGTTTGCTCCAAACTTTGGGGATACCGATACACCGGTTAACTGCATCCAATATCACAATTAGCAGTTTTAATGCCAGAAATAGTGATCTTTTAGGCAAGATCCGTCTGAAGTGTCACATTGGTGATCACTAGACGGAGGTGACCTGTTATGTCATCGATGTCGACATATCCTATAATGTCTTACTTGGACGTTCGTTGATACACAAGTACATGGTTGTGTCATCCACCCTCCACCAGTGCATGAAATACGTAGCTAGCAACGACATCGTGAGGATAGAGTTCGCGAATGTCGATCCCTTCAGAGGATCGAGACATACTTCACAGACTCTGATTTGTACAAGATGCTCCACTTGGACGATGATGCCAATAATGTTGATGACAAAGCAGGAGCCGAAGCAGAGGTTGAAGTAGTGACTGAAGCGCCATTAAGAGTACGGCTCAAGGGGAAACCTCTTTAGGTGTCTTCTTCTTTCGTGGCTAAGCTGCAGGGGAAGACTCTGGCTCCCCTGGTCGTCAAACTCTTCGGTAGGGCCCATGAACCTATCAGGGTCAAACTCCCGAGAAGGTCTCCAGAAATTCCTTCTGCCAAGACGTCAGCTTTCCTGGTGGCCAAGATACGGCAAAAGGCCCTGATACCTCCTCCGAAGGCTGTTCTAGTGCTCACTGATGAAAAACTGGTGGATTATATATCTGCCTATATTGAGGCACCCTCACTAGATGATATAATCTCTCGGGACAAGATCCCTTATTTTATTAATAAAAGGCTATCTTTGAATTACTCTAATCTTCTATATTGGCATGCTATGTATGCTCTAGATAATGTCTTATGAGCATTACAAACACAAGTAACGACTGTCAATAATGTAAATCAGGTCGTCTCGTATTGAGGAGTCTGTTATACAGTTTCGTCCAGGAAAAAGAACGAAAAACATATCATCTTTGGAAAAGTGGAACGTCGTCAGGACCTCCCTCCAACTGAACCAGAGCCTGATACCGGTATAATACAGATATACCATTACATTAATCAAGCAAAGGTGAAGGCTTGAACAGTGCTGATCTACGGGTTTATCTCAATAGATGGGTTACGACTTGAATAGTGGTGAAGGCTTGAACTACGACAAAGGTCGATGCCTTCCCTTATGACTTCTTGTTCCAAAGGAGAAACCTTAAGACTATTACTACCACACTTGACGGGGATGGGCTATATTACGCCTCCAACAACCCCAGAAAGCTCGAAAACTGAGGCTGAGGATCATTCTCATTCATCTAAAGCTTCAAGTTGGGACTCCGACACCAGCATCGGCCTAATCTTTAGGAAGGTGTTGTCGATTAACATGACATTCGTACATCCTCCAGAAGAAGAAGACAATCAGATATTAGAATTCTTCGAGGAAGAACCTTAGGTGCAGTACCTAGGATCTCAATGGAAATCTCGCTTCGAACAACGGGAACCTCCTGCCGAAGATGAAGTCGAAAAAATTGACTTAGGGGATGAATCCTCACCCAAGCCCATCTTCGTTAGCAAAAGCGTATCAGGGGAAGGTCGAGAATCCTTAGTATAATTCATCAAGGAGTACATCGATGTCTTTGCCTGGAGCTATGAAGACATACTAGGGTTGGACCCACAAGTCGTAATGCATAGCCTTAACATCCTACATAATGCTAAGCCTGTTAAGCAGCAACATCGACGCTTTCGCTCCAACGTCATAGACGCCATTAAGAAGGAAATAGATAAACTCATAACAAGTAGATTCATCCGTGAGAAGCAACATCCAGATTGGGTGGCCAACATCGTTCCCATTAGCAAGAAGAAGAAAAAAATTAGGGTCTGTATAGACTTTCGGGACCTCAACTTCGTCTGTCCGAAGGATGAGTTTCTCTTTCCGATCACCGACGTGATGATCGACAACATATGTGGCTTTAAACACATGTCCTTCATGGATGGATACTCAGGCTACAACGAAATCAAGATATTCCCAAACGATGAGAAGCATGTATCATTCAGGACTCCGAAAGGGGTCTACTATTATACAGTAATGCCCTTCTGACTAAAGAATGCAGATGCAACATATTAGCAAGCTATGAGCACCATCTTTCACAAACATCTTCACAAAACATTCGAGTGTTATGTTGATGACATCGCTGTTAAAAGTCGCTCCCGGGGTGATCACCTGCAGGATCTTAGAACTGTCTTTGATCTCATGCGAGCATATCAACTCAAGATAAACCTAGCTAAATCCTTCCTCGAGGTTTCTACCGACAAATTCTTGGGTTTCGTTATCACGGCAAAGGGTATCCACATCGATCCTGAAAAGACTAAGGCTATCTTGGATATGCGCCCTCCGAAGAATCTAAGACAGCTTCGAGGCCTACAGGGACGTCTCACATATATCAGAAGATTTATAGTAAATCTTTCTGGACGATGCTAATCCTTCACCAAACTCATAAAGAAGGAAGTTTTCTACGTCCTGACCGAAAATGCCAGAAGGCGTTCAACGACATCAAGGATTATCTTACGAACCCTCCAGTCCAGGTAGCGCCAGTAGTGAGTAAACCCTTCTTGCTCTACGTTCGCGTAATGGATCATTGTTTCGGCGCCTTGCTGGCTAAGAACAACGATGAGGGCCACAGATAAGCTATCTACTACCTAACCATGATGATGATTGGGGCCGAACATCAGTAGAACCCCATCGAAAAGGAGTGCCTAGCTTTGGTATTCGCCATTCAGAAGACTCGCTATTATGTGATGGGTCAGACGATCCATGTAAACTTTTGAGTCAATCCACTCAGGGTCCTCATGACAAAGCCAGGAGCGCTAAACTCTCGATTGGCTACATGGACAATATAACACCATATGATATGATATTTGTTCCACAAAAAGTTGTCGGTCAAGCCCTGGCCAACTTTCTAGTTGCATACCCGATACCGAAAATATTAAAACTCTACGAAGGCATTCCGGACGAAGTTTTAGAATCCAATGTCGTCGAAGACAACTCCATCTAAAGGATGTTCTTCGACGGTGCCTCAAGAACAGGCCCCAGATCGCCGCGGGAGTAGGGGTGGTCTTGGTCTCTCTGGACAACCTGGTCATCCAGCGTGCCTATTCCTTCACAAAGTCATGCTCTAACAACATATCAGAGTACAATGCCCTCTATCAGGCTCCAGTTAGCAAGACAACTGGGGGTCGAATACCTTGAGTCCTTTGGTTATTTGAAACTCATCGTCAACCAGGTTCGAGGGCAGTACGAGGTTCATCATGAAGACCTACTTTTCTACCACAAGGCAGCCCTAGACATCATTTCTGGCTTCACTAGGTTCTTCATAGAACATGTGCCTCGGCTATAAAATTTGGAGGCCGATGCTTTAGCTGGCCTCGCTGCCTCTTTGGCAGCTTTGTCGGGACTCAACACTTTGTCACGGTGATTGGTCAAAAATGGTGGGCCCTAAAAATAGCTTATGCATGTGCCTAAACCATGCTATGCAATCAGATATTAATATGAACATCAGGGATTGGCGATTTTCATTTATCGACTATACAGTCTACATAATCCTTCCGGACGACCCGAAGGAAGTCGTGTCTATCAAAAGATGCTCCTTCTGATTTTACTATGATACAGCTACCAAAATGTTGTATCATCGTTTATACGACGGACTTCTCCTCCGATGTTTATCAAACGAAGAGGTGATAAAAGCTCTCCAGGAGGCCCATAAAGGTACCTGCAGAGCTTATCAACCCGACCCTAAGTTGCAGGACCGATTCTGACGCATGGGCTATTACTAGCCTACTACGATGACAGATGCTGTTGAATATGCCAAGAAATGTCGAGTGTGCCAGTTGCACGCTGACTTCATTCATCGATCGTCAAAATTCCTATACCCTACGGTCGCCTTTTGGCCATTTAAAGCCTGGGGTATTGACATAGTCAGATCAATTACCCCTCCGTCATCCAGAAGACATTGCTTCATCTTGGCGATCACTGACTACTTTTCTAAGTAGGCGGAAGCAGTACCTCTATCAGAGGTAAAGAGCTCAAAGGTGATTAGTTTCATTAAGTATCATATTATATACAGTTTCGGGTACCCCGGAGGATCATCCATGACAACGGTCCATAATTCATAAGCCATGCATTCAATAGATTCTGTGATAAGAATCACATCCAGAATATGACATCTACTACTTACAATCCCGTGACGAACGGATTGGCTAAAGCCTTCAACAAGACGATCGTCAAACTCCTCAAGAAAGTCATGTCATCTAATAAACGCAACTGGGATGAGAAGCTGTAACCACCACTTTTCAAAAACAAGGATAATTTTGAACTTTTGTAAAATTAACCATTGAATAATAGGATTTAAATCATATTAATAATTTATGGTAATTTTTAATTATTTTAATACTATTTAATTTAGTGTATTGTGACTTTGGCATTTTTACTAGTGCAACCTTAGAGTTACTTAGCCTAGAGACTAACCATGACCATGGAGACCTAACCATGTGATTAGATTGACTAACTACCACTTTTTAGGTTAGGGATATTTTGGTCATTTTTGACTTTTGGTGAAAATGAATTTTGATTAATTAATATTGTGCTAATCATTATGTTAAGCCTTAACCTAGAATTGCCCTAACCTAGATATTAGTCATGAGCCTAGATATTAGATTAGAAGTTTCCATCACATGACAAGGTTAGTAATATCTAGATATTAAGTTAGGAGTAGGATATTTGTTAATGTTAGATATTTTACTTTCGGCCTTTGCATGAGGGCTTAATTTATATTGTAGAGGGCCTTTAATTCCTATTAAACTTAAACCCTAACCCTAGAGAAACCCTTGGCTGCCATCAAGCACCCCCTTGCCTATATAAACACTTGTTAGCCTCCCTTTGCCTCTTTCCATTACCTCATACAAACCCTAATTTGTGTTCTTCCCCAAATTCATCCCATTTCTCCAAATCAACTCCAAATTGAGCCTAATCAATTGTAATACACTCCCTAGTGTAGAAGAGGTCATTAGTGACTAGCTAGCAAGGATTTGAAGCAAGTTGACCATTGGAAGTTGAGAGATTGGTTCTCAAGTGTAATCTCATTGAGATTCCAATTCTCAATAGATAATAGCCTCTAAACCCATTAATATTCTGATTTCTCTTCATAGATGTATTCATTTAGGGTCTTCCTAGCTGTAGGCCAAGTTTGGTAGGAAACCAAATCTATTTAGGGTGCGTATCGGAGGAGTATCGGAGTGCTATATAAAGTATTTGGTGAAATATCACATAGAAATGAATGTTAATGATTTTCAAAACTAAATACATAATTTTGTAGCTAATTACATGTAGATTATATTTCTAAAACACTGAGAACGATTTGACACTATTTTCGTATCCAAATTGGACACGGGGATACAATACAAGGCTGTGTGCACATGCCCTGCTGCCCCGTCTATATCTGACACGACACGACACTTTGTGATACCAAATTTGGTGGACACGTAGGGGCATACACTGACACAGTGCACACAAAATTTGGTGGGATATGGTTCTGTGGTTTGTGAGTTATCACTCATGTACTGGTCTCACACACACACGAGCCCACACCGTGACACTCTCTGATACGGCTTCGTATCTAAGACACGACACAGGTTGGACACATATCAGGGTGTTAGACACGAAGATGTTGACCTAGTCTACCTGTAGGCTTGACCACGAGACACCAGGATTCACGTATCGTGTCCTATTGTGCTCGATATGTCAGTACGAGGCTGTGCCTTTGCACAATTTCTGTCACATGTTGACACTCGTGTTTGACATGACTTGGACACGGTTTTGACACACCATAGACACGTGTGTATCACACACATTCGACACCCCCTCTGACACATGTTGTATGTTTTGATTTTGAATGATTTGGTTTCGAATTCGATGCATGTCTGATACATACATATATATAGGTTTCGGTTTTGTGTTTTGATAATTTGAAATTGGGTTTTTAAGTAATACATCAATCTGATATTTCAAATAAATTTTTATACAATTACCTAGGTTTACATATTAACTTCTGAAAACATGTTGATTTGGGTTTGGATGAGTATATATATATATATATATATATATATATATATATATATATATTGTATGTCCTAAAAATTAAGTAGCATTTATCAAATAGGCAGAGAAGTCTCAATTGCGCACCCTTTAAATGGACTGCGCAAGAAACAGATTGCGCTACAAATTGAACGCGCGAGCTGAACTGCGCTACCACCAGAGTGCGCTACGCTGACGTGGCAATGCCATCATTACCTGACAAAGATCGGATCTTCTGACAGCTTGACAGCCCAAAAAATGAGGAGTCCGTTCGTTTCTTGTGCAGCACAGCGCTCGAAAACAGCTGTCCAACCGTATCGCAGTCTACCAGTCCAACCGCAACGCAGTTTGACCCAGCCCGAGTCCCAACGCTATCCATTGAAGCGCAGTCTGAAGCTAGTGCTCTTCGGTTAGCGCAATTCATCGAATAACTGAAATTTATTACGTGGCTTACATGCCATCAATTGCTCACCACGTGGCAACCGCCTGTACACGACCAAGCGCATTTCAATCAAACAATGCCACGCGTCTGAATACAGTTAGCCCACGATCGAGCAACTGCCCAATAGGCTAGCACAGTTTGTAGTCTGCGCAGTCTGCCGCCAGCGCATTTCATCATGCGCAATCTAGAATAACTACAAATTAGTTATTTCTAGAACTCTATAAATAGAGTTTCAAGTCCTTCATTAAAGGGGATCAGATTATTATTATCATCAGAGATCAGGAGTTCTTGTCCAAGTGCTGCTGCATTCTTCAGAGGCTATCATCTTTAAAGTTCACATCGTCCAAGGGATAAAGCGATCGTCTTCAGATCGGATTCCTATAGTTGTACTTTTCTATAATTCAATTGTAATCTTCTTACAAAGTTTGTGAAATAAAAGACTTTTGTTTTTGCAAACAAAATGACGACTCTGCTGGGGACGACTTTCTTCTCCGACGAGGAAGTGACAACTCAATGTGACGTTATGTCTATCGGAAAGACGCAGAAGATGCTACTTGTGAAGGTCAACCAGACTGCCTACGAAGCGATGATCGACTCTGGGGCTACTCGTCGCACTGTGGCGTCTGCCAAGAACAGGGTCCGTTCTGTGTAGACTCCGAAGTCTTCTGCGCAATCCTCTGCGCAGTCATCTGCGCAACCTGCTGTCTCTGCTGCCAAGGAACCAGTAGCCTCTCCTGTCCTTGCGCAAAACATCACCTGCGCTGCCAAAGAGCAAACTAGTGCTCCTACTGACCATGCGCAGTGCACTGCTCCTCTTGCTACAACGCAATCCACAACCTATCCTGCTTTGGCAAAACCCAAAACCCCTCTTCCTCTGGCGCAATTGGCGAAGTCTTTCCCTCCTGTGCAATCCACTGCTCCTTCAAACAGAGCGCAACTCAAGCCCTCTGTTGCCAAAGCTTTACTTGTTGCTTCTTCTAAAACACAAGTTGCACCTCCTGCTTGTTCTATGGCCGAGGAACCCTCTGTCATCATCTCCAGAGGGCAAGTTGCTACTTCTTTTGTTCCTGTGCAACCCACAGGGGGTAGTCTTTTGACTGTTCCTCCTCCGTCTTAGCATAAACACCCTTTGGTCTTTTCTCGATCTTTCGCAGTCCAGAACTCGGAAAACAACAGAGGAAAACGCTCTTTAGCCAACCCTTCGTCACAAAATAAAGGAAAAGGCCCTTTGGTCTTTTCTCAGTCTTTTCCAGTTTTTACTGCAGAAGATCCATCTGAATGTGCCTCGGCACTAAATAGTACAAAAACTTTCCCTGCTAAAGGGAAGAACATTGATCAAAGAGGCATCTTGCCTACTCCAGTTGCACATTTCCAAGATCTCTCAACTCTTTGGATGTCCCGCTCAAAGCAGAAAAAATTACTGGTGTCTCAGACAGAAACCCCTGGTGGTGAGTTTGCTGATCTACGGGTTTATCTCAATAGACCTCGGTCTACATCAACTTTGGCAAAACGCAAGCAGCCAATGCCGAAGATTAACCTGCATCAGAAGCAAACTTTCAGGATAAAAAATCCTGACACCTATGCTAACGAAGTGAGTACTTCCCTGTATACCTACGGGACAAAACATCTGAAGAGCCAGAACCATGTTCCGAATGTTGTCAAAGAATACGTCCCTCAAACTTCTTCTCGTCCCGTCATTATTCCTGACCTCCGAGAGCACCTCAAGCAAAAGCGGAACAATATCTCAACACCTCCAGTTCAACCACTTGAACGCTATTGTAATCACAAGGTTGTCATCAAGTGCTGTTGCCAGACAACAAAACGATCTGTCTTCGATCGTCTGAATTTTGCAACTTCTGAACCAATGTCAGAAGACGAAGACGAAATGTTGTATGCTTCCGTCAACATGGCTTCTCGAGACACTGAAGACAGAAGGTGCTTCAAATACGGCAAGCCCCGTAAACCCAGCCAGCGGCACTTAGATTTACTCCAAGAATCTTCTGAAGGAGTATTTTGACACACCCGATCCCGAAGTCGAGACACAATCGGTCATAGGAATCTTCTCCAAGATTTCTCTTGTCATCTTCCTATTTCTCATTCAGGGGACGACTCTTTCTCTGATTATGATGCATACAGTGAAAGCTCTGAACAGACAGTGTCTTCTATTATGCCCAGAGAAGTGTCAGCCTACGTTGTCACTGAAGATCCAGATGCTTCTAGTTCGGCAAATCAAGAACAACGAATAGTTGCACTGGAGGATAAGCTGAAGACCATGGCTGAAATGGTCGCAAGTATGCATTATATCATCGTGGCCCAACATACAGTACCACCGATCGCACCTGCTGCAAATCTTGAGATTATAGCATCGTCGGTGCCTGTCAATGCAGGTCTGGGGGTAGTATCTCCTCAAATACCCCTGTATAAATTCAACCCACACCCAGTCAGTCAGGAGCTGGGGGTAGTACTTACCACGCTGTTTCTTCCCTAACACTATAATACAGCCTGCTCCTTCTTTATTATCAGAGGATGCTAATGAAGCTATCAAACTCTTGCGCACTCAATTCGAGGCATGGCTTCTCGAGACACTGAAGACAGAAGGTGCTTCAAACACGGCAAGCCCCGTAAACCCAGCCAGCGGCACTTAGATTTACTCTAAGAATCTTCTGAAGGAGTATTTTGACACACCCGATCCCGAAGTCGAGACACAATCGGTCATAGGAATCTTCTCCAAGATTTCTCTTGTCATCTTCCTATTTCTCATTCAGGGGACGACTCTTTCTCTGATTATGTTGCATACAGTGAAAGCTCTGAACAGACAGTGTCTTCTATTGTGCCCAGAGAAGTGTCAGCCTACGTTGTCACTGAAGATCTAGATGCTTCTAGTTCGGTAAATCAAGAACAACGAATAGCTGCACTGGAGGACAAGCTGAAGACCATGGCTGAAATGGTCGCAAGTATGCATTCTATCATCGTAGCCCAACATACAGTACCACCGATCGCACCTGCTGCAAATCCTGAGATTATAGCATCGTCGGTGCCTATCAATGCAGGTCTGGGGGTAGTATCTCCTCAAATACCCCTGTACAAATTCAACCCACACCCAGTCAGTCAGGAGCTGGGGGTAGTACTTACCACGCTGTTCCTCCCCTAACACTATAATGCAGCCTACTCCTTCTTCATTATCAGAGGATACTAATGAAGCTATCAAACTCTTGCGTACTCAATTCGAGGCTTTTAAAGAGAAGGACAATTTACAGAGATTGGGGATCAAACAACCCTATCCGGTTGAATGGAAGGAAGTCCCATTCCCTCCAAAGTACAAGATTCCCACAATTTTGCTGTTTGACGGCAGCACTTCTCCGAGTCAGTTCATTAACCACTTTGAGGTAATGACTGTTCAACTTCAGCCAAATGACGCTCTTCTTACCAGGGTATTTGTCGGCTATTTAGCCGATGTAGCATACGATTGGTACAAGAGCTTGCCTGATGGCTGTATCACCTCTTTCTCGGGTTTTAAACAAATTTTCTTGGAGCGATTCTACGAGAGAATCAACGACATAACCATATCGGCCCTCAACAAGATCAAACAAAGACATAATAAAATCGCTGAGAGTTTCATTGAAAGATTTCGCCGAGAAGCATTAAAGATGCCTCCTGGAACTCCGACCGCTATAACTATAGATACCTGCAAAGCAAATCTTTTGCCTATTATCAGCATATGGACGGGGTCAACTCAATTTCAAGACTGGCCATCATTCATTGTCAATGCTAAAGCAGCTGAAGTTAGCGCTGACAAGTTCAAGCAGTTGGGGGTACACATGTCTAACCCCGACCGGGATGAACACCCGACATCTAGTAGCGGTAATCGCCAGAACAACCGCAAGGGTAAAGAAACTTTGAACATCAATTTGAAGAGCAAAGAATCTCTGGCTGTCAACGTGGCTCCACCTACGTCTACTTCTACTCCTTCTGCCCCTCCACCAAGGGAACCTCGTCCGAAAGTAGAGTACTCCTTTGACGAGAACGACACCGTGAGCATCTTTGATTGCTTGATCAAAAGCAATAAGCTCCAACTCCCAAACCCGAAGAAGCCTGACGAGGTCGGTAAGACTGATCATCCCAAATATTGTGTTTATCACAGGTTCATTGGTCATCCCACTCGAGCATGTTATGTGCTCAAAGGCAAGATTCAAGAGCTAGTCAACGCTGGTGTTGTCACCCTTCAACAAGATGAGAAGACTATTATCACAAATATGGTCTCCGTACAGTTCGGTAACTTCCCTCCATATATGGTACAACATGGTGTCATCCCTATCCCCAAGGCCACTCTTAAGATCGAGAATCTCCCTCCTCCACGGAGTGTGTAACACCCAGTTTTTCAATTGAGGGTATTTTGGTCATTTTCAAAATTTTGGAATTATTTTGGGATTATTATATTTAATTATAATTAATGTGATTTTAGATAATTTTTGGTGATTTGTTTGGTGCTAGTTTTAGACTGTGACCCATGTGGACTAGGAGACTGTCCTATTAGCCAACCTAGGTCCAGACATCATGGTTAGGTTATGAAACCCTAGTGTGACTTTAGTTAGTCATTTCAAGTTAGTTAGAATTGGTTTGGGGCTAATCGGAGTTAGTTTGGTTTGAGAATGGCCTGTGTAGTCACAAGTCAAATCATGACTTAAACTAGATAGGACCCAACTAGCTAGCCAAAACCCTAAACCCTAGGCCTATGGCCAGCCACATAACAGCCCCTCCCCCTATTTATATCCTCCCAAATTTTAGGGCTAGCCTCTTTTCATTAGGGTTCATCAAGTTTTAGAAAGAGGTAAAGTTCCATCCTTACAAATTCATAGAAAATCCAAATTAGGTCCTTTTTCCTTCAAACAAATTCCTATAGGCTCTAAATATTATTCTCTTGCTGTTGGGATTGAGTTTTGACAGGGAGCACACAATTTGAGGAGTTTTGGTGCTTTGAAGAATCCTCTTCTTTGGAGCTTTTTGGAGCTTGGAACACCTATAGGTATAATCCTTTGTAATGCCTCTAAATTCCTGTAAAAATCATGTTTAGGGTCCCCTAGCCCTCACCCAACTGTAGGGAAGACCAACCCTAAGTTTTGGTCTCGTTTCGTGTCCATATCGGACACGTATCAAAGACCTAGTCTAGGTGCTCGACGAAATGTCCCAAAGGACTGTTCGATCGAGTTTTCCTATTCTATTTGAATGGAAAGTTAGATCTAAGTGTCGTCTAGGGTTTCCCAGTGTCCTGTGTTGATTTGTGAGTCATGTCGTGTCGTGGGGAACACGGGACACGCGTGTGCGGGCGTGCGTGCGCGGCACTGTAGCTCCCCTGCTACTCGGGGGCTACTGCGCGCTGGACACGCGACGCCGACACGAGAAACTTGTCCAGAGGTTAGAGGCAATGGCTGACACGAGGCTCGTCAAGTTTCATGAGTCCTCGTGTCGTGTCGGACACGTTCTTAGGTGTGCACAGGGAATAGGCTGTGTGCGTGCGTGTGCAGTGTGTGTTTGGTTGTGTTAAATCGTATTTAAATGATTTTAAATGTTGTTTAATGATTAAATAGATCTCAAATATCTTGTTTAGATCCCTGTTACACTAAGTGACACATTTGTTTGGGTTTTTGAATGATGTTTGGGTTCGAAATTGTTAGAACAGTGAAGTAAATCTCTGATACCTGATATTGTCTTTTCCAGTTTTTTTTCAAACAGTTGAATTCCTATTTTCTGTTATATTTTTCTCAATGAATGTGAACCTACATGTCATATTATATGTTAGATAGGTATTGGCATTCGAATTTGGCTTGGGGATTGTGTTTATAGAATTTGACAGTTGTTGGTCCAACAATATGTGAGCTGTGTTCCTGTGTAAGGACAGGAATTAATGTAGTGTTGTTCTTTCTAATTTCAATTGCTCCATGTTGCATTTAAGTTGTTCTTCACTGATTAAATCCTAATCTAGTTGCTCTTCAATTCATTCCATTTTTCCCTGTTATAACTGTTAGCTATTAACTGAAATGTTAAACCTGGGAATTGGTTGTAGGACTGTTCTGATTTTGGGTTGGTTAAGGAAATTCAAGATGGGAATTAGATTCCCTGTTAACTGGTAATTGGAAGTTGTGGTTGTATTTTGAACTTGAGTTAAATAGGGAGTTGGTTAACTAGTTGTACTGTCATGTGCTAATGTTAAATCTGGCAATGGCCTGGAACCATTGTATTAACCCCTGTTTCCTTCCTACATTTAACTTCATTTACAAACTGGAATGTTAATCCAATTGTTCACTGATATTTTACCTGCAAACTGAAAAATGATAATTCATATGGGACATGTCAATGTGATGGAAAATCTGAGTTTAGTTCAATGGGAATCTGTTTCAGCCCAATGAATTACCTGAGATTCAAATTGTAATAACTGGGTTGTTTGAGACCAAAACAGTTTTGGGGTTGTATTAAAACTGAGAGTTATGGACTGATTTGAAGGAGGAGGGTTCAAACTGATTTTGAATGTTCTAACCTGAGAATGAAGGTTAAATCACTGAGACATTGCTTTCTCTCATAAATGAACTGTTGTTTCAATCTATTCATTCACTGTTACTTCCTATAAACTAAGTCTTCCTCCTCATTTGTTTTGTGCAGTTTTTTTTAATTGTTTGTCTGAGTGTAGGCTTTAGTTATGTTCAGTTTTAAACCTGGGATCTTCTCCACTTGAACTATTGAAATTTCTGTATAGATAGAAACCTGAGTTTGGGTGTTTTGTTAACTGAGATGTTGGAAAAACCTGGGAAGGATTTGGTTCCAGTTTTCAAAACCTGTGAATGTTAACCATGTTCCACATTGCCATGCTACTGTTTTGCCACACACACTCAACATCACTATTTTTCACTGTCTTCACAAGTACACTTTCACTTAACACTCTACCATATCACCAACACATATGCCCCACACACATTCACACATGAACACTCTTACACACACTCATGTCACTGTTTCCTCACATTTTCTCACTGTTTCACATCACTATTAGCCTAAATCTCTCACACACTCACTTGACACTTGAGTATCTTTGTATCCCTCTCTCCCTTCCTTGTATAATGGTAGGTTCCTATAAATAGGATTGTGTGTTAATATATATATGTATATGATATAATGTGTTATATATTATGATATAGAGTAGAGTGATATTGTAGATTAGTACCATATGTATCCTATATTAGGTTGTATGATATGAATGCATGGGTATGGTTAGATAGATATTGAAATGGTATTGTTTAGCATGGTTGCCTATTGGCATATGGTATAGTCTTTTGGCCTATGGCTATGGTTGTGGTTGTTTAGCTAGTGAGTCTAGTTTAGACTTGTTTAGTCTAGTTAAACTTAGAATGACTTGTTAAACCTAGATTAGCCTTGATAGCCTAGTATAGACTAGATTGACCTAGAATCATGTAGAACGCATTGTAGTGCATATTATTACCATTCTGGACTCGTTGTGACTTGTGCTGTTCTAATAGGAGCCAGACACCACTCCTCGGACAGTACTTTCATCTCGGACTTTCAGATAGCAGGCGAGTACATTCTCTGATCTTTTCATACTTACCTGGATTATATTCTTGCTCTAGATTACTCTACATGATGCTGACACGTATCTTCACGGATTAGTACTATATGGATCCTTTCCTGAGATGTTATCCCTCTACGGGTGCATCGGGTATTTCAAGTTCATGTACTTTATCATGTACATCAGGTACTCCTTGTACTCGTACTAGTTCATGTTTTTACATGTTCTCATGTGCTTTTACGTGCCTCATGTACTACTCATTACATGAGTTCACGTATCTTAGTTGTATTCATGTGCTTATAACGTAACTTGAATGGATCCTTGTGTACTGGTTGGGGCGGGGTGAGTAGAATTGGTTATGTGAACACTATCTCCAGTAGCTGTATAAATGTGCCTCCTTATTTGTATTCATGTGCCCCCAAGCCGTTTACATAACCATTATGCTCTAAATCACGTAGCCACTTATAGTCTCTACTATCATGTATTTACTTTCAGTTACAAAATATCTCCTGTTTACTCGTACTTCCTTTTCAGCACTTCCTGTATTTTACTCTATTGCATGATTTATACTCCTAACCTGCTATGAACTGTTTTGAGAGATATGTGCTCGTTCCCGTCCTGACTGGACCTGTTGAAAATTTTACAGTGAATGACGAGGCTATGGTGTCTATCCCTCTTGGTGCAGCATTAGACATCACTAGTGACTTGGACCTGTTAGCAGTGGATGATACTTCTCTAGATTAGGGTTGTCTTTACTTCTGGATCACTGTTTTAGACTTGAGATATTCTGAGTTGTATATTTTAGACACTTAGATTCTGGATTTGTATCTCTGTGATGTTACATTCCTGGATGTTATCTATCTTTATCTTTCTATCTCATTCCTGTTCTATCCTAGATGTGGTTGAGTTATATTGTGCTATGTCACCCCCATTCGGGGAGTATAACTGTATATTACCCTTATCTGTTAGATGTTATGACCTAGGACAGCGTTCTACCGCCGATGCTGCGGCGTAGGCTGGACGTACCCACGTCACGTGCCCTATTTCTAGGGTGCGGGTCGTGACACGTTTTTAGTGGTGGCCCATGCAGGTCGAGTTTATGTAGTGGTATTCGAACTAGAGTACCACTACAGCCTGTAGTAGGATTAGAATATATTTTAAGGGTACTCAATCACGGTTAGGATTCCTTGAAAGATTCCTGGGACGACCCTTGAGAATCTTATTTAAACTTCAATTTGAATCATTTCCCCTTGTTTGTTCGCTCTCACTCCTTGATTATTGAATTTGATTGTTGATGAATCGTTGTTGATTTTGATTTCCTATTGAGATGAATTTTATAGCCTGAGTTACGATACTTTCTGATAACACATATTGACGGGAATACAGGGATGGTAAAACGTCTACATGGTTATGGAACCTGTAGTTTATCGCAGCCATATTAGCTGGCGTGGCGGAAACATGGAGACCTGGCTTCGGATGTACGTATCTTGGTTATGAGATTTGGAATTTCTCGCAGCTATACTAGTCGGCATAGCGAGATTTCCAGACGACATGATTGTAGAGGTGCATATCCTAGTCATGGAATCTATCGTTATTCGCAGCCTTGCTTACTGGCATGGCGAGGACTCTGAGTAACATAATTTTGGACAGACGCATATGATTATCAGATTGTATCTTGAGAAGGTTTTTAAACATATCATCTCTATCGTACCATTCTGTTGTATAAATTGTACCCCATCATCAAATAACTTAGGAGTAGGAGTATGAGTAGGAGTAGCCTAGCTGTTACTATAACCTTGTGTAACTTTTTGCAATAAATTCTTCATAATACAATGAATTGGTGTTTCTGCTAGACCTTAACTTAGATTGATGTTGTAACTCTGGTTTCAAATAGTTCCTTCTTTTAAACAGATAGACAGAGCAGGTTTTGTTATTATTTTTTTTCTCTTGCCATTAATTCATGTATTACCCTAATGTATATATAGTGGACACAGATGCTTGTCTGACACGTATGCATACTACACTTGTTTACCAACCTATCTAAATGCATGTTAACATGATTAATGTTAAGTTCTCAAATCCTAGTATTCTAATATAGTGCAGTATCAGTGACTAGTTCTAAGTTTCTCCATATTAAATTCGTGATTTAAATTTAAATTTCATGTTATTAGTTGCTTACATCACTACACATGTATGTTATATACAGGGCTTTATTTCAAAAAAAACTTGGTTGAGTTTTGTGTTGAATTGTCAAATCTGAGACTGTGTACATAGTAAACCCTTAACCTTGGATTCTAAGAGTTTAGTTCAAATTGCAGTTTTAAATTGTAATGTTTTAAGCCGTATACATGGTTGTGTGCAGGTATATAATGTTAGGTTCATACTCTTACATGTTAGGTTGTGGTTGTGGTGAACTTTGAGTTGGTTTTGATGTTCGAATTCTCCAAAATTTTGAAAACTGAATTCATGATTACATTTTTATACTGCTTCAATATGTGTAGTTCAATTTCAGATCTAATATGTAATGATGAGCTAAACTGAATGACTGAACCCCTTTATTTCCAGTCTTAACCCATGTACACATGACACTCTACACTAATGTACACAACTGCCATGAAAACCTAACCTTTCATCTCTATGTTATGATAATATAGCCATATAGATATACATATATACACGGTTAGCCGTACATGCTAGGAGTAATAGCTTGTGCCTTGTAGATTGCTTAACTAATATGCTATGAATAGTGTAACTTGATAACTATAGTTGAGACCCAAATCCTCCTATAACACCTTCATGTATATGCCACAAACCACATGACCCTTGCTTAATGTTAGCTTTTCCTCTAACACTCTCTCTTCTATATATATTAGATTGTGATTGAATTCAATGCTTTGACTTTCGTTCCTTAAACTTTTGATTTTGATTTTTCTTAAATAGTACCCTTTATAGATGATTGGTAGTTGTCTTATTTTATTTTCTTGATAAATACCAGTTTTACAGATAGGATGGTAGACTGCTGTACAGCCTTAATGATTGTTGTGTTTTTTTATTCCTTCCAGTATGGCACCCATGACCCGAGCCTGTCGCCTGAGAGCAGCTGCAGCTATTGATAGTGTGCTTCCACCTCCTATTGCTCAGGAGGAAGTGACCCCTCAGGCTGACCCAAGGGTAGTGGCACCTCCCGCCATCGAGGAGGTGTCAGCATCCTTACCAGAGAGTCTTCCTCCACCACCTGTTACTCAGGAGAGAGTGGCAGTCTCATCTGAGACCAAGAGTTCTTCCCCACCTCCTCCTCTGCCTCCAGGAGCAGTACCCCATACCATACCCTCGGCAGGTTTGTTTCCTGACGGAGCTCAGATATCCAGACTTCTCCGGGATGTGTTGGAGACACAGAGAGTTCAGACTGAGATCCTGAAGGAGCAGGGTCGTGGGATCCAACTGCTGTGGGATTTGGTACATTCAGGAGGGGAGCCTAGTTCTAAGAGGCCGAGGAGCAGTGTATACCCAGAGCCCCATGAGCACCCAGACTATCAACCTAGACCAGCTTACCCAGTCCAGACTCCTGTTCAGCAGAGGCCAGCTGAGAGAGTTCCTACCTGCGCCTTCTGTAAGAAGCCTGGACATGTGTGGGACATCTGTAGGAAGAGAAGAGGAGTGTGCCTGTTGTGTGGGTCAGCTGTACACAGGCTGCGAGACTGTCCTGCTGCACTTATCTCAGCTAGAACTCCACCTTCGGGAGGGAGTTCCAGCCATCAGACCTAGTTGGAGGTGAGACTTTGACCTATATCTTAGCCAGTCTTTGAAATTGATACACTCTACCATATTGTTGTATGTTTTGATACCTTGTGATTGCCTAGTACTGTAGCATGTTGGTGTAACTAGATGAGACCCCAAACTGATACTACATGCCATGACCCCATAAGTTACATTTTCCAACTGAATGATTTAAATAGGTTCTGAGATTTTGATTGTGGGGGTTTGACCTAGAAGGGGTACGATCATCTTAATTTCGAGGACGAAATTTTTCTAAGGTGGGTAGGATTGTAACACCCAGTTTTTCAATTGAGGGTTTTTTGGTCATTTTCAAAATTTTGGAATTATTTTGGGATTATTATATTTAATTATAATTAATGTGATTTTAGATAATTTTTGGTGATTTGTTTGGTGCTAGTTTTAGACTGTGACCCATGTGGACTAGGAGACTGTCCTATTAGCCAACCTAGGTCCAGACATCATGGTTAGGTTATGAAACCCTAGTGTGACTTTAGTTAGTCATTTCAAGTTAGTTAGAATTGGTTTGGGGCTAATCGGAGTTAGTTTGGTTTGAGAATGGCTTGTGTAGTCACAAGTCAAATCATGACTTAAACTAGATAGGACCCAACTAGCTAGCCAAAACCCTAAACCCTAGGCCTATGGCCAGCCACATAACAGCCCCTCCCCCTATTTATATCCTCCCAAATTTTAGGGCTAGCCTCTTTTCATTAGGGTTCATCAAGTTTTAGAAAGAGGTAAAGTTCCATCCTTACAAATTCATAGAAAATCCAAATTAGGTCCTTTTTTCTTCAAACAAATTCCTATAGGCTCTAAATATTATTCTCTTGCTGTTGGGATTGAGTTTTGACAGGGAGCACACAATTTGAGGAGTTTTGGTGCTTTGAAGAATCCTCTTCTTTGGAGCTTTTTGGAGCTTGGAACACCTATAGGTATAATCCTTTGTAATGCCTCTAAATTCCTGTAAAAATCATGTTTAGGGTCGCCTAGCCCTCACCCAACTGTAGGGAAGACCAACCCTAAGTTTTGGTCTCGTTTCGTGTCCATATCGGACACGTATCAGAGACCTAGTCTAGGTGCTCGACGAAATGTCCCAAAGGACTGTTCGATCGAGTTTTCCTATTCTATTTGAATGGAAAGTTAGATCTAAGTGTCGTCTAGGGTTTCCCAGTGTCCTGTGTTGATTTGTGAGTCGTGTCGTGTCGTGGGGAACACGGGACACGCGTGTGCGGGCGTGCGTGCGCGGCACTGTAGCTCCCCTGCTACTCGGGGGCTACTGCACGCTGGACACGCGACACCGACACGAGAAACTTGGCCAGAGGTTAGAGGCAATGGCTGACACGAGGCTCGTCAAGTTTCACGAGTCCTCGTGTCGTGTCGGACACGTTCTTGGGTGTGCACAGGGAATAGGCTGTGTGCGTACGTGTGCAGTGTGTGTTTGGTTGTGTTAAATCGTATTTAAATGATTTTAAATATTGTTTAATGATTAAATAGATCTCAAATATCTTGTTTAGATCCCTGTTACACTAAGTGACACATTTGTTTGGGTTTTTGAATGATGTTTGGGTTCGAAATTGTTAGAACAGTGAAGTAAATCTCTGATACCTGATATTGTCTTTTCCAGTTTTTTTCAAACAGTTGAATTCCTATTTTCTGTTATATTTTTCTCAATGAATGTGAACCTACATGTCATATTATATGTTAGATAGGTATTGGCATTCGAATTTGGCTTGGGGATTGTGTTTATAGAATTTGACAGTTGTTGGTCCAACAATATGTGAGCTGTGTTCCTGTGTAAGGACAGGAATTAATGTAGTGTTGTTCTTTCTAATTTCAATTGCTCCATGTTGCATTTAAGTTGTTCTTCACTGATTAAATCCTAATCTAGTTGCTCTTCGATTCATTCCATTTTTCCCTGTTATAACTGTTAGCTATTAACTGAAATGTTAAACCTGGGAATTGGTTGTAGGACTGTTCTGATTTTGGGTTGGTTAAGGAAATTCAAGATGGGAATTAGATTCCCTGTTAACTGGTAATTGGAAGTTGTGGTTGTATTTTGAACTTGAGTTAAATAGGGAGTTGGTTAACTAGTTGTACTGTCATGTGCTAATGTTAAATCTGGCAATGGCCTGGAACCATTGTATTAACCCCTGTTTCCTTCCTGCATTTAACTTCATTTACAAACTGGAATGTTAATCCAATTGTTCACTGATATTTTACCTGCAAACTGAAAAATGATAATTCATATGGGGCATGTCAATGTGATGGAAAATCTGAGTTTAGTTCAATGGGAATCTGTTTCAGCCCAATGAATTACCTGAGATTCAAATTGTAATAACTGGGTTGTTTGAGACCAAAACAGTTTTGGGGTTGTATTAAAACTGAGAGTTATGGACTGATTTGAAGGAGGAGGGTTCAAACTGATTTTGAATGTTCTAACCTGAGAATGAAGGTTAAATCACTGAGACATTGCTTTCTCTCATAAATGAACTGTTGTTTCAATCTATTCATTCACTGTTACTTCCTATAAACTAAGTCTTCCTCCTCATTTGTTTTGTGCAGTTTTTTTAATTGTTTGTCTGAGTGTAGGCTTTAGTTATGTTCAGTTTTAAACCTGGGATCTTCTCCACTTGAACTATTGAAATTTCTGTATAGATAGAAACCTGAGTTTGGGTGTTTTGTTAACTGAGATGTTGGAAAAACCTGGGAAGGATTTGGTTCCAGTTTTCAAAACCTGTGAATGTTAACCATGTTCCACATTGCCATGCTACTGTTTTGCCACACACACTCAACATCACTGTTTTTCACTGTCTTCACAAGTACACTTTCACTTAACACTCTACCATATCACCAACACATATGCCCCACACACATTCACACATGAACACTCTTACACACACTCATGTCACTGTTTCCTCACATTTTCTCACTGTTTCACATCACTGTTAGCCTAAATCTCTCACACACTCACTTGACACTTGAGTATCTTTGTATCCCTCTCTCCCTTCCTTGTATAATGGTAGGTTCCTATAAATAGGATTGTGTGTTAATATATATATGTATATGATATAATGTGTTATATATTATGATATAGAGTAGAGTGATATTGTAGATTAGTACCATATGTATCCTATATTATGTTGTATGATATGAATGCATGGGTATGGTTAGATAGATATTGAAATGGTATTGTTTAGCATGGTTGCCTATTGGCATATGGTATAGTCTTTTGGCCTATGGCTATGGTTGTGGTTGTTTAGCTAGTGAGTCTAGTTTAGACTTGTTTAGTCTAGTTAAACTTAGAATGACTTGTTAAACCTAGATTAGCCTTGATAGCCTAGTATAGACTAGATTGACCTAGAATCATGTAGAACGCATTGTAGTGCATATTATTACCATTCTGGACTCGTTGTGACTTGTGCTGTTCTAATAGGAGCCAGACACCACTCCTCGGACAGTACTTTCATCTCGGACTTTCAGATAGCAGGCGAGTACATTCTCTGATCTTTTCATACTTACCTGGATTATATTCTTGCTCTAGATTACTCTACATGATGCTGACACGTATCTTCACGGATTAGTACTATATGGATCCTTTCCTGAGATGTTATCCCTCTACGGGTGCATCGAGTATTTCAAGTTCATGTACTTTATCATGTCCATCAGGTACTCCTTGTACTCGTACTAGTTCATGTTTTTACATGTTCTCATGTGCTTTCACGTGCCTCATGTACTACTCATTACATGAGTTCACGTATCTTAGTTGTATTCATGTGCTTATAACGTAACTTGAATGGATCCTTGTGTACTGGTTGGGGCGGGGTGAGTAGAATTGGTTATGTGAACACTATCTCCAGTAGCTGTATAAATGTGCCTCCTTATTTGTATTCATGTGCCCCCAAGCCGTTTACATAACCATTATGCTCTAAATCACGTAGCCACTTACAGTCTCTACTATCATGTATTTACTTTCAGTTACAAAATATCTCCTGTTTACTCGTACTTCCTTTTCAGCACTTCCTGTATTTTACTCTATTGTATGATTTATACTCCTAACCTGCTATGAACTGTTTTGAGAGATATGTGCTCGTTCCCGTCCTGACTGGACCTGTTGAAAATTTTACAGTGAATGATGAGGCTCTGGTGTCTATCCCTCTTGGTGCAGCATTAGACATCACTAGTGACTTGGACCTGCTAGCAGTGGATGATACTTCTCTAGATTAGGGTTGTCTTTACTTCTGGATCACTGTTTTAGACTTGAGATATTCTGAGTTGTATATTTTAGACACTTAGATTCTGGATTTGTATCTCTGTGATGTTACATTCCTGGATGTTATCTATCTTTATCTTTCTATCTCATTCCTGTTCTATCCTAGATGTGGTTGAGTTATATTGTGCTATGTCACCCCCATTCGGGGAGTATAACTGTATATTACCCTTATCTGTTAGATGTTATGACCTAGGACAGCGTTCTACCGCCGATGCTGCGGCGTAGGCTGGACGTACCCACGTCACGTGCCCTATTTCTAGGGTGCGGGTCGTGACAGAGTGAAGGTCTCATCCCCTTATCTCTTGATAACGGTGAGATTATGTGGATCCACCCTGACCTTATTGCAGACTTCGAGCCTCCTTCCTCGTATAAGCAAAAAAAACCGTTCCAAAGGCAGAACAAAGATCTGCAATATGGTATCTTTTGACCCCATAGTTGAAGAGGAAATCCTGCTGGGCACCAGGTCAGGGAAAGCCTATTTACGGGAATTTTCCGAAACTCAAGAAAACCCTGCTTCATCCTCCGAGGCTGTTCCAGTACAACCTGTCTCTACAGAAGTCATCCCTTCTACATCATTACCGGTTGCGGAACCAACTCTTCCTAAATCAGCAGTAGCTGATAAAAGCAAACAACAAGTCCGTTTCGACAAAGTTTTGAAGAAGTCATCTCCCTCTGGACTTGAAAAGCCATATAACTTTGATATATTGGCTCAACTGGCCAACACACCGGCTAGGCTGTCTATCTTCGAGCTCTTACGCCTCTCTAAAGAGACTCGAAAAATACTGAGTGAGGCTTTGATGCAGGCAGACACTTGCTTAACTCTTCTCAAGAAACCTGAATCAGAACCTGTCTCTTGTCTTCACTGTCACAGTACGCTAGAATTAATTCCAAACATCACCTTCACACAAGATAACATGTTAATGGAAGACAATCGACATGACTGTCCTATCTACTTTACAGGATATGTCGACTCCATGAAGGTCGATCGTATTCTGATAGATCCAGGGTCAGCACTCAGCATCATGCGTAAGACAATGTTGGATGCTCTGTAGATTCCAGTGCATAGCCTCTCCAGTACGATCACCACCATTCTGGGATTCAATCAGGGAAGAAGTAAACCTTTAGGCAAGATACGCCTAAAACTCCAAATCGGCAATATTCGTACGAAGGTGACCTTCTATATTATAGACAACCATGGTTGTTCCTACAATGCTCTTTTGGGGAGACCATTCCTGTATGAACACAACATTGTTCCTTCTACTCTCCATCAATGCTTCAAATACATTGATGACAAAGGAGAAGTCCAAAAAGAAGTTGCGGATCTCTACCCGTTTAAAGGCGTTGAAGCATATTGCAACGACGCTCGTATGTATAAAGAAGAGTTTATGAAGGTGGTATTAGCCATGGATGGTGAAGAAGAACATAAAGCAGTGCCCGGTGACACTCTCATCATACCTGTCAAAGGGCGTGTCTCTCATCCTCAATTCTCTAAACCACTAGCTATTCAT
Organism: Iris pallida; assembly: GCA_029216955.1. Taxonomy (NCBI): domain Eukaryota; kingdom Viridiplantae; phylum Streptophyta; class Magnoliopsida; order Asparagales; family Iridaceae; genus Iris; species Iris pallida. Next base: position 4,649,112 of record JANAVB010022800.1, read on the forward strand.
CTGCCAGCCCAGAAGCAATCGACTGGTGATAATCAAGATCAAAGGGAGCTCACCCATTCTGAGCCATTGGTTATCGACCTCCGTCGTAACAAAGATCAAAAGAAGCTCATCTCTTCTGAGCCACTGGTTATCGACTTACATCGTAGCAAAGATCAAAATGAGCTCATCTCTTCTGAGCCATTGGTTATCGACCTCCATCGTAACAAAGATCAAAGGGAGCTCACCTTTTCTGAACTGCTTGTTATCGACCTCCGTCGCAATAAGTCCAATCCTCCTCACTCTTCTTTTCCTCCTCTTGTAATCGATCTGACCAAGCCGGCTAAGGCTAAAGGTCCTATTATAAATATGGATGTACAAATCAATGAAAAAGTATCTACTTTCCAGTATACTGATGTCATTTATTATACTAAATGCTATTTGGATATGCTAGACAGCTTTCAGTCATTTAGAATAGGAGTCGTACAATCCCTTCAGACGGAAGTAGTATTTGAACATCCAGACGACTCATACTTTTTTGTCCCTTCTCGAAAGAAAGGCGAGAGTCCAATACTTTTTTAGTAAAGGGCCAGAACAAAAATTCAGCTATACGAATGATAGCAAAAATAACGATATGGGACGTCTCCAACTTCGTCGTTATAGTCAACAATCAAAGGATATCATCCAAAAGATGGGTTATGATTTCAAGAATGGCCTCAATTATGGTAAAGGCAGACGAACTCCTATCCGTACGGTTGTTCCGAAAGAAAAATCAGAGATGTATTACAGCAGGACGAAAAGAGGTCTCGGATATACTTTACCTCCGGTCTTATCTCCAGTAGCCTCCGAGTCTGATAGTGAGGAGCGCTCTAACTCTTTTGATTCCAGATCTTGGGATTCTGACACCAGTATCGGCCAAATTTATCGATTGATTGTATCTTCTAATATGGTCTCCACTGAACTTCCAGAAGGTTATGACGAAGATATCGAAGAAAATCCTGAAACAGATCCTTGGGCTCGACGAATGGATACCCAATGGGAACTCCGATTCGAGCAACGGGAACCTCCTACCGAAGATCAATTGGTCCAAATTGACGTAGGAGAAAACGGGTCACCTCGTCCAATATTCATCAGCAAGAACCTCCCAGAGGCGGATAAGCAAGAATTAATTCTTCTTATTCGAGAATACATTGATGTCTTTGCTTGGAGTTATGAAGACATGCCTGGTTTAGATCCTAAAATTGCCACTCATAAACTGAATATTTTGCCTAATGCAAAGCCAGTCAAACAGCAGCAAAGGCGATTCAAGCCAGAAATGATGGACACAATTGATGATGAAGTCAAAAAGCTCATAGCTTGTGGCTTTATTCGAGAAGAAAAACATCCAGATTGGGTAGCCAACGTTGTTCTAGTCTTGAAAAAAACTGGCAAAGTTCGAGTTTGTATTGACTTCCGAGATCTTAATGAAGCCTGTCCAAAAGATGAGTTTTCTCTCCCTATTACAGATGTCATGATCGACAACACTTGTGGGTTCGAAAGGATATCCTTCATGGATGGATTCTCCGGATACAATCAGATTCGGATGAATCCTGAAGATGAAAAACACACTTCTTTCCGTACTCCTCGCGGAGTCTACTGCTACACAGTGATGCCATTTGGTCTCAAGAACGCTGGTGCCACTTACCAACGAGCTATGAGTAACATCTTTCGAGATCATCTGCGCAAGACTGTCGAATGATATGTTGACGATATTGCTGTCAAGAGTCGTCTAAAGGAAGATCACATCCAAGATTTAAGAACTATCTTCAATCTAATGCGCCAACATCAACTTAAAATGAATCCCACCAAGTCATTCTTGGGTGTCTCTAGTGGTAAATTTCTTGGCTTTGTCATTACCTCTAAGGGTATACACGTGGATCCCGAGAAGATCAAAGTCATTCAAGAGATGCGTCCTCCATGCAACTTAAAAGAGCTACGAGGATTCCAAGGTCGACTTGCGTACATCAGGAGATTCATCTCAAATCTGTCTGGACGCTGCAGACCATTTACCCAGTTAATGAAGAAGGGTGTATCTTTTATTTGGACTGAAGAATGTCAACGAGCATTTGATGATATAAAGCAATATCTCATGAACCTACCAGTCTTAGTGCCACCAATCTCAGGCATACCATTCTTAATGTATGTCTGTGCTATGGATCATTCATTGGGTGCTTTACTTGCCCAGAAGAACAAAGAAGGCCATGAACAAGCCATCTACTATCTTAGTCGTACTATGATTGGTGCTGAACACCGTTATAGTCCGGTTGAGAAAGAATGCCTAGCTCTTATGTTCGCTGTTCAAAAGACTCGGCATTATATCATTGGCCAAACCATTCACGTCATTTTTCGAGTTAATCCTCTTCGGGTACTGATGAAGAAACCCAGCACACTCAATTCACGACTGGCTATATGGGCCATTTTACTAGCCCAATATGACATAGTTTATGTTCCGCAAAAATCTGTTAAGGGTCAAGCACTGGCTGACTTTTTAGCAGCTCATCCTGTTCCGAAAACATCTAAGCTTTATGATGAGATTCCTGATGAAACATTGGAATTAAACATGATCTTTGAAGAATTTCCTACTTGGCGTCTATTCTTCGACGGAGCATCCCGGATCGGACCCAATGGGACCATTGTCGCAGGAGTTGGAATTGTTCTAGTCTCTTCAGAAGGATTAGCTATCCAAAGAGCCTATTCCTTAGATCAGCCATGCTCTAATAATGTGGCTGAATACAATGCCTTGCTCATTGGACTTCAATTAGCTAAACAGTTGGAGGTCGAATATCTTGAAGTCTATGGCGATTCTAAACTGGTTGTCAATCAGGTTAGAGGAACATATGAAGTTCGCCATCAAGATCTAGTGCCCTATCATGAAGCTGCAATTTACATGGCGACATCATTTAAAGCTTTCTTTATTGAATATGTTCGACGAGCTTGTAACACTGAGGCAGATGCTTTAGCTAATCTCGCAGCAGTCTTAGCAATTCCCGTCAAGAGACAACAAGTGGTTGTTGTTTCCAATAGAGAGTTGTTCTGTATTGAAAATAATCGCAACATTGAGTACAGTAACCTCGCCGAAGTTAATGTTATCAATAAAGATTGGAGAGCTCCCTTCATCGATTTCGTAGTTCACGATATACTTCTCGAAGATCCTAAAGAGGCTACGAGTATTCGCCGACGATCTCTTCGGTTCTACTATAATCAGACTACCAAAACTCTCTATCGACGGACTTATGACGGCCTACTCTTGCGCTGTTTTGCTGGTGATGAAGCAAAGCAAGTATTGCGTAAAGCTCATGATGGTGTTTGCAGAGCACATCAACACGGTCCTAAATTACAAGATCGTATCCGAAGAATGGGTTACTATTGGCCTTCTATGGTGTCTGATGCCATCGAATATGCAAGAAAATGTCGAACCTGTGAAATCCATGCAGATTTCATCCATCAACCGTCGGAATTCCTTCATCCGACTGCTGCTTTCTGGCCTTTTGAAGCTTGGGGCATGGATATTATAGGTCTTATCAATCCTCCTTCTTCTAAAGGACATCGGTTTATACTAGCCATAATGGATTATTTCTCCAAGTGGGCCAAAGCTATACCTTTCGCTGAAGTCAAAACCAGCAGCGTCATCAACTTCGTCAAACATCATGTTATCTACACGTTTGGTGTACCTCGACAAATTATTCACGACAACGGACCTCAGTTCATCAGTCAAAAGTTTACAAGGTTCTGTGACGATCATCGGATTGACAATGTCGCCTCTACGGCTTACAACCTTGCTGCTAATGGCTTGGCTGAAGCCTTCAACAAGACTATTATCAAGCTCCTTAAGAAGTTTGTGTCTACTAACAAACGGAACTAGAGTGAAAAGCTTAGAGAATGTCTATGGGCCTACCGCACTATGGTCTGCAACCCCACAGGCTGTACACCTTTCTCTCTGGTATACGGTTGTGAAGCAGTTCTACCCCTGGAACTTCAAATTCCATCTCTAAGGATTGCTATCGCCAATGAGTTGACGACAGAGAACAATGATCTTCTTCGACTTCAATAACTGGAGGCGCTCGACGAGAAGCGACTATTGGCTCAACAACACATAGAGTTCTATCAAGCCCGTATCTCGAAGACTTTCAACCGCAAAGTTAAAGTCAGAGCCTTTCAGAAAGGAGAACTCATTCTAACAGTCAGACGTCCCATGACTATGACTTACATGAGCAAAGGCAAGTTCAATGCGAAGTGGAAAGGGCCTTATATTGTGAGTAAAGTCTTCTCAAATGGAGCTTATCAACTCACAGAGCTAGATGGTCGAGTTGCAATGATGCCCATCAATGACAAGTTCCTTAAAAAATATTATGTATGAATGTAAAAAGGATTTCTTGTAAATATGATCAGACAGTTCATAAATAAAGTTTGATTTTATTTCATCATAAACGATGTTACATAATATCAAGGACGAGAATCACTATCATCCTTCTTAAAGACAGGACGAGGACCACTACCGTCCTTTTCAAAAATGTAGTCGGTAAAAGAGCCGAGAACATCCTTGCCCGATTTCACTAGAAATGCGCAAGCAGCCATCCTCATGGCCTCTTCTTCTTCGGTCTCCTCTGGGTCAACCAGGAAGTCCAAGATGTCCCTTGGTGGCTTGGGTGCAGACGAACCTTCGCCCGCTTTCGTCTGCTTTGACTGGTTTGGTTCGGCTGGACGTTCTTTCGTGATTTCTTCAACCTTCGGGACAATCTCAGCCTTCTTGGATGCATCTTCAGACGATATTTTTGTGTTGAAAAGTGAAAGTGATCATTCCATCTAAATTTCTATTCTATTTATAGGCAGAGATTCTTGAAACATCGAAGCGATGCATTCTTCGCAACGTTCATTACATTCATTCGACGGTTCATCCGTTCATTACATTCATCTGACGGTTCACCCGTTCATTCCATCCATCTGACGGTTCATCCGTTCATCTCGACGATTCATTTCGTTCACACATTTTGACGGTTCATTCGTTCATCCCGACGATTCATTTCGTTCACACATTTTGACGATTCATCCGTTCATCCACATCAGCGACTTGTCATGTATTTATTACTTCTGATTAAGTTGTCTACCGAAATAATGATATTCAACAAATTATATTCTGCCATGTCCACATTACCTCTGAGCAGATATAATGAATATAATTATTTTCTAAATCAAGAAATATATTATGTCCTGAACCTCTGAATATATTTTCTACCGCTGTTATTTATATCCGTAATGGGATATGCAATAAATAATAGAGCCACAAAAATAATATCTTTTTATTGATCAAAATAAAAGGCATTACAAAAAGACATATAACAAAGGAGAAAGTACAAAAGATTTCCTTTCACTCAATCGGTGGGGTCATTAGACTAGCTATCTGCTGCTTCAAGGTTTGAAGTCGTTCTTTACGAGAATCCAGCACCCGCTTTCTAGCTTCCTCCATTCCAGATTTATCGTCAAATGTCGGCAAGGTCACTAGTCGACGAGCGATTTCATCTTGATGAGACGTGACAAACTCATTCTTCTCATGGGTCAGAATGTCTAGTTGCTGAACTGCAGCTTGATGCTGTGTAGTCTCTTTCTCAAGAACAAGTTGAACGATTCTCAACTCTTCTTGAAGTCGAGCAAACTCTACATTCAGTTCAGCAACCTTCTTTTCTTTCTCCCCAGCAACAGACGCTAATATCTCCATCTGGGAGTCATACTCTGAAGATTTTGTAGCGAAAGTGTCCAAGAAAATCTTGAAATCAGCTTTCGTAACTTCGGCTTCTCGAGTCATCCTTTCAAACTCAGCATTCACCAGGGGCTCTACCTCCCCCCGATTAAGATATTTGTAAATCTTAATTGATTCCTCCAGCTTATCCAGTATATATTCAAGATAGGCAGCTTGAGCTTCATCACCCTGGCTTCGGATAGTGCCGGTCAGATAAGTAGTTGGACTTCTGACAGTGATGAAACCAACGTTCTCTTTCTCCATTACCCTTTCTACTAAGGGTACTAATGAAGTGAAGAAGAGGTTGGTGAAGGAACCAACTATAAATTTATTGGTAGCCGCTGCACTGGGTGTAGCAGCTACTCCTATAGAAGTTGAAGCAGCAGAGGCCTGTAAAGGCGGAAGTTCGGCTTCTGGAATATGGGCTGAAGTCTCTCTGGACAAGGGAGCCATAGTGGAGCTAGTTGCCCCTCCCAGATGTTCCTCTGCGAAATCAAATAAACATCATCAATTTGCTGTCATTAGTGATTATAAAAAAGGATCAAAAATAAGGGTAAGCTTACCAATGTTGGGTTTAATGGCAAGATTGTCATCTGTTGACATGGGCTGCAGCCTCGCAGAAGTAGCTTCAGACATCACTGCCTGACTACTTCCTGCTTCAGAGCCGCCTGATAAATGACGGCTACTGCTAGCTATCGCTTTTGTCTGCACTATATCAGTGCATACTGGAGGAATTGGAGAAGGTTGAATTTCTGCATGAATGAAAGTTAAGATGTCAGTCATTTGATCTATAAAAAAGATTATCAATATCAGCCAATACCTCTTGGTTCAGTGACAGTAGCTTCCTCCGGTGCTACGTCATTAACAGTGCTCTTTTCTTGGGATGCATGGGCATCGGCATCCTCTTCCAGATTCAGATTGTCATCCTCTGTAGATGTTTCTTCATCATCTACACCCTCTTCTCGTGCCTTCTCGCTATCACTTGCGTCGACTGGATCTATATCATCATTGAAGCCGAAGTCATAGTCTTCCAGGGACTCGATCATCAATCTATCTTTTTCAGCCCGACGCGATCGTGGTATAGCTGGAGGGTGAGCAGCTTCCATTGCAAATGTAGGAGATGGCAATACTTCGACAGATGATCCCGATTCATTGATTGGGGTTGGAGTTGCAGTTGCTTCTACAGCCCCATCCTTTATCTCTGCGGTCTCCTCTCTTGTCTCTGCAACCTGGTCTCCTTTCTCTGCACTAGAAGCTTCCTGCTTGGGCTCAGGAGCAGGTGTAGGAGAAGGCATCATAACCCCGACGACAGCACTGATTAAGGCCGATGTATGAGCAGATCTCGGGGGAGTAGTTACTTTCTTTCTGAAAGCTAATTTCGTCCTGCGTAGAGGTTCTTCCGGAATCTCTACGTCTGCTGCGTGTGTTTTTCTTTGGATGGAAGTAGGGGTTGTTGCCTCTTCTCTATGAACCGACTCGGCCTATTGCCGAGACTGCGAGCGAGTAGTGACTCTTTCTGAAGAGTCCACGGCGGTCTTCTTCTTTAAGACATGAGAAGATGTTTCTTCTGCCTTCCTCTTCTTTTCCTTGATCGGAGATCTTATAACTTTCAGAGAGACACGCAGCGGTTCGTAGACTTCTTCGGGGAAGTTGGCTTCCCTCAAAGCTTCTAGGGGCGCATCAGCTAGCTCGTGCTCTTCATCATTACCAGGAAACACCATAACAGGTGCTCCTTTTTTAAATCGAGTTGTCGTCGCAAAGCTGTCTGCTAGATTAAAGTTCTCAGCAAAAGTATTTGCTGATGTGTAAAAAATCGAATAAGTATACAGCATGCGAGGGCTATGATCGCTTCTTGTCGGCATCGAGAATGTTGTCCTTGTGTCACGGGCATTGTAATATGTCCAAGCCCGGGCTCCATCAATTAAAAAAACCTTTTCCCTGTAGGCATGTTATAGCATTACCTACATGAAATTGGTCATAACCGAATTGGCGTACAAATCGGCTGGGGAGATAAGGCTCGAGATAACATTCATCTTCGAACCGGTACACCAAGTGTGACGGCCGAATTATCCTCAGCCAGTCGAAAGCTGTATGGCCCAACGGCTGCATCCTTATAGAGTCGACGAGGTTTGTTGACATATGCTCATAACCAACTGGAGGGGGAACACAATAAAAGTTCCATCCCTTGCCGAGATTCAGAGTTCGCCGGCAGTCTCTCAAAGTGGTGTAGATCCACTTATATCCAGAAAATCTTCTTAAAAAGTTGCCGCCCACTGCCCCCATGTTAGGATTCATCAAAGAAGGATGGTATAAAAGCAGCCATCCAAACAGATATATGTATGGCAGTTCCAGCCGAGGAAAACTTCCTTTCTCACCTTTTCTTCGAATCATCGAATCAACGAAGAGACGGAGGCCGACGTTCACCCTGCATGTCATTGCTGACAGCAGATCCATCCGATAGCCGAAAACTAGACGAACAGTAGCAAATAGTACACCGCGATGGAAGCGGTCAACTGTACTGGCCCCAGGAACAATATATCGTCGAAGCCAGTAAGTGAGGAAACCCACTAGCTGGGCTTCCTTCGACATGGGCCTGTAGCCCATCCTCATGTAGCTTTCAATGATGTCGTCTTTCTTAAAAGGAGGATATTGAAGATCATCCTCAATCTTGATATCCATATCACCATGCGTCTCCATCAGCTCTATCACTTCACTATTGCTAAGTGGTCTGAAGAAGTTGGGATTACAGTTTTCATTCTCTTTGGTCTTCTTCTCAATGATATGGTTGAGGAAAAGATACGACAACCATTTGGTGGAGTAGCAGGTGCCGGCTGTGCCACTCTTGTAGTATAAAGAACAGATCTTGTAGTGACATAGTAATTCTTTAAAAACAGCCACCATGTCAGCATTCTCCTGGCACAGTCTGTCCAACTCATCGTTTGTCGGGACAAACTCTTCATAGGGGATATCCCCCATTGCCAGGTGAGAGATATACTTCATCTCGTGCAAAGCTAATCCAATCTCTCCGCGTGGCGTCATGAAAGTCCCAGTCCTGCAGTTGTATCTCTCCGCCAACGTAAGGAATAGATACGGATTAGGGGGGAAGCCATAAACAGTGGCGTACACTATATGGTACAGATCAATCTCCTTGAGCCGAGCTTCAAATTGGACCAATATCCAATTGGTTATACAGATCCATCTCTTATTATCCGGGTTCACGAGACCTGTCAGCCGCAGATCTTGATCCGGATACCTCCCTTCCACCTTCGTAAACTCATTTGCGAATATCGGAGTTCTCACTGGAAGTAGCAGGAAAGAATCTTCCGGCGGGATGCAACCGGGTTTTAATCCTCTAAGTAAGGAGCTATGACCCTCAGAGGAACTGTAGAACATATCTTTGTGATCTGGTCCCTTCTTAACACAGATATTTCTCGCTCGGGCTTGCTGCAGCGGAGTTATGTCCCATTCCATTCTTCTGGGATAACCCGCAAAAGCATATCGGGATAAAGGAAGGCATCTGGAGATCTCTGTCAGAAGTATCATCTTCTTACCCCTCTGGAAAATTCTCTGTTCCATGCGAGGTCTTGGTTGAGAATTCTTGTCAAGAGCCTCACCAAACAAGAACAGAGGTTTCTTATGGGTGACTGCATCAGCAGTCTGAAGAGGCTGCCCGTTCATCAGACACAGTAAAGTATCATTATCTTGTGCAGTCAGGATAGCCTGCCGAGAGGACGGTAAGGCATATTGAGGAAATGACACATGCGAGAGATCTTCCTTGTATTCAGGTTCAGACAGGGATCCTGCAAAAACCTCATAGTTGGGATCTTCCCTGAGGTTAACTGCATCAATAAAGAAGGCAAAGATCAGTATATGCAAAATCAAAAAGTTTCTTCAAAAGATCATCAATTTGTGCTGTGTGAAACAAGCTATCAGATTGCGCCAGCACAGTCAGCTTGCGCAAGTTATCAGATTGTGCCAGCACAGTCAGCTTGTGCAAGTTATCAGATTGCGCCAGCACAGTCAGCTTACGCAAGTTATCAGATTGTGCCAGCACAGCCAACGTGCGCAAGACGTCAGGTTGCGCTAACATACTTGCGCAAGACATCAGTTTGCGCTGGCACAACCGACTTTCGCAAATCGATGGATTGCGCCGAAGATTTTGTCAGCGCTTTCCAACCGATTACGCAAGAGTATAGTTTTCATAAAAATGAAAACTATTGTATATGCAGTCGAAACCCTAAACAGGGTGGCGCGAATACCATCAAACTCTAAAAAGAGAGAGGTATGAAGGTCTGAAAACATCAAAAACCCTAAAAAGGGTTTCGATCATGGTTCGTCATTCACCTTGAAGCGCAGGATGACCCGTCTCATGACGAGATGCTCGTGGCGCAACACGAGTCGAAGGTTCGGCGGGGGCCTTTTCCTTCTCGGTGGCCGATCGCTTAGGCGCCATTGCTGTCGTCGACGAGATGAAGAAAAAGAAGTCGGAGTAGAGGAGGAGCTTCTGTCTCTTGAGAATTCGAAAGCAAGTAAAGGTTGAAAGAATGAAAAATAAAACTATTTATAGTTTCAGAAGTGTAACAGTCACCTCCAATTGTGCCACAAAAGACGGAGCTAATTCCTCCAAACGCGCAATCAAAGCGCAACTTGATTTTAAATTTGAAATTCAAAGTATTTCGAAACTTTGAATATTTTCAAATTTTGAAAACTTTGAAGGGGGTCTTGTATGTCCTAAAAATCAAATTGTATTTATCAAATAGGCAGAGAAGTCTCAATTGCGCACCCTTTAAATGGACTGCACATGAAACAGATTACGCTACAAATCGAACGCGCGAGCTGAACTGCACTACCACTAGAGCGCGCTACGCTGATGTGGCAATGACATCATTACCTGACAAAGATCGGATCTTCTGACAGCCTAACAGCCCAAAAAACGAAAAGTCCGTTCGTTTCTTGTGCAGCACAGCGCTCGAGAACAGCTGTCCAATCGCAGCGCAGTCTATCAGTCCAACCGCATCGCAGTTTGACCCAGCCCGAGTCCCAGTGCTATCCATTGAAGCGCAGTCTGAAGCTAGCGCAGCGCAATTCATCGAATAGCTGACATTTATTACGTGGCTTATATGCCATCAATTGCTCACCACGTGGCAACCGCCTGTACACGACCAAGCGTATTTCAATCAAACAATGCCACGCGTCTGAATACAGTTAGCCCACGATCGAGCAACTGCCCAATAGGCCAGCACAGTTTGTAGTCTGCACAGTCTGTCGCCAGCGCAGTTCATCATGCGCAATCCAGAATAACTACAAATTAGTTATTTCTAGAACTCTATAAATAGAGTTTCAAGTCCTTCATTAAAGGGGATCAGATTATTATTATCATCAGAGATCAGGAGTTCTTGTCCAAGTGCTGCTGCATTCTTCAGAGGCTACCGTCTTCAAAGTTCACATCATCCAAGGGATAAAGCGATCGTCTTCAGATCGGATTCCTATAGTTGCACTTTGCAAGAATTCAATTGTAATCTTCTTACAAAGTTTGTAAAATAAAAGACTTTTGTTTTTGCAAACATATATATATTTGTAAAGTTGTATGTTATGTATTTATATGTGTGAGGTCTTGAGTTTGGGGTTTTTGGGTTATTAGACATGTGTTTGAGTGTTGAATGTTGGTATCTGAGCATGTGAGGAGAGTGAGATATCCTGGGTTGTTCCTGTGTTAGAGTGTTATATTTGGAGTGAGGAGTATGTATGTATCAGATTTAGATAAGTTAGTATATTGGGATGTTGTCAATAATGTGAGAGTCAATGTAATATGTCAGTTAGTGAGGCTTAGGGTGAACTAGAGAGTGAGGGATTAGCAGTGTGAGGATGAGTTTGAGTTGAGGGTGGTTGTGTTCAGTTTGGGATGAGGGGCAGTTGGTTTGGCTTGGGTTTGGGATGTCTTGGCATTGCTTAGCAGCAGTGGGCAGCAAGCCTAGCAGCAGCAGTAGCATGTGTAGGCGTGGCATGCCTTGGCTTGGGCTTTGCATTGATAGCTAGGCAGAGTAGAAGAAGGGGATGTGTGTGAGTCCCTCTTTATATATATATATATATATTATTAAACACCAACCAACGGAACTAAGGAGCGGGGCCCACAGTCGGGCACCCACTAACAAAATTCAAAAAACTACAACACTGAGACGCATGCTGCCCAAGGGGGCACGTGGCCCGAGGAGGGCTCTGCCCGAAGTAGGCGCGAGTCCCGAGGGGGGCTCTGCCCGTAGAGGGTACGGGGCCCCAAGGATGGGTGCGAGACCCGAGGAGACGTCTCATCCGGCCAGGGGGCAGGACCGCGGCGGTGGGAGAGGGGGGCGGGGACACGACGGCGGGGGGAGGGGGGAGGGACCCGCCGGGAAGGGGAGTCGGAGAGGGGGCTCATCCCGATGGCGGATAAGCCGGCGCAGTTCGACCAGGAGAAGGGGCTCAGACCCGCCGGAAAGGCTCGGGGGAGCCGCTGGGAGGGGCAACGGAGGAGAGGGGGAGATCCGCTGTGGGGAGGGAGGGCCCAAGAGGGGTCGGCTCAGGGGGCTCGAGAACCGGCGCAGGGGGGAAGGGAGCCCGCCGGTCCTAAGAGGAGGGGCGGCGACCGAGTCCCGACGGAAGGGAAGAGGAAGAGCCGCAGGGGGCCGTTACTGCCAAAGGGGAGGGCAGTGGCCACAGCGGCACCACGACGAAGCAGCGGAGAGACCCGAATCGCTGGGGACCGGAGAGGCCCAGTAGGGGGCAGCCGATGGGGAGGAGCCGTGGACGGGCGGATACCCGTAGGGCGTAGCCTAGGGGATCCGGGGGTGGTACCAGAACTGCTGCAGTGGTGATTCCGTCGCCGATGGAGGGGGAGACGCGATGAGCTGGGCGGTAGGAGGGGAGGGCGCCGGAGGGGGGTCCGCTCCCGAGGGAGCCTGGGGGTGGACCCAGTACCACTGCAGAGGGAGATCCGCCGGCGAGGGAGGGGGAGGCGCGGCGATCTGGACGACCGGAGGAGAGGGCGCCGGGAGGGAAACCTCAATCGAGGTGGGAGGTGGCACGGCGGGGGAAGGCGCCGGGGCGGGGACCGCTGTAGGGGCTGGGTGGGGGGGACCCGACGAGAGGGGGGGAAGGGCTGGGGCGACCGGAAAGGAGTACGCCGGGACAGGAGCAGAGGAAGCTGGTAGAGCTCGTTGCGACCCGGGCGGAGGGCCGAGGATGCCAGAGGTGTCGGCCGACGGAGGAGGTCTGGGCCGTCGGCGCTTAGGCCGGGCGCGATGCGGACGACGGAGAGGGGGGCGACGCCGATGGGTGGGGGAGGGGAGGAGGGAAGGGTGGACGCTGATCGGCGAGAGGCCGCCCGCGAGTGAGTGGAGCCAGGTGGGGCCCGGCATTCCCTGGGGGCGTGGACGGCGGGAATAGATCGACCCGGCGGGCGCGGTCTGACCCAGAAGGTCGACGAGCAAAATAGCTGGTTTTGTATTATGGAACCAACCTATGTTATACATGCTAGATTGGAATTATATGATTGAGATTAAATGACTATAAAAGGTGGTGGAGTGTACATTTTTTAATCTAAACCACTAAATTCCAATCTAATTCATAAAACATAGAGTGATTATATAATACAAAACCAAGCGACTGGTTTTGGAACGTTTCTGTATATATATATATATATATATATATATATATATATATATATATATATATATATGTGTGTGTGTGTGTGTGTGTGTGTGTGTGTGTGTGTGTGTGTGTGTGTGTGTGTGTGTGTGTAACCCTTTAACCCTTGCTAACACACCCTTGCATCTAGACAATTAACCCCCTTGTACACATTATATTATACACACACACACTCTTACATTACTTCCCTTTCCCTCTTTCTCTATATATCTATATAAATATGTATGTATGATATAATATATATGTAAATATATGTAGGTAGACATGTATGTTATGGTATGTATTATGAATGGTGTTTACCTATAGGCTAGTTAGACTAGGCTATGTATACCTTGGTATCCTAAGGTATATGTTGTATAGTGAGGTAACCTATACCTTGACCTAGAAATTGACTAGATAGGCCTAATATGACTTGTAGACTTGAGTTTGACTAAACCCTAGATTAATTGACTAGTTTGACTAGAGTTGACCTAGTTTGACTAGATTATTGGCCATAGTTGACCGAGAGTTGACTTTGACCTAGATTGACTTAGAATCATATAGAATGTATTGTAAACTTCAAATATTACCTTATTGTATACATCATAACCTGTGTGCACTATTTAGGACTCAAACACCTCAGTTCAGACATCTATTTTCACTGTCACTCAGGATCTCAAGCGAGTACATGCTCTGATCATTTTTATACTTGTTAGAATTTATATTCCTGCTTTAGATAAATTACTTGATGTTGTCACGAGCCAGTACCCTATGGATCTTGTTTTGTGATGTTATCCCCCTTGGGTACATCAAATACATCTTGTCATATACTTTTAATGAACATCTTGTATTTCTTGTACACCCCTATTCGTGTATACTTTTGTGCAATCTTGACTCTCATTATTACATGAGCCACATGGATAAAACTATTATACAGGTAATGTAACTCGACTGGATCCTTGTGTATTGATTGGGGAGGGTGAGTAGAAAATGGTTATGTGATCAAATCCCATATTGTGTAAATATTGTATATGTCCATTATGCCCTCACGTATAATGGAGACCTATTTTATTGTATCCCAGACTGTTTACATAACCATCTTGTGCTCTAATCACTTATATTACTTACAGTTCTTAATTCATATTCAAACTGTCTCTTGTACTCAGATTTGTTTTTTTATACTATTTTTGTGCATGTCTTACAGTTTTTATTATAGTTTACTCTATTGCTTGCTTTATAGATTCTGTCATGATATGATCATATTTCAGTGTTGTGTATTCGCTCCTGTCCTGACTGGACATGTTGAAAATATTACAGATGATACTGAGGATTTCTGCACAACCTACTATGGAGCCCACCTAGACGACACTTATGAGTTGGACCCATAGGAGGATCCAGCTCTAGCTGAGGACATCATCCTTATTGCTTAGGCTAGATAGCTAGGCAGTTTATCTTATTTCATTTGTGTTGTCCTGTTTGTATTATGTGGATGTTGAGATATTAGTGTCGTTTAGACACTTGGACTTATTTCCCTTCTGTTTGTATTTCTCTTTTGAGATTTCATATCTATCTTATCGTACTATTTCTATCTTAGAATTGTGATTGAGTTGTATTCTCCTATGATTTATCCTCCGTTTGGAGAGTATATTATATTGTGTTTAGTTGTGATAGTGACCTAGAACAGCGTTCTACCGTCGATACTGCAGTGTAGGCTGGACGTACCCACTTTTCGTGCCCCTATACTGCGTGCGGGTCGTGACAGAAGCTAGGCAAATGTCTGTGGGCCTATCGCACAATGGTCTGAACTCCAACAGGTAACATACCATTTTTACTGGTATATGGGAGTGAAGCGGTCCTTCCTTTCGAAATCTATTTTCCGTCACTGCGAGTGGCTATTACAAACCAGTTAACAGACGAAGACAATCAATATCGTCGACTACAAGAGCTAGAGGCGCTTGATGAAAAATGTCTCCTGGCTCAAAAGCGCATTGAGCTCTATTAGGCTCTTATTTCTGGAGCCTTCAATAAGAAGGTTAAATAAAGAACGTTCCAAGTGGGCGACCTTTTCCTATCAGTCAGAAGGCCAAGTGGACGAACTTCAAAACAGCCAGGAAGTTCGAACCCAAATGGGAAGTCCCCTTCACCATAGAGACGGTGTACTCTAACAGTGCCTACCGACTCGCAAAACCTAATGGAGACTAATTTATGATGCCAATCAATGACAAGTTCCTAAAGAAATACTATGTTTGAAGCCTATCAACATGTATTTCCACAATCCTCAGTAAGTATCTATGAATTCGACAATCAGGTTCACCCCTTTTGATCATTATATGTGACTGGAGCCCAGCTACTCTAGGATATATATTCCCTCATCAATTTTCCAATAGAAAACATCCAAGTCCATATCACCTCTGAATTATTTTCTATATTTTTGCAGAGTCCTATCCTACCTCTAAGTAAGAAGACTCTAAATGAAAGTTTACCACGTCCACATCACCTCTGAGTAAACATTCTCATTTAGCAACCTCTGTATTGCTATACTTTACACATAGAACATCCACGTCCTTATTGACCTCTGAGTTGTTCCTTGTGTCCCCACATAGTTTATTCTTACCATGTTCGTATAACCTCTGAGTAAGAAGATTTTACCACAAACTCCATGTTTACCATATCCACATTACCTCTGAGTAAACATGTTGGCCAATCGAATTTCCATTATCATCTCAACTTATCTTCTGTACCTAAAACCAAGGTGTGTTGAAGATGCTAAGTGCATAAAATTTTACACAATTTCATGACAAGAATGAACAAACAAAAGTTCTTTATTTTTTCTCTCATAAAAAGGAAAAAGGGACTACATTTCAAAATAAGAAAAAACAAAATACAATAAAAGATAGCAAAAGAAGAAGCTAAGCATCGGCAAACAGCTCACTGATATGACGCTTCAGAGCTTTCGCTTAAGACTGAACATTTGCCGAAGCCCGACGTTCAGCCTTGCGGTGCATCATTTCCTCGTCCTTGAAAGCAATGACGTCTGTATGTTTGGCATCCAGCTCCGCTTTCTTCTCGGTCGACTGGGCCACGTGTCCAGTATGTTCTACCATTTCATGAGTAAGCGTGACCTGCTTGGCTGCCGCCTATCGAGAATTAGCTATGAACTGGGCCCTTATTCCTCGAGCAGATGGATCTTATCGTCGACTTTCTCCATACGCTCGCCCAAGATCTCCTGCAGGCTAAACTGGGTCTCCATGGCCCCAGTAAGTTCAAGTTCTTTGGCATCGGCTTCGACTACGTCATGTTCCAGGGTTGCTCGGCTGGATGTATAAGCTGACTCAGCCTTAACAACCTCAGCGACCAGCCTTTTCTGTTCAACCTCTATCATAGAGGAGAGGTCATTCCATTGGAGGCTCTGGAGTTCGGCTACACGATAGTCAAGCTCACCAACTGATGCCTCCAACGCTTCAGCTATAACCTCATAGTTAGTCATAATTCCCCATGAAACATAGGTCGGAGCACGGTCTCCCACAACATGGCCCTTACCCCAATCAAGACCTATTCCAGAAGACTCGCCAACGTCAAGTCCTGTTGTTGCCGGCTTAGAGGTTGGACTCGATAGTGAGGTCGGTTCCTCCAGTCTACCTTTTGTAGCTAGGGCAGGCGTAGGACTAGGCGACGGAGCCAGTTCCTCTATTGCTTTCTGTCATTGGACAGGTGTGGGACTCGACAGCGAAACTGGTTCCTCCATTTCACTTTTCGTCAAAGGCGCAGGTCACACTCGGTGGCAAAACTGGTTCCTCCATCTCATCCCTATGAGGCAACTCAGCAATGACCTCTCCTTCATTTATCCCGAGCTGGTCATCGCCCCTAGTCATTGGTTCTTCCTCAACAACCCCAGTAGTGGTATCTGGGACATCAGTCAGAAGATGTGATTCCCGAGCCTCTTCTGTCTCAACCTCGAGAGGTGCCTTCAAAACTTCCCTCTCCTGAGGTTGGTTGGCGGCTTCTTCAGTCGCTACGTCGGCATCAGCAGTCGATTTGTCCGTACTTCACGATGGGCCTGCCTGACGCTTATCTGTGAACAAGACATGGTCATTACCGCTAGCAAAACACATAAATTACGTATAAACAAGATTGCCTAAGACGCTCATCAAGGGTGGGTCAGTATTCAGTGACCTCAGCAGATTGCCGAAGTCATCCTTCGCGTAGTTAAAAGAGGTGGAAGTATGGACTCGGATAATGTCATCATGGTCCTCTTCGCCCGGAGACTCCACGATCGGGGGGATACGCTCCTCGGAAGAGCTGGTGACCTCCTTCTCAAAAGACTCGTCCAGGTCTCGCTTCAAAGACCTGGATTTCTTCTTCTTTGCACCCTGTAAACAAAAGAAACGTGATAAGAGAAGGAAGATCATCTTATCATTTAGAATGGATTAATAATGTACTTTACCTTCATGGGAGAAGGCTCTTTTGGTCTCTTCGTGGGCTAAGATATTGTGGCCCTTGACTTGGACGCCAAGACCTTCCTTGGCCTTTTCGGCGCAGAAGGACCCGCTCCCATTGAAGCACGCCTCTTCAACTGATTATCTATGGACTCCATCAGTGGTTCTTCTCTCCTTATCACTTGGGCAGCTGCTGTGTAAAACCCCTAAATTTTTACTATATTTTTTATTATTAAATTTGGTACTGATTAATTTTTTTTTGTATTGTACTTCGCGTAGCCGTATTGTACGTCGCGCACGAAATTCTATTTTTTGTGATTGCTCAACGAGTGCGAATATGTGCGAGCGTACACATTTTTGGAAAAACATTTTTTTATTTTTATTGTTTCAAGAAAATATATATAATAATTAATTTTAGCTATCAAAATTCTAAATTTATATTATTATTTTTGAAAAGCCTTTTTTTAGACATTTATATTAATAAAATATATTCTAATAAAATGGTATGATAGAAAAGTGTATATTGTAATATTATTTGTGCATACATATTTCGTAATTAATTATTAGTTTATTTTGACAAATAATAATGTAATTTTCGAAATTACTATTTATAGTATTTTTGGAAAATATATTTCAAAATTATTGTGGAGATTTAAATCTTGATTTGAATTTATGGATTTATTTAAATAGTAAAATATTTAAAATTTGATTCATCCCATTGATTTTAAACCAAGAATTTAATTAGATTTAATTTGATTTGAATTAGATTTGGATTTGGATTTTGATTTTGATTTGATTGCTTTTAAACTAAATTAGGAAATATCTAAATTGGGTTTTAAATATCCTAATCCTTATCTTATTGGGAATTTCCATATCCTATAAATAGGTAGGTACTCCTCCAACTTTTTTTTTATTAATTCCTTCAAAAATTTCTTCCACCACAAGTGCAGTGTTTCGTGTCCGTGTCCATGCCCAGATTCTTATTCTATTATCTACAAATACATTTATTTCTCCGTGTCGACAACCCCGACACGATATATCGAATCCCTAAATCTAACCCTAAGCCCTGTCCCGGTTCACCCCGACCTCTGGCTGACCCCGTCATCAACCGTCACCCGGCCACCCGCCAAGACCCCGTCAACCACCAAACACCGCCCTCGCCATCATCTGTCCCCGGCCACCATGGCCACCAACACCAATAAATTCCTATAGCCACCACTCGCCGTGGCCGTCGCCACAACCCAACCCCGCCAGCCTTCCAGTTCCCGACAAACACCACAACAGAAGAGAAACAGAAAAAATAGAAACTCCCATACCTCCGCCACCACGCTGCCTCGCCTGTCCCGGAGCAACGCCTAGCCCCACTCACCCCGACCTAGCCAACCACCGCCTCCCGTGCCCGACTGCCGGACGCCGAGGCTGTACGGAGAAGCCGCTCCTCCGCAGCGCTTCCTAGTCGCCGGCGCCGTCGCGAAAACCCAAGCCGCCCCTTCGTGCCCTAGCCTCCACGTTCCAACGCCGGGCCATCGCCGCAGACTGTTGCTCAGCCGCCGACCGCCTCGTCGTGCGCCGCGCCAGTCGACCCGCCACCAGCGCCGCCTGAGCGCTCATAGTGCCGTCCGTCCGTCCTCCTCCCTTCTTCCGTTTTACTCCGCCCAGCCGAGCCTAGACCGCCGCGCCTCTTCTGGCCGCCGTCGGCGCTGGCCCTAGCCAGCCACCGTCCCGATCGACCGCCCTTTCCGCCTCTTACTCCCGCCTGACCGCTCCCTTTCCTCCGCGCCTACCCACGCCGCCGGACCCGATCCTCCCTCCACCTCCCGTCTTCTCCCTCTGCTCTTCCGCTCTTGCACTTCTCTTCCTTTTCCATTTTAGGGAACAACAGCAGACCGCTGCTCTTGATTTTTGTTTTTTTATTTATTTCGTCTATTACTGTTTCTTCTTCTTCTCTTTTTCTTTGTCTTTATTATTATTATTATTTCTTTTTATTTTCCTCTTTCTTTCTTTTTGTTGTTTAGTGTATTGTTAGTTTGTTTTTTTTATGTTTCTTTTGGTGTGTGTGTTTAGTTTTGTTAATAAATTGTGGTCTTCTTCTTTTTAATATTATTAACTAATATTATTATTATTGTTGTTATTATTATTATTTAATTAGTACTTTTATTATTATTATTATTATTATTACTTTTCTTTTTACTAGTTTTGAGAATCGAGTTGTCCTCCTATCATTATAATTATTACTTTTATTATTTTATGATTTCATTAAATAGTATAACATATTAATACTTGTTAAGTTATGATTACTGTGTATATTATCAAGTATTATTATTATTATTATAAATTGTAGCATATGCCTTCATTGGTACTTCTCTTTATAATATTATCATATTATTTTATTGGATTATGCCTTTTGCCTAAAGAAAACCGTATTTGACAAAAACTTAGTTATATCCCTAAATTATTATTTTCCTTCTTTTTCTTTTCTAGATTTTTATATGTTTCCTTTTTATATATTTTTATTTATAAAGAGTCACCAAATTATACAATAATTTTCTAGTCTTTTACTTGTGGCAAATAAAATATAGCTTCCTACTAACATTCCATTTTTGATAACTTAGGGTTTTTTTGCCTAAATTTATTTTTCTAGGTTTTTTAGTATTTACCAAAATAATTATTTTACTAGTAAATATCGTTTTCAAAATATTATAAATAGTTTCTAAAAGTGTATATATTTTATTTATCTAAAATTTCTTCGACTATCCTTCTGTTCATGGCTAAATTCCATTATTCATGTTCCCTCGCCAATTCAAGCCTACCTTATGTCCACCCTAACTAAATTGACCCTTCTGGACCCAATGGAACCGACCGTGTCACCATCCGTGGTCACCTTGCATAGTTGTTGCACCGAAGTTGCAGTACATGCCAACTTGATCATTGCAGCACACCAGGCGTCCTACCAGGCAAGATACCTTGCCATTTGCTGTTTATTTATTTTAGCTCATATATCATGCATTATTTATTTTCTTTATATAAAATAAACTGTGATACATGGCATACCTGTTAGAACTTACTGTTCATTTATAATTTTTGCTATGTATTATTTTTCTTACATATTAAACCTAGATTTAAGGGACCATCTTGTGTGTTGCATTCATGGCCTTGACATGTTGTATCACAAAGTTGTGTCGCATGTAGAACATGAACATGCGTGACTGGCTGGCCACCGGTGCGAATAAGCCGTGCGATAGGAATAACCGCTAATAGAAATTGCATGCTAGTTTGACTTAGCGGTTATAGAAGTTTACTGTTGTGGATACAACATGGTAGGCATTGGGTGGAAAGAACAGCTCCTTAATGTATGGGTCATAGATGCACTGCCCTAATTGCCGGTTATCTCCAATGGGAGGTACGGTCCTGATAGCCGGTTATCTCCAGTGGGAGGTACGGTCCTGATTGCCGGTTATCTCCAGTGGGAGGTACGGTCCTGATTCCTGATTTTTCTGATCCGGCCCATACGTCAAAGGTTTGTTCTTTATTGCATATTCACCATAGTACTGTTAGGTACCCTATTACATATCTATTTGAGCAATATTTATTCAGTTTATATGGCATGATATTATGTGTCTTGTTACGTCCCTCTGAGGACCTGGTTATCTCTCCAGGTGTGTGCTATTGTCTTTCACAGGTGTTCTAGCTCTAGCCATGTTCATCGCTATTTCTTCGAGGATGATTACATTTGGATCGTCTTCGCTTCGCTCGCCAAATTCATTTTCTTACTCATGTATTTTTCCTTTACTTGTTGGTAGTGGATTTGTCTCCGCCCAACATATTGTACTAAGACAATTCATTATCATTATATGATATCTTTTAATCGTTTATTTTGTGTGGATGAGATTAGTTATGGTTCTACTGTATTATACAGCTTATGTATTTATACGAGGCTTCCATATATTGGAGTATACTTCGTATAAATACAGCTGGCATGTCTACGTTCCTAGTCCTACGTATTTTGGGACTGGGGCGTTACATGTTTTTGTGGTGGCCTATGCAGGTCAAGCTAAATTGTTTGGTTACTTTACCGTACCAAGCAAGCCTGCGTATAGGATTAGAAGTCTAGGATCTCATCCACATACTTGACCTCTTTCCTTGATTTTATCTATCGTTTGACTCATCAATTGCATCTTGCTTGCTTCCTTTCATCCCTATTCTTATCTTTTCTTCGTGCCTGCTAGAGATTAACCCTACTAATTAGTTGTCCCAAAACATCATTAGTTTAATTCTTTAAGTTGGGTAGAATACCTTATGAACTAGCAACCCCTTTGACCTAGTGACCTATATTAGCAAACTTATTTAGATCCTAGAATCTAGAGGACCTAACTCGTCTAGCCAACCAAAGACTTGGACAAGAAGACTATAGGATGACTGTATGACTTAGAATCCTTCTACATTCTTTAAATCTTAATCTCTCGTACATATGTATTTACCGTTTTGACTAATGATGCTAATGTAGCCTAGTTTTTGCAAGCTTATTCTTTATCAAGTTTGTTCATGACATATGCTATTGAGCGCTCACTAGCCTATTGTCTAATCAGAACCGGTACATAATGGTCTGATCAACCAAGTGCACTTGGGTTCACTTTTGCCTATTATTCTACGTGGATGGACATAGTTAAACTTGTCCTCTAGAGTCCCATCCACGACTGCCTTGACAACTCCTTTGAAATTTTTCGATCGTCTTTGAATCACGTATTCGTATTCAATAATGCCTCCTTCGAACTCTATATTGCTTTCGCCTTCCCCTATTTTAGGAGGACGAAGCGCTATACTAGAACTTCCTTTAGCCTTCCTATCGGCTATGACCATTCTCACTCGATGTTGCTATATCTTCATCCTAAACTACTCGACCCTATCAAGACCCTCCAATCGCTTAATTAAAGCGAATCTATTTCGTTCTCTTAATCGTGACCCTCATTCATTACCCGTGACCATACCGTATTGTTTTTCTATGATCTAGATCGCAATTTCTTACGACATGATTTTGTGAAAACATTGTCATCGTTGGATCCCCATTGATACCCCCTTGTGTCCTCTCACCCCCTACTAATTCTAAATTTCGAGGACGAAATTCTTTTAAGTTGGGTAGGATGTAAAACCCCTAAATTTTTACTATATTTTTTTATTATTAAATTTGGTACTGATTAGTTTTTTTTGTGTTGTACTTTGCGTAGCCGTATTGTACGTCGTGTACGAAATTTTATTTTTCGTGATTGCTCGACGAGTGCGAATATGTGCGAGCGTACACATTTTTGGAAAAATATTTTTTCTATTTTTATTGTTTCAAGAAAATATATATAATAATTATTTTTAGCTATCAAAATTCTAAATTTATATTTTTATTTTTGAAAAGCCTTTTTTTAGACAGTTATATTAATAAAATATATTCTAATAAAATGGTATGATAGAAAAGTGTATATTGTAATATTATTTGTGCATACATATTTCGTAATTAATTATTAGTTTATTTTGACAAATAATAATATAATTTTTGAAATTACTATTTATAGTATTTTTGGAAAATATATTTCAAAATTATTGTGGAGATTTAAATCTTGATTTGAATTTATGGATTTATTTAAATAGTGAAATATTTAAAATTTGATTCATCCCATTGATTTTAAACCAAGAATTTAATTAAATTTAATTTGATTTGAATTAGATTTGGATTTGGATTTGGATTTGGATTTGATTGCTTTTAAACTAAATTAGGAAATATCTAAATTGGGTTTTAAATATCCTAATCCTTATCTTATTGGGAATTCCCACATCCTATAAATAGGCAGGTACTCCTCCAACTTTTTTTATTAATTCCTCCACAAATTTCTTCCACCACAAGTGCAGTGTCTCGTGTCCGTGTCCATGCCCAGATTCTTATTCCATTATCTACAAATACATTTATTTTTCCGTGTCGACAACCCCGACACGATATATCGAATCCCTAAATCTAACCCTAAGCCCTGTCCCGGTTCACCCCGACCTCTGGCCGACCCCGTCATCAACCGTCACCCGGCCACCCGCCAAGACCCCGTCAACCACCAAACACCGCCCTCGCCATCATCTGTCCCCGGCCACCATGGCCACCAACACCAATAAATTCCCATAGCCACCTCTCGCCGTGGCCGTCGCCACAACCCAACCCCGCCAGCCTTCCAGTTCCCGACAAACACCACAACAGAAGAGAAACAGAAAAAATAGAAACTCCCATACCTCTGCCACCACGCCGCCTCGCCTGTCCCGGAGCAACGCCTAGCCCCACTCGCCCCGACCTACCCAACCACCGCCTCTCGTGCCCGACTGCCGGACGCCGAGGCTGTACGGGGAAGCCGCTCATCCGCAGCGCTTCCTAGTCGCCGGCGCCGCCGCGAAAACCCAAGCCGCCCCTTCGTGCCCTAGCCTCCGCGTCCCAACGCCGGGCCATCGTCGCAGACTGTTGCTCAGCCGCCGATCGTCTCGTCGTGCGCCGTGCCAGTCGACCCGCCACCAGCGCCGCCTGAGCGCTCCGAGCGCCGTCCGTCCGTCCTCCTCCCTTCTTCCGTTTTACTCCGCCCAGTCGAGCCTAGACCGCCGCGCCTCTTCTGGCCGCCGCCGGCGCTGGCCCTAGCCAGCCACCGTCCCGATCGACCGCCCTTTCTGCCTCTTTCTCCCACCTGACCGCTTCCCTTCCTCCGCGCCTACCCACGTCGCCGGACCCGATCCTCCCTCCGCCTCCCGTCTTCTCCCTCTGCTCTCCCGCTCTCGCACTTCTCTCCCTTTCCCATTTTAGGGAACAGCAGCAGACCGCTGCTCTTGATTTTTGTTTTTTTATTTATTTTGTCTATTACTGTTTCTTCTTCTTCTCTTTTTCTTTGTCTTTATTATTATTATTATTTCTTTTTATTTTCCTCTTTCTTTCTTTTTGTTGTTTAGTGTATTGTTTGTTTGTTTTTTTATGTTTCTTTTGGTGTGTGTGTTTAGTTTTGTTAATAAATTGTGGTCTTCTTCTTTTTAATATTATTAACTAATATTATTATTATTGTTGTTATTATTATTATTTAATTAGTACTTTTATTATTATTACTTTTCTTTTTACTAGTTTTGAGAATCGAGTTGTCCTCCTATCATTATAATTATTACTTTTATTATTTTATGATTTCATTAAATAGTATAACATATTAATACTTGTTAAGTTATGATTACTGTGTATATTATCAAGTATTATTATTATTATTATTATAAATTGTAGCATATGCCTTCATTGGTACTTCTCTTTATAATATTATCATATTATTTTATTGGATTATGCCTTTTGCCTAAAGAAAACCGTATTTGACAAAAACTTAGTTATATCCCTAAATTATTATTTTCCTTCTTTTCCTTTTCTAGATTTTTATATGTTTCCTTTTTGTATATTTTTATTTATAAAGAGTCACCAAATTATACAATAATTTTCAAGTCTTTTACTTGTGGCAAATAAAATATAGCTTCCTACTAACATTCCATTTTTGATAACTTAGGGTTTTTTTTTTTGCCTAAATCTATTTTTCTAGGTTTTTTAGTATTTACCAAAATAATTATTTTACCAGTAAATATCGTTTTCAAAATATTATAAATAGTTTCTAAAAGTGTATATATTTTATTTATCTAAAATTTCTTCGACTATCCTTCTGTTCATGACTAAATTCCATTATTCATGTTCCCTCGCCAATTCAAGCCTACCTTATGTCCACCCTAACTAAATTGACCCTTCTGGACCCAATGGAATCGACCGTGTCACCATCCGTGGTCACCTTGCATAGTTGTTGCACCAAAGTTACAGTACATGCCAACTTGATCATTGCAGCACACCAGGCGTCCTACCAGGCAAGATACCTTGCCATTTGCTGTTTATTTATTTTAGCTCATATATCATGCATTATTTATTTTCTTTATGCAAAATAAACTGTGATACATGGCATACCTGTTAGAACTTACTGTTCATTTATAATTCCTGCTATGTATTATTTTTCTTACACATTAAACCTAGATTTAAGGGACCACCTTGTGTGTTGCATTCATGGCCTTGACACGTTGTATCACGAAGTTGTGTCGCATGTAGAACACGGACATGCGTGACTGGCTGGCCACCGGTGCGTATAAGCCGTACGATAGGAATAACCGCTAATAGAAATTGCATGCTAGTTTGACTTAGCGGTTATAGAGGTTTACTGTTGTGGATACAACATGGTAGGCATTGGGTGGGAAGAACAGCTCCTTAATGTATGGGTCATAGATGCACTGTCCTGATTGTCGGTTATCTCCAATAGGAGGTACGGTCCTGATAGCCGGTTATCTCCAGTGGGAGGTACGGTCCTGATTGCCGGTTATCTCCAGTGGGAGGTACGGTCCTGATTCCTGATTTTTCTGATCCGGCCCATGCGTCAAAGGTTTGTTCTTTATTGCATATTCACCATAGTACGGTTAGGTACCCTATTACATATCTATTTGAGCAATATTTATTTAGTTTATATGGCATGATATTATGTGTCTTGTTACGTCCCTCTGAGGACCTGGTTATCTTTCCAGGTGTGTGCTATTGTCTTTCGCAGGTGTTCTAGCTCTAGCCGTGTTCATCGCTATTTCTTTGAGGATGATTGCATTTGGATCGTCTTCGCTTCGCTCGCCAAATTCATTTCCTTACTCATGTATTTTTCCTTTACTTGTTGGTAGTGGATTTGTCTCCGCCCAACATATTATACTAAGACAATTCATTATCATTATATGATATCTTTTAATCGTTTATTTTGTGTGGGTGAGATTAGTTATGGTTCTACTGCATTATACAACTTATGTATTTATACGAGGCCTCCATATATTGGAGTATACTTCGTATAAATATAGCTGGCATGTCTACGTTCCTAGTCCTACGTATTTTGGGACTGGGGCGTTACATGCTGGTACTGGAGCATCCGCCGGACGATATGCCCGGTCTCTCATGATCGTGTCGTGGGATGCCTCGAGCTGGGTCTCGATGATAAAACTCTCCTCCCTATTATAGCCAGGAGATAGACTGTTCGCCGAACAATAAAGCTTGATAGCGGAGTATATGCGGCCTGGATTCAGAAGTGGAGCTGTAAAGTGCACCCTCATAACTCCAGTATTATAATACTGCCAAGCTCGGGCTCCATTCATCAAGCTTCCAATGTACCCCAAGCAGTTGCTCGTGTTGTCCAGCATAAGCTGACTGTAGCAAAATTGACGGATAAAACGACTTGGTAGATACGGTTCCAGCAAGCAGTGGTTTCTATTCCGATAAACCAGATGAGAGGGTCGGATGCACTACAACCAACGCAACCCCTACATCGGAAGAGCGGAAGCATCTGTGCTTGTATCCTCCAATTCTTCAGCATCTTCAAAGCACATAAAAATGGGCCAAACTTAGAAATGTCCCATCCTTGGAGCTGGGGCAGAACCTTCCTACAGATGGGGATACCATTACACAGCTACTTCCTTCTGCGGTAGCGACAGATAAGGGCATCACCCTCGACGTGGCCCTCTTCCAAGCCAGGGCTCATCAAATTGGGGTGATGTTGTATTAACCACCCCATCAAATAGTGGTACGGCAGCTCTACTCGGAAAATATTCCCACTTCTGGCCTGCATGTTGAGGACCTTCTCCACAAACTCCCGTAGACCCCGCTCAAGGTTGCGTACCATCGCGGGAAGCAACGCTAAACGACGGCCAAACACCAGCTTCATAGCAGGCAAGATGAGGTTCCGGTTCACCCTCTCTACGGAGCCTAACCCGCCAGAGAACAAATAGTTCCGTAGCCATATCATTAGATAAGTAGCTAGTATAGCCTTTAGAGACATCTTATGCATGTCATGCCAGAAGTAACTGTAAATGTTTTCAGCCGGTATCTCATTTTCATCCTCTTGCGGGTTCATCTCACCCAAATCCTTCATCTTAGCGACAATCACCTCACGTGTAAAACCCTAAGGAGTGGTGAAACAAACCTTCTTCATGTCGTCTTTTTATTGGACAAAGACGTAATCCCTCCAAGCAGTCACATGGGAGGTTGCCCTCGTCTTGTCGTACCGTTGACATATATGGTGGTGGCATAATAATTCTTTATACACCACCATCATTTTTGAGTCCTTTGCATCTAGTTTGAAGAGCTCCTCGTTGGTTAGAGAATACTTCTCATATGGCTTAGAACCCGATGGGAGCTTCGAGACTTCAAATATCTCGTGGAGCGCCAGTTCCAACTCTTCTCAGTATGTGTAAAATGTCCCGATATAAGGATTGTATAGCTCCAGAAGAGCCAGGAACATGTGCTGGTTCATCTACGCGCTAGACTGGGTAGCCCATATGGGATGGAACAGACCTAGCTCTTTGAGCTCATCCTTGTCCTTCGACAAGATCTACAAGGTTAGGTCATCCTACTTTGGTACATGATGACACCAACCTTCAACCCAAAATTTGCCCTTTGGGTACGTGATCTTGGCCGCCAACATAAGATTGCAAAATTCGAAGCACCGAAAGCAAATGTGTGGTTGGGAACGTCACTAAGGATGCTCCCGGGACGTAAAACTCACAGAGAGTAGGACGACCGGCTTCTCACGAAGGTAAAAACATCATTTTGGTCAGAACTGGAGTCAATCTTGAGAGACCCCAAAATTGCTCCTCCCTGAGTAGGGGTAAGATCCCAGTTCATCCTCCTCTTCGAGGTCAAGCAAGTGAATGCGGACAATGGTAGCTGACGCTTGATCTTCGACACATACATAAGAAGACCCTTCGCATCAAAGAACCAGTCCTCCCGAATCTTCAAGATCTTTGCTTCGTAGGAAGCCAGTCTGTTCCTAAACAAAAATTGGGACTTCAGATAAAAGTCAGTAGCACTCCCAATAACGGGGATTGGACCCCTCTCCATCATGGTCTGAAGGAAAGAAGAGGGTTGGTGCTTGGTCAATGCCATCCTCTCCAGTGCTTGGTCCAACATAATCATAGCCAACCTTGGCAGGTGTCACTCCCCAGAACCAAAATACTGGAGAGCGGGGAACAGACACAGCCAGCTACGTACATCAAAGTGCAACCCAACTCGTAATACGGTCACGACTGTATAGGTGCATGAGGGTTAATCTATAATCCATCAGTCTTTATGGTCAAAAATAAGCTTATTGTCTCAATCTCAAGCAAGCAAATAAATGTACAAGATGTTAAATCATCAGACATACAAAGTAAGGCGTCCCAAACATTATATATTCATATGATCATGAAGCTAGTCATACAAAGTACGAGACTAGCAAGAGTTAAGTCATACATGATCAACCCTAGGATTTGTCAATCATGTTACAGCCCTTAGGCAAACAGAAATTTAGTTTCAACACGAGCTAACACTTGCTCGGTGGCTAAACGTCTCAAAAGAATAATTTACAATAGAGTAGAAGAGCAAAATAAGAAACCCACTCGTTGCCAGGATTACGTCAGGTGTTTACCATCTGGCTGATAAGCAGGAAGATCCTCGGATATCACTCCAAAATCTGGCCATACAAAACTAGCTGGGTCAGACCCCAGAAATAACAAGTGCCACAAGGGAGGCTTCATTAGGGAACTAAAACCAGCAGATAATAAATAGAAGAATAAATAAATGAATAGGCTTAAATGACAAGAAGACAAGGTTAGAATAAAACAATAGCTTGCATTAGGAAAAAACAAGAGACGGCATATAATTCCCATGCTAATTATGAGCAAGCATTTAGGCACGACCAATCAAGTCCTACAGCTTGCTATCATTAGCTAACTAGGGTTATCATAGGCCTAGTTAGTAGCAAGATGTAGTTGAGATGTTACCGCAGTCATAGGCCCTGCAGCTATCCAGGTTATCCAGGCGAGGTAATTTATTAGAGTTACAAGAGTTATCAAGATTACTGGTGTACTTTCAGTACTTATGTTTTCAAGAAGTACCCCACATGACAGTGGGCTGGAAATGTGCCCTATTCGTCGAAAGGCTACAAGTCCCTCAGGTGTGGCCGGGATAACAGGATCGCCTGTAACTGGGAAAAATCTCTCTATATGAACTACTTGATCAATCTAGTCATTAACTTAGTTAGATGCACTGTGAATTCCTGACCGTGTTAACCAGGAATCCATGTCCTAGACATAATGCAAGACGAGACATATAGTTTGTACATGCACAATCAAGAAAGTCAACCACGGTATCAAGACAAGAGTTACTTATCAAGTCAGGATAGCTGTCGCAACAGCCTTTCAAGATTATACATGTCATGTCAGGTTACTTGTCATGTCAAGAGTACTTGTCTGGAGTGCGCCTCGACGGGCCACTTATCAAGAGTTATCAAGACGGGTTCATATTATCATATTCAAGTCAAGGTCAAAGGTCATGTCAAAGTCAAGTTCAATAGTATCAAGCTATCAAGTTGGGTCGTCGCAATTAGGCAAAATACAAGACACATGTAAGATCACAAGCATATACAATAAGAACTAGGAGAACATGCATGGGGATAAGGGCAAGGGGTATCGAGGCCAACAAGTGGCGCTGGTCAGGTGGTGCCAGGAAAGTGACAGGTGCTGGACCAAATGGCGCCAGCCACCAAGTGGCCCGGGACCAGATGGCGCTGGACCAAAAGGCGCAAGACCGGAAAGATACTAGGCCAAAGGGCGCCAGGGCGAGCAGAGTGCGCCTGGGCCAAGAGGCGCCAGGGCGAGCAGAGTGCGCCTGGGCCAAGAGGCGCCAGGACCAGGATGGGTCAGCATGCGCCAGCATGCTCCAACATGCACCAACATGCACCAACATGCGCCAGCCAGCATGTGCTAGCCAGCCAGCATGCGCTAGCCAGCCAGCATGCGCCAGCCAGCATGCCTCCTGCTTATCTTTTCCAGGCAGCTCCGAAATGTTCATGGAAACCCATGAACTCAAAAGGGCATAAATCACTCAAAATAAGTCGTAATCAGGACTTTCAAGGATCTAAATTGGGTGGAATCAAATTTCCTACAACATAGGATAATTAGATTTCGGAAATAACAAAGTTTAAGAGATCAAAACCAAAAAAATTAAGAAAAGCTACAAACTTAGACTACAAGAATCCAACCATCAAAACCAAAAATGTCAAGTTATAAAGAGCCTTAGAACCAAGTTGAGAAGAGAATGGAACAATAAAATTTGAGATCCATCATGAAGCAAGTTGCACTTGCCTAGGATTTTTTTGTAGGTGGGAAGGAGTTATGGAGAAGAAGAAAGAAATAAATGAAGAAGTTATGGAGGAGAGAGAGTGGAGTTGACTTATATATCAGCCTCTTCTCATCTCAAACCAAAATGAACCAAACCAAGCCAAGCTATGTTGAACCAAGTTGAACCAAAATCAAGTCAAGATTAAACCAAGGCTAAGCCAAGCAAGACAAGTCAAAATACAGCTGTCAAATATCAAAAATTCGTATACGTATCATGAAAAATACGTATAATAGGAAATGGGAGTGACAGCAGGATTGACGACTTCTTCATTAAAGTCTAGACCCGTCTGGCAGCGGGAGTAGTCGAACAAAACCTCGTCCAAACTAGGCAAGGTCATAGACACTGCAAAATAAAAAAGTTAGCAAAAACATGAAGATAAAAAGGCAAGGACAGCCTGGCATCAACGCATCTGAAGTTATGCACATCAGCAAAAGATGAGCCTTGGTGCATCTTCAGGACCGAAGTACTTGCGTGTTGGCAAAATGAAGCTTCGACGCATCTTCAAGACCGAAGTTCATGCACATCAGCAAAGAGAAGCTTTGACGCATCTTCAGGATTGAAGTCCATGCGCGTCAGCGAAGTAAAGCTTCGGCACATCTTCAGGACCTAAGTCCATGTGCGTCAGCAAAAGTGAAGCTTCGGTGCATCTTCAGGACATAGCTCTATGAGCTAGGCCCATGCACGTCAGCAAGTTGAGTGGTTGGTGCATATTCCAGATGGTTGCCCATCCATGCGCTCAACCGTGCACAAAGTGTCTGTGTGTTTTGAAAAGTCGACAATGGCGGCCACCCACCTATCATTTCCCTACGTACGTCGGAATGAGTTGTGTTGATGACTTCGGGCTCATTGGCATTGACTTTAACGGGCTTCTTGCCCTTGCCTTTGCCCTTACTATTAACGGCGGCACAAGGAGCGTTGGGAGCCATTACAAAAAGAAGTTAGGGTTTTAGAAAGAGAAGAGAACTAAGGAAATGAAAACTTGAACAAAAGAAGAGAATAGTCTCTCTCTTCAACCCAAGTGTCTATTTATAGGCTTGGGGAGCCGCGTGACTCGATAAGGGGTAACATCAGCAGCCGACGCTTCGAAGTTCGTAAAGAGACGGCATCAAATCTTCGAAAAGATCATAATTAATCTGACTAAAAAATCGAAGCATTATCGTCGAATCGACTAAATGGGCCAACATGGTCATACACAAAGATGGACATACGCCAAGTAGATCATGCGCTTAAAGATTCTACTACCCATACTTCTTGTTCAAAGTATTTCAAAACATGTCTAAGTTTTAAAAACTTTGAAGGGGTCATATAGAAGTAGGGGTGAGCGTCGGTATAATCGGTCGGTATTTGGTCAATTTTTTTAGTATTTTTTTAAATCGGTATTTGAAAAATCAATACCAATATCATACCATTTAGAATCGATTTTTTTCGGTTTCGATTAAATCGGTATTCGGTCGATTTTTGTTCGGTATCGATATTTTACCAATTAATATTTGATCAATTAACACACTTAAAATTATAGAACCTCTTAACCTATAATATACATTTTTTTTACTTTTTTGGAAGCATTAATTTTAAAGCTAAGCCTCTATCAACCAAACAATTAATCAAAATTATTAGAACAATATGTAACAAGTCGCAAACACCTAAAAATGAGCTTAAAATATCAAACACGGTCACTAAGTTTAATCTTTAGTATAAGTTTAAATAACCAAAATTCACTTCAAAATTCTATGAGAACATAAAAACATAAGCTCAAAAGATCAAAAACTCAATTCTTAGCATTCTTAACATAAATTCAAGTGCACTAAAATCCATTCCAAGTTCTAGGAAACCAACCAAAACAAAGATAAAATTGAAATGAGTAGTGTAAAATTAATCATGAACAACATTAAAAAATGTGCGCGTGGGCGTGTGTGTATATATATATGTGTGTGTTTGTGTGTGAATCGGTTCGGTTCGGTATTTTCGGTATGGTATTACTCTCAAACCGTTACTATTACCATTATACCGTAATTTAGTCGGTTCGGCAATTCGATATCGGTACATAATTTTGGTTCAGTTTTTCGGTATATTTTTAATCGGTATTCGGTCGGTTTTTCGGTATCGGTCGGTATTTGCTCACCCCAATATAGAAGCATGGAAATTCATGCGCCCAGAAACCAAGTTCAGGAAGGCGCATCTGTATGCGCTACAAAGGACTTGCGCCAGAGACATATAGCAGAGTTGGCACATCAAAAAAAGATGGTAGATAAAAGCGCATGAAAATAAGATTTTTATTAATTATGAAAATCTATTACATGGCTTTTTCATTACATAGAGAGTCTATTACAGCCTACTCTAAACTCTATAGATACGTGCATCACATTTTATCTCTTAGCACAGGCGCATCTCTTCCTCGTTATGAGCAAATCACTTCTTCGTCAGGGGCGCATCACTTCCTCGTCTCAGCACAGGCGCATCCGCACCCGAAGCAGTTATTGAGCAGAACATGGGTTGGCAATCAATCCAAATCAGATAATCAACATCTTGGCACTCGATGTTGTCATAGGAAAGAACGCTGCCAGTAAAGAATATAAGCATGAAATGCTCTGTCAATAGCTAACTCGACACGTCTCAGTTCCTGATGGAGTTTATCGTAAAATCGATGCTTCTTTGAACAAGGAGGTCCACAACCCACAACATACCAACTTGCCAATGAGGAGGATCGGTTGAATTCATTCTCGACATGAAGTCATGTGAAATGAGAATGAACAAGTTCTTCTCTCTTCAAAACACACCTATTTATAGGCCATGGCAGAACCAAACCCATGCACCATGTGGTAGTCATCCCAAAATTAATGCGATGAACCTACCATTAATGGCAATGAATCTGCCATCTCAATTTCAACTAAGTTAAATTTATTTATTTTGAGCCTCGAAACACTGAAAAAGGTTGACCGAAAGAGATGTGCTCCTCAGATAGATGCGTACCACAGCTGATGTGCTCCTAGATAGATGTGCCCTACAAATGATGCGCTCTTCGGATAGATATACCCCACAGCTAATGCGCTCCTTAGATTGATGTGCCTTACATCTAATGCGCTCCATGGTGCATGTGCTCCACTAATGATGTGCCTATATAAAGCTCTCTATCCATCAAGCATTTAATTCTAAAGTCAGAAGTCAGCAGCACACGTCTCGAAGACTGAAGTTGACAGTTTTTACAGAAAACTAAGAGACGCTAATGTCAGCATAATCATTACTTGTTTGTCGGTTATAACTGTGCTTTGCCACGTGGTTGACCCGGACAAAACTTCACATGCACCCTTAAAGCCATGCGCCTGAACTTTGCATCCGCCCTAAAGCCATGCGACCAGACTTGCTATGCGCTCTCAGAAGTCATATGCCAAGTCTCCTCATGCGCCAGATCTCCCAGGCGCATCAAATCTATAATTTCTCAAACAGATCGAGATCTTTGAGCAATGTGCACGCGCCACATGTCATTGACTCAGTCATGTTTATGAACGGGTGCCAACCACCCAAGATCTCAGCAAGAGACGAATCCCAACAACTGTCACCTGTCAGCTCATCCATAGCCCAACAGTGCAGTTACATCAGATTCAGTTCAAGCTCTACGGACGCAGCGCCCCTGCGCCCAAGAAAGTCATGCGTATAGCGTTTCTACGTACAAAATTTCCATGTGTATATCGCATATTCGTGCATGAATGGATCATTCAACCATCTATAAATAGAAGGATCATTTCTTCATCCGAATTAATTCACTCTTGAAGACAGTTGCCTAGACATTTAGATAGTTCGAGATCGTCGTCAGATCGTCAACAGAGTAAAGAAGTAACCCTCCATCGCCACTCGTCCCCAGAAAAAACAAATTGTACTCGAAAGATCCCGTCGAGGATCCAAGCTGTACTTGTTTTATTTGTTCAAATATAAAAAGTTCTTTATTACTTTTTAATGGCAAACAGTGAGCACAGTAGAGAAAGTAAAGAAGATGCAAGGTCATATACGAGCAGCATAGGACAGACAGAAGCAATGGACAGATCATCAATGTCGACCCTTGGAGTTCAAGTAAGGGACCATATTTTCTTGAAGATATCACGCACTAGAGGTATGATTCGACTCAGAGGACATGGCAAGTTGAGTCCTAGATACATCGGTCCCTTCGTTGTCTTGGAACGAGTTGGAGAAGTTGCCTACAGATTGGCATTGCCACCATCAGTAGAGAGATTGTATGATGTATTCCATGTGTCCCAGCTGAGAATATATGTGGCAGACAGTATTCATGTGCTTGATCACTCTGAAATCATCGTAGGTCTGAGCTTGTCATACCAAGAGCAACCAGTAGGGATCCTTGATTATCGAGTGAAGGTGTTGCAAAATCAATCTATTACATTGGTTTATGTAGCATAGAAGCATCACTCGCCAAGAGAGTCTACTTGGGAGCACGAGGGCAACATCCGAAATTGCTACCCTAATTTGTTCGAAAATCAAGGTATGGTTTTCATATGTTAAATTTTCTTCCTTGTACTGCATTGCATTGCATACACCCAGCGTTAGCTTTAATTTTGAGGACAAAATTTTTATAAGTTGGGTAGGATGAAAACTCCCTCAACTTTTAGAGCTTTTTTAAATTCATATTTATAAATTTTACAGTATTTTTAATTTATTTAAATGTCACCTCCAGTTTTCAAAATTAAGGACAAATTTGTTATTTCCAATATTATAATATTTTTGTGAATATTTATTTATTAATATTGTGTTTCGGGGTTTTATTTGATCGGGTTTGAGTTTTGTCACATTTCGACTTGTGCTAGTGACCCGGATCAGTTCTGGACCCAACTGGACCCGACCAACTTGTCATGACCAAACCCAGATATTTATATTTAACTAATTCCATTTGATTTTAGTGGGACTAAGGATTAGAATTAGATTTAGAACTTAGAATTAGGAGTTTTCAAGTTAGCATTTTGACCCCAACTCAAAACCACTCATTTTTTTGACTTAGAGGGCATTTTGGTAAATTGCCAAATGTCCCCAACCCTCTAAAATGTGGCCGGCCAACAGCACACACCCCTCCCATTCTCTTATTTGCAAGAAACTCTCTCTCTTCTTCTTTTCTCTTATTCCACAAAATCCCTTTCTTTTTCCTTTGCATTTTAAGCTCAAAAGGTAAGTAAATCTCTTCTAATTCTCTAGATCTCTCTCTAATCTTGGTGCTAACCCTTTTTTATCTCTTATTTGTGGTTTTGATCTAGGTAGATCTAGCTTGGTGGTGGTGGAAGCATAGATTTTGGACTTTGACCTAAAAAGAAGTGATTTTGGGACTTTTCCTTGGGATTCCAACTCCCAAGAGGTAACACCTCACTCTAACCTTTGTAATTATTTTTAATTAGTGTCATTTGCATATTAGAGGATGCTCAAGATGTAGGATAACCCATTATAAGAGGTTTGGAACCCATTAGACTCAATTTGGGACTTTTGGCCTAGGTTTAGTGCCAAATTTGGGAAAAACCCTAAATTGACATGTTTGGGTGTTGTCCCTAGCCTAATTAGACTTAATTAGGTTAGTTTAGGTGAGATGAGGCTAGGTATTTGTCCATATTTGGATACGTGGGATCGTTTTGCGAGAAATCATAAAAATAGACTTTTTCGGGGTTTTCGGGTTCCAACACACGGGTGACTTTTTGTACCGACACTAGAATCGGTAAGTTAGCACTTAGAATAGGTTCTAATCATTATTTAGAACTCGTGGGTAGAGTTTGGGTCGAATTTGGATAGGTTTGGTGTCCGTATCGCACGGTATCGCGAATCGGACGCCCCGGAGTCGCCAGAATGGCCATTTGGCCATTCGGGCCTCGTTTCTCATTTTCGCTCATGTACGCGAGTTAGATTGCTTGTGTGGGGTACGTGTCTAAGCCATAGAGGGTAGAATTGTGAGGATTTGGTTATTCGGATAGGTTTCGGGATGTTTTGGATATATATATATATATATATATATATATATATATATATATATATAAATATTAGTGTTGTGTGAATGTGTGTGTGTGTATATATATATATATATATATATATATATATATATATATATATATATACACGTGTGTTAGTGTGGTAGTTTGTGGCTCAAGTGTTTGAGTGTGTCCTTGTTTTGATGTGGGAGAGTTGAGTGTGGATGAATGAGGAAAGGATAGAGCAAGAAGGTGGGAAGAATAGATGTAAGAAGAGGAGGAGAGGTGGTGTGAGTGTGTGTGTGTGTGTATTAGGAGAAGAGTGGAGGGAGGGCTGTGCTGCCCAAGGCAGCAAGCAACAGCAATAGCAGTCCCCATAGGGGACTGCCTCACCAATAGCGACAGCACAGTGGCTGCTGCATTAAGCAGCAGCAGCAGCAGCAGTAGGGGCCGCAGGGCAGCCCCCCATGACCCCCTTTCATCCTCTTTTTAGCCCCCTTAGCCCCCCTATATATGCACCTATATATATATGTTTGTGTGTGTGTGTGTGACTCTAAGAGGGATTAGATTAAGGGTTAAATGAGTGGTTATAATGTTAGTGGTTTGAGTGGTAAATGTTAAGGTAAGTTATGTGTTAGTGTATGTTAGAAGGAAAATTGTTAAGGTAATGGTTGAGTTAAAGTATTTGATATTGAGGGTAAGGTGTATGTGAGAGAGAGTATTTGAGTATTACGATTAGATATAGTAATATAGATTTGAATATGGATTTAGAGTGAGAGTGGGAATTTGTTGTATCTTATGATACCAAGATGGTATCATAGGGTAAATGAGATTTACCCTATGTAAGGGGAAGGTATTAAGATACCTTCAAGATAATGTGTTAGAGTATCAAGATACCGAGATATGGTATCGAGATACGAGGGTAAGGTGTTGCAATACCTTAGCAAGCTATTGGAGTTGCATTAGGGTAAGGGCAAGGTAAAGGGTAAGGTAAGATAGAAGTTAAGGTAAATTACCTATGTAAAGGTAATTACCCCAAACTAAGATATTGGTATCGGGATACCATTTTGGCTTAGATATGAGATGTCTTGGTTGGTAAATGTTAGGAATGGTATGTTTAGTCTAGTTTTGACCCCGTTGACCCAAAGTTGACTTTTTTACCAAAAGTCAAGTACGAGTCAATACTTTGCCTAAAATTGTCTAAAACTTGACCAGAGTTGACCAGTTGACCGAAAGTCAACTGTGAGTCAACTATTAGCCTAGTTTGACCTAAATTAGACTATGAGTTGACCAGTTGACCAAAAGTCAACTGTAAGTCAACCTTTGACCTAGTTTGACTTCCTTTGACCTAGTTTGACTTCCTTTGACCTAGTTTGACTTAGTTTGACCTAAATTTGCATACTATACACTAGAAAGCATGCCAAACACTATTAAACCCTAATTAACTCTTATATATTTTATATTTAGGTCTGTGACTATCCTCTGAGCCTCGATTCCTATTGACTGCTCATGACCGCAGGCGAGTACATTCTCTGATAGTTTTTATTGTCTTGATATATGCTATATCCGATTCAGTTGTAGTGTCTTACTTGATTGCCGATACGATGGTACACGGACTAGTATACGTTGGATCTCGTCATGAGATATTATTCTTGGTTTACCTGGTATATGAGTACATTGTTCGATCTTGTTTCCTGTACTTGTATAGACACAGATTTGGGAGTGGGCTGGCCCCCTGCTCTTTAAATCCTATGTCATGACATGTCATGGTTGGATCCATTATGCTACTCGAAGATGGAGAGTTATTAGAGGTTATGTGATCATACCCCACTGGTTACTACTTGCATCATAGCTTTACCCTCGCCTCACGTAGGGTAAAGCCTGACCTGATACTACTTGCACCATAGCTTTCCATTTTGGACGACCTGATCTCCAGGTTTACCTGCGCTTGTTCTTGCACCATAGCCGGCCAAATGGAATAGCCTGATCATGTGTCCCAAGCCGATCACATAACGCTCTAATATCTCACGACACTAGTTTATGTTTACATTAATACATCATATATCCCTATTCTATTCCATATTCCTATATTTCATACCATGACATGATATCCAGTTTACATATCCTATTCACATTTTCTGTCTTGATATTTTATCTTATTTTTTATTATAACTGTCTCTTATAATATTTGTCAATTCACATGGAACTGCTGTTAGTATTTGTACTTGCTCATATCCTGACAGGATAACTTTGTTGTATTTTTCAGAGGATTCAAATACAGACTGCCCGATCTTCTATGGGTTTGGCGTAGACGCAGATTACCACTTGGATTTAGTGGAGCCGGTGCCTTTAGAGGACGCACCACCGGTAGGGATCTAGACTAGTAGGTTTGACTGGACTGCGTTCCAACTTATCATTTTGGCTTATAGTATATTATTATTTTGGGATATGTACATTGTGATATACTATCTACTTCTGGTTGTGACTCTGTGACTTGTATCTATTTCCAGCTTTCCTATTTCTATCATATCTTTATCTTTCGTGCGTATCTTCCTTAGATTCATGTGATTGAGTTATGTATATATATATATATATATATATATATATATATATATATATATATATATATATTCCTCCGTGCGGAGATGACAGGTATATATATATAAATATATATTATTGATGTTAGATTTTATAGACGACCTATACAGCGTTCTACCGCCGATACTGCGACGTAGGCTGGACGTACCCACGTGCTAGTGCCCCTAAACAGGGTGCGGGTCATGACACATTTATGTGGTGGCCCATGCAGGTCCATGTCGCAACTAGTACGATCTCGTAATGGTACTCGACTTAGAGTACTGATTACGAGCCTGCAGCTAGGATATAGGTTCTAGGTTTGTCATGACTCGTACCCTGATTAGGGGTACGAGCATGTGGTTACGTCCAGCCTACGCCGCAAAATCGGCTGTAGAACGCTGTATAGGTCGTCTACAAAAACTACACTAAATAGTATAAGGGTACCTATCATCTCCGCACGGAGGAATATATATGGCATAACTCAATCACAAGATAAAACTAAGGTAGATAGCACTGAAAGAAAATATGATAGATATGAAAAAGGAAATGAGTTCAACATCCAACACAGCCGGAGAGAAACAAACAACATCACAGAGTCACAAAATATAAATATAAGCTACTACAGTCTAAAACAAAAGCTGGATCGCAGTCCAGGCAAGCATAACTAAACTAACTACTCTGGGAGTGCAAAGTCTAGTGGCTCAACTAACAAGCCACAGTCCTGGCCTAAGTCTCCATCTGTCTCGACCCCCTAGTAGGTCGAGCAGTCTGCCTCAGAAACATCTGTAATATATTAACGGTATCCTGTCAGGAAAATGAGCAAGTACAAACACTAACAGCAGTTCCATATGAATTGACAAATTCTATAAGAGACAGTATAATGAAATACAAGACAAAGATATAGGATAACTTGGGAACCATTCGGAAGTCGAGTTACAACCCTTAAACCAAACAAGGACTGGGGTTGTAACCCTTCTCCCGAACAGAACTTAGCCTCCAATCAAGGTATAGCATAAGAGCATGTAGAACATGTGAGTAATAAATATCATAGCATGGTGAGAAAGTACTGAATGTAGAACTGAGCAGGATATAAGATATGATAAAATAAATATAAAATGTGCCTTGAATTATTAGAGCGTTATGTGATCGGCTTGGGAAATATTACAGGACAAGATATCCAGTTGGCCCGACAATCACAAGAAAATCTCTGGAAAGGGTCATGCCGGCCAATCTGGATAACGAGCACATGAATAAGATCTCGCTACACCCTACGTGAGGTGAGGGTGATGCAAGCACAATAATATAGTGACAGGAAGGCTTTGATCACATAATCCCTAATAATTTCTCATTCCCGAATAGTATAATGGATCTGGACATGACACGTCATGACACGTGATTCCATAAGAGGGTAGCAAGTCCCCTTAGGAATCGGTATCTATACAAGTACAGGTAACAAGATAGGAAATGTACCAATATACCAAGAAATCTAGGAACAACATCTCATGTCATGATCCAACATATACTAGTCCGTGAACTATCGTGACTGGAAATTGAGTAAGACACTACAACTGAATCGGATATAGCAGATATCAAGACAATGAAAACTATCAGTGAATGTACTCGTATGTGGTCCTGAGCTGATAAGGTGAACAGACACTCAGAGTAATCACAGACCTAAAGATGAGATACTATAAGTCAAACAAGGTTTTATAATAAAAGGGAAACTAATTTAAGTCATGATATGCAAGTCTAA
The DNA here is from genome assembly GCA_029216955.1 of Iris pallida. Classification (NCBI taxonomy): domain Eukaryota; kingdom Viridiplantae; phylum Streptophyta; class Magnoliopsida; order Asparagales; family Iridaceae; genus Iris; species Iris pallida. Next base: position 4,690,495 of record JANAVB010022800.1, read on the forward strand.
GTCAAACTAGGTCAAACTAGGTCATACTAGATTATACTAGGTCATACTAGGTCATACTAGGTCACTGGAAGTCAATCCAAGTCAAACTAGGTCAAACTGGGTCAAAGGTTGACTTACAGTTGACTTTTGGTCAACTGGTCAACCCTGGTCAACTCTAGGTCAACCCTAGGTCAATCTAGGCTAATGTTGACCAACTGTTGACTTTCAGTCAACTGGTCAACTCTGGTTTGGTTTCGGTCAATTCTACTCACTTTTAGACTAAGTTTGACTTTCGGTTGACTTTTATTGACTTTTGGTCAAAACGGTCAACCGAGGTCAAAACTAGTCTAGGAGCACTATTTCTGACCATTACCAACCAAGGGAACCAAATTTCACTTATATCTTAAACCCTAAATCACTTACTTTAGCTATAGGCAATTACCTTAACTTAGAAATAGGGTAAATCCTATTTACCCTAAGATACCATATTGGTATCACGAGATACCTCAACTCTAACTCTAGACTAATATCTAATACTAATTCTAACTAGCCTACAACACCATACTAACCTTTACCCTTCTAACATATCACTAACATATACCATATCCTACCTTACCCTTGTTAACATATTACCTTAATACCAAAATACTAACATAGAACTTAACATCACTAACAAGGGGTTAAGGGGCTGAATTTGTATGAATTAATGAATGTGGAAGGAAGGGCTAAATGCATATGTGGGTGAATGGGGATATGGATGAATATTTGGATGAATGAATGGTGTGAATGGACGATGGGTGTAAGAATGGATGGGTGGATGAATGATTAATGAATGGATTATTGAATGGATGCACATATGAATGGGGGAAAACTGAATTGGTGAATGGGTGTATAGATAGATGAATGAATAGAAGAATGAATGGATGAATGGATTAACATGGCTGCTATGGGGCTGTCCCTCCTTTTCTCATTGTTGCATAGTAGTACCTACTGCTTTTGCTACTGCTGCATATGCACTGCTACTGCTGCAGTTGCATATTGCTGCTAATGCTGGTTGTTTCTATATGTTGCTGTCCCCAGGACAGCAGCCTACTCGAGCAGTGGTGCTCCTGCGGTGCTTAATTCCCCCCTTCACTACACTTCCATCTCCCCTCACACTCTCTATCACTCCATATCCCTCTCTATCACTCCATACCCCTCTCTATATCTCACTCAAACTCATAATCCCTCTCTAACACTCTCTACTCCACACATACACCATAACATATATGTATGCTTCCACACACACACTCCATAAATATATTATATATATATATATTATATATATATATATATATATATATATATATATATATATATATATATATATATATATATATATATATATATATAATGTGATACATTAAGATACCATGAAGAACAACATCCTAGCAAATCTAAAATCTGAGATTAAAGTAGGAATAAATCATTCACACAATATTACAAACACTAGGTGTGTCCAAAATTGGGGGTTTCCCACTAGGACACAAAACTATACAAGGACACATCCTAATGACCTCCAAATGGACACAAATGGAGATACAACCATGGGGGTCATTCCTATGGATTCAAAATGGTCCTAAATGCATGTAGGAGTGAAATAGAGAAGAGATTATACCTTTCGGTTGATCAAATCTAAGAAAACTCCTCCTGATACGACACCGACACGAAGGGATCTCCAAATGGACATGAACCAAAGCCAAATCCTCCCAAACTTGGCTAGCACCCTCTCTTCATGGAGTAGAGAAGAAATGAAGAAGATTTGATGGAAGAAGGAATTGATTTGAAGATGAAATCAATGGTGGTTCCTCTCAAAATTTTGGGAAAGAACAAGAGAGAGAAATTTATGGATAAAAATGAAATGAAGGTGACTCACTCCCCTCCCCCCTATGGCCGGCCCAAATAGGCTAGGTGTCCCCATATCCAAATGACTAAAACACCCTCCACTTGTCTCTAATTGATTTAATTAAGAAAAGGTTTTATGTTGAGGCTAAATTAGTCTAGTTTTAAGTCTCTAATTAAACTAAACCTATTCATGGATTAGTCCAACCATACTAACTTAATTTTATTGTCATGTGAGCCATGTCTAACTGATGAGTGGGTCCCACTAGAGTCAAAGCTACCCCGGGTCCCCGATACAAGTCGGATTGAGTTGAAATTCGAACCCGACTCAAATAACCCCAAAACAATATCATAAATAATAAAATAAATTTCAAAAAAATATTCTAAAATAAAAAATGACCAAAATGTCCCTGTTCTTGAAAACTGAGGGTAACAAGGTAGGAGTACTCAATCACATTTTAGAAAAATTTACGATCTTTCGATTATCATGACAACTCTTCTTACAATTCGAATTTAATTGTCCTTCTTTGATAATATCTTATCTTGTGCCATATTGATTTTTTTGCCCGAATTTGTCTTCAGGATGACGATTACCCGAGCTCAGGCGGCTAGATCTAGTACTTCCCCTACGAGGTCTGATCCGTCGAGGTCTGTTGCTCTAGAGGAGGGAGAGGTCCAGACGGCTGTGTCACGACCCCGCTTCCGAATAATCGGATACGAGTCAGACACGCCCAGCCTTCGTCGATGGATACGACGAAGTAAGCTGTACAATACTAAGAAAAACTCCAAGTCACAATGTAATGTAAACATCCACAGCTTTTATAACGTTCTCAGAATGATCACCAATATCCATCAAGTCATTTTACTACAAAAATCAGCCGGAGACAAATCTGGTCAAATAAAATAAATATACAATAATGAATATCCAAAACACAATCTCCAGAAAATAAATAAAATAAAAGCTACAATATCCAATGCAATCACATGCTCCATGTGGCCTCAAGCTCACCTGCAACGTATCCTGTTAGAAAAAGAGCAAAGTACAATTCCGACTAGAACAATATACAATGTAATCTGTAGTACAGAATACAAGGTAAAACTAGAATACCAGAACTGGAAATGAAACTACGGTACCAAAAATAAAATGTGAAACTGCAGGCAATGGACGCAACAAACAATATACAAGACAATGAACACGGCTATCAATGTACAAGGCAATGAACACGACAATCAATATGCAAGTGTGATAATTTGAAATATTAAACTAATGTGTGACCGGCTAAGGAACATAATCAATCAATGAGTCAATCAATTCTACAAGATCCGGCTCCATCGTACGTGAAGTATACGATTAGGCTATCCACAATACCTATGTTTGGGTGTGGTCACACAAAAGCTAATATTTCCCCCAATCCCCGTAATAAATAATGACTCATGATGCAATGAACAAGTTACAAGACAATCGTGTGTATCTCGTGTTCGATATGAGAACATGGCACATGAATGTAAGACAGAAATACAAAGTACAAGTCAAGTCGGTGTACTTACCTCGCCTTGGAAGCACGTGAGTGTAGAAGCATGGAATTTCACAACCAGAAAGACCATGCGCCAGACACTAAATGCGCCAGGACTCGCACAGAATACTTCACAGCAAAGTCAATAACCATAGACATTTGAAGAAGGACTTTTTATTTATATATAAAAGTCTATTACATGTCTAGAAAAGGTTGTACAAAGGAGAATTTCTACAAAGGAAAGATCCTAAGTCTATTGCCAACGACCACCATGCGCCTCCAGATAGGCGCAGCAGTCACCAAGCGCTGCCAGTTAGGCGCAGCAGATGTCATGCGCCTCCAACCAGGTACATCCCGCCATCTCTTCAGCAGCTCAGTTATGTGCATCCCTTCAGCAGCCCAGTTATTCTTCCAACCAGGCTCACCTGGCCGAGCAGAGCCCAGTTATGTGCCGCTCTTCCAACCAGGCTCGCCTGATAAATGCTTTGATACACAAAGCATTTAACCCTCTGGCTGGAACCAAGGAAGAGAAGAGCACCGCAAAGCTGTGGCCAGGGGAGGCTTCGAAAGAGCCTCCAAAGACCAAGGAAGACCGTGATCGAAATCACGGCGAAAGGAGCAACTTTCAACACAATCAAAGTGGGCAGCACCCACTTTGAAGGAAGAGAGAGCCTAGCACCGCCATTCCGATCTACGGCTCTTCCGGAACAACGGAGACGAGGCCCGAGCATCCCCATCTTTGGATGCAACAGGCACCTTCCGTCTGCCTCAGAAGCCCTCGACTCCGTCTTTTGGATGTAACAGTCACCTTCAAGAGCATCAATGACAACATGGCGTCTCATCTTCACCCTCGGGAGCACTTCGTCAACAGAATGCACCCGAGAACCTGAGTTCATATTGGAAAGACGTGAGGGAATGAGAGGCAAACCTTCTTTCCATGCCACTATTTATAGGCCGGGCAGATCAAACCCACGCGCCAAGTGGATGGCTCTCCGAGTTCCGAGCAATGAACTCACATTAAATGGATGAACCGGACGCCTCGACTTCAGCCAAACGGCTATTTAAAGGCACTCGAGAAGCGAAACAGCCGCACCATTAAAGACGTGTCGGATGCGCCGGCCGGACAGCGCATCACACCCCTTCAAACACCAAGCGCCTCCCACAGATGTGCCCTGTACCGAGCGCATCAAAGGGGATGCGCCCCCATACGCCTAGTGGAACGTCAACCGACGCGCCCACTCAGCTGTCCATCGAATGTCACCAACATTAAATGCTGAACTGACAGAGTTGGCAGCACGCCTTCCCAAGTCTGAACGGCTGACAGCTTTTGCAGAAGACGAAGCGTCCACAACGTCAGCATCATCATGACTCTATCCCGACGGCTACTGCCACGTGGCCACTCGACCACCCGTATGCGCCTCCGCAGCCATGCGCCCAAACCTGCATGCGCCTCGAAAGCTATGCGCCTCAGACCCTTCACTGATCCCTAAAGACAAAAAAAGAGTCTCCAGTTGAAGCATTGCATGCGCCTCAAAAGCCATGTGCCCCAGACTGATCTCTGATCCCGAAAGACAGAAGGAAAGTCGCTCGCATGCGCCTCAAAAGCCATGCGCCCAGAACGGCTCGTGACTCCTAAAGGTCACGAGCCAAAATCTCATCATGTGCCCAATCCAAGGCGCATCCCACCAAATCATTCCCCCCACCAAATCAGAGATCTCCGAGCTATGGGTCGACGACACGTGTCCTTTGACTCAACTCATCCAAGATCTCAGCAACAGAAAGATCTTCTCCTCTGCTACGTGCCGGCTCACAACAGCAGTATGAAGAATTCAACCTCGCGAGTAGGGCACATCATCCGTGCGCCTCCATCAGCAATCTCCACGTGGCATCCCCACGCACCGGCGCATCCTACATATGTGCGCATGGGCAGCCAACCTGCCCAGCTGTAAATGGAGGAATCATCCCCTCCTTACACACACACAGAGACATACATACGAACAATCCAGACAGAGATCATCAGAGAGGCAGATACAGACACTCAACGTCTTCCTCCTCTCAGCCAGCTCCAGCACCCAGAGCAATCTACACCTTCAGAGAACCGATAACCGTCGTCAGCCCGTCAACGGAGTCAACGCATTACCACTCACTCCATTGGCACTTAGGACCCATATTAAACAAAAGTGTACTCCTAGGACTACATCTAAGTCCTATATTGTAACACTGTTCTGTTTGTATTAAGATTTGTAATCAAACGATTTTAATGGCAAACAAGCTGGCGACTCTGCTGGGGACTTCTTTCTCCTCTTCCGAGAAAGTCGTGTCACAGGCCGACGACGTGAAGGTGGACTCCTTCCACAAGATGCTGGTCGTGCGCCTCAATCAACAGGCGTATGAGGAGTTCATTTCTGAAGGAAGCGCGAGTCCTTCGAAGCGGCTGCCGAAGTCGAAGAAGACCCGCCGTGTCTGGGTGTGCAAAGTCGACGCCTCGGGCACCACCACTGAAGGGGATGTGCCAATCCAGCCCTCCCTTTCTGCTGACATTCTCAGCAACCAAGGAGCGCCCGCTGATGCAGCACATCTCTCGGGGAAACATGCGGTTGACCACATTCCCCAGCCATCTCCCTCTCAGGCGAGGAAGATGCGTCGACGGAGCAGGGGCGCAGCCAAAGCCCCGCGCATCACCTCTGATGCGCCACAAAAAGTCTCTGTCTTTGACAGACTCACTCGCTGTAATGGCGAGAAGAATTTGGATGCTGAGTACTATGCGCCCCAGCGGGCTAGTACAAAGAGATCCAAGGCGGCACGGGCCACGCGCCACAAGCGTGCTATGCCAGCAGCAGGCCAGAGGCACGTGCTCACAATCACGCGCGGTGCCGATGGCAAGCTGTACAAGGTCGACTCAGGTACCAAAGATGAGTCGATCTTCAAAGTCCTCATCTCACTTGGGCGCATCCACTGCGTGCATAACCAAGTCGAGTGCGGCAAATTCAGTGGTCTTGAACTCCCGCGCCTCCTCTGGTTGTGCGTTTGAGGTCCGTTCAAGTCACTTCAAATGTTGTTGTTCCCCCACTACTGATCATGATGCCTGCTTGGCATTAGATCAGGGGGCGCAGCACTCACCTGTCCGCCCCGGCGTTTGGCCTTGCCATGCGCCTGAAGGGGGTGTGAGGGTAGCACTCTCCTCCAATGACCTGCGTAATGTGATCACTCACAAGCGCTGGTCAGGAGAGTCGATCAACAAGCACGATGAGCCTCTCATGGGGCATACTTGTGCGGTGGTCACTATCAACTGCTGTGGCAAGACGGCAGAACCACCAAGGCAGTCAGTCTTCCAGCGACTGCAGTCATCGACACCCCTCCGACATCGCCTTGGAAAGAAGGTGTCAACAGAAAGGAGCCAAGAGTTGCTTCATGCAATGTGGTCTCCAACTCCTCATCACTCCGGAAGACGACTGGTAATTCCAAAAGCCAGCCAAGGAAAACCAAGGCAACAGTCTCGACCTCCGGGGTGTTCGAAGGCACTCGGTCAAAGAAGAAGTTCTTGGAGGAAGCTGGGGGTAGTCAAACCCTTGTTGAGCTTCCTTCCGAAGACGAAGATGTCCAAAGCACAGCTGCGGCGGATCTTCATCCTCGAGGCGAAGTCAGCCTCCCAGAAGCGCCTCGAAATGAAGATGTCCCTCATGACACAGCTGGGGGTAGAGACGAAGAGGCCCTTCAAGACGGAGTCGAGGACAATCAGGCCCTGACAGATGCACCCGTCGAGAATGACCTCCAGAACGTGACTGGGGGTGACCAAGGTGAAACACCAGGAGAGGTGACTCCCCCACATGAAAGTGAGGCCGAGAGCGAAGCCTCAACCAATCCATCCACTCCTGGCCGTGTCAGGACAGTATACATGGCTGGGGATGATGCCGAGTCTTATGCACCATCGCAGGACATTGTTCAGCGCATAGACTCATTAGAGGGAGGACTCAAAACCCTCTCTGCCTCTATGCAAGCACTGACTCAAGTAGTGTTTGATATTCGGTCGGCCTTGACCAGAACACCTTCAACCGGTCCCGACCTAGGAGTTAATGGGGAGTCGAGTGTACCCCTTCAACGGGCACCCTCCGACACAGAAGCACCTCGGACATCGGAACCCTCAAACGCTCCGCTTCAGATAGTGCCACCTTTCCCGACTCCTAGCTCCACGGAGGATGTGGTCGAAATGATCAAGGACATGCGGGAGCGCTTCGAGTCCAAAAATAGGCAAGAGGAGCGCCAAAAGATGGGCATTCCCCAGCCTTATCCCCTCGAGTGGAACAAGGTGGTTTATCCTCCAAAATATAAACCACAAACACTCACACCATACGATGGGAAGGACTCTCCGTGTCGATACCTGACATATTTCCAGTCACAAACGGGGCATCTCCCAAAGGAGGACGCGCTCCTCACCAGCATCTTTGTTGGGGCCCTAAAAGGGGTGGCGTATGACTGGTACTGCAGCCTCCCCGACAATTCTATATCGTCCTTCGACGACTTGACGCGCCTCTTCCTCGATCGCTTCTACGACGGCGGGAAGGACATGATGATGGCATCTCTCATAGAGATTCGCCAGAAGGAGAAAGAAACGGTTCGGGTGTTCATCGAACGCTTCCGACAAGCCTGCTTCAGGCTACCTCCAGGCATGCTAGAACATGCGCTCCTCTCCTCTTGCAGCATGAACATGCTGCCCACAGTGAAGCTCTGGCTCAACTCTACTCCCCCTCCCGACTGGAGCTCCCTCATCATCGAAGCTGAAGCCGCAGAAAAGAAGACGGCCAATGCACGTCTTCTGGGTGTCAACTTCCCCGCCTTTGATGATAAGGGAAAAAAGTCAGCAGCCAACAACTCCGGGCGAGAAGCAAAGGGGAAACAGGCATTGACTGTTAATGCCTCGAAGGGCGCATCTACGCCTACTCAGAAACCTCTACTGGCGCCGAGACCCAAGGAGGTGTATTCATTCAATGACGAAGACACCCTGCAACTTTTCGAAATACTGAAGCAGGATGACAAGATCAAGCTCCCGGACCCAAAGCGGCCCGATGAAGTTGGGAAAGTGGACAACCCGAGGTGCTGTCACTACCATCGGTTTGTCGGACACCCGACCAAGGACTGCTACGTCCTCAAGAATTACATCCAGTGCATGATCAATGCCGATGTAATCTCCGTCAACTATGAAGAGAAGACGGTATCAGCCAATGTGGTGTCACTTCAGTTCGGCACCTTGTCGCCGACCACCACACAAGATGGCGTCGTGACTCAACCGGAGGTACGCTCTACTTCCAAATCAAAAGGCAGGAAGATCAAGTCTTGCCGTATGGTCTCTTTTTCAACAGAAGAGGCACTTCCAGTGCAGACGCGTGCACAACAGAACGCTCAGCCCGGCGAAGCTGCCGCCGAGGTGGTGCCTCCTGGCACAATCCCTGAGGAGGGCCCGTCTAAACCCTCAGCAGCCAATAAGCAGAAGCAGGTGGAGGCTCGTTTCGACAGACCTCTACGAAAGGAGAATGCTTCGGGGCTAGCCAAGCCCCACAACTTTGACATACTGGCACAACTGGCCAGTACTCCTGCGCGCTTATCTTTGTTTGAGCTCCTGCGTCTTTCCAAAGACTTCCGAGAAGCTCTCTGCGAAGCTCTGAAGGACGCTGAATCCTTTCTCAGTCAGGTCAAGCAGCCTGAAGACCTCCCAACTACTTGTGCGCACTGTCATTGTGCGGAGGAAATTATCCCAAACATAACCTTCACCCAACAAGACATGCTGCTCAAGCACCACCGACATAACCGACCACTGTATTACACGGGGTACATCGGTTCAGTCAAGGTGAGCCGGATTCAGATCGATCCGGGGTCTTCCCTCAGCATCATCCCGAAGGCGCTGATGTCAAAACTGGGGATCCCAATGTACCGGCTGGCGCCCTCCAACACAACCATTAGTGGCTTCAACGCTAGCAAAAGCGAGCCACTGGGCAAGATTCGACTGAAGTACCACATAGGCAACCTCAAAACTGAGGTGACTTGTTATGTGGTGGATGCCGAGGTCAACTACAACATCCTGTTCGGCCGACCGTGGCTACATGAGTACATGGTGGTGCCTTCCACGCTCCACCAATGCATGAAATATGTATCTACCAACGGCGTCATCCGGACGGAATTCGCAGACATCGATCCTTTCAAAGGGATTGAGGCTTACTTCACCGATTCCGACTTGTACAAGCCACTTGACGAGGAGGAAGCCAACGATGCTGATGATGAGGCTGAGACGGCAACTGAGCCGGACACGGAGCCTGAGACGAATCCAGATGCTCCACTGAAGATCCGACTGAAGGGCAAACCACCCCAGAAGGCGCCTCCAATGAGCATCAAGCTATCCGGGAAAGCACCGACTCTTGAGGCTTCCCTGAAGATACGCCTCAAAGGAAAGCCGCCTCAAACATCGGCTCCCCTGGTGGCAAAATTACAGGGGAAGACACCACTCACAGGAGGCGCAGTTGAGGCACCTCTGAAGGTGCGTCTCAAGGGCAAGCCCCCGTAGTCATCCAAGATGCCAGAGAGGGCTCACATAACCCTGTCAGACCCCAAGATCAAAGCTGTGGTGGACTCTCTTGATCCAGCCCCAGTGCTTACAAACGAGGAGCTTGGCGAATATATCTCTGCTTATGTAGATGCACCCTCCTTAGACAATGTAATCCCGCGGGATAAAATCTCGTACTTCATCAATAATAGAGTGTCTTTTAATTATTCTTGTCTTCCACATTGGAATGCCATGTATACATTAGATCACGCTCTACGGTCGTTGCAAACACAAATAACGACCGTCCATAATGTAAACCGAGTAGTCCCGTCTCAAGGAGTCTGTTTCATAAACCCTCCACGAAGCCGAGACGAAAGATCCTCCATTTTTGGCAAAGTCGAGCGTCATCAAGACCTCCCGCCACTCGAGCCTGAACCTGATACCGGCAGAGTACAAGTTTATCGGTATACGGATACAGCAAAGCACATCATCCAAAAGATGGGCTACGACTTGAAAAGCAACAAAGGCCTAAACTTTGGCAAGGGTCGACCTCTCCCTCTCCAGTGTTCAACACCCAAAGGAAGGTCGCAAAACTACTACAACAAAACTCGACGGGGGATAGGCTATGTCACGCCACCATCAACCCCAGAGAGCTCAGACGTAGAAGACGTAGAACATTCCCACTCGTCCGAAGCGTCGACTTAGGATTCTGATACCAGTATCGGATCAGTCTTCAGGAAAGTGCTGTCAGCTAACATGACGTCAGCACAACCTCAAAAAGGTGAAGGCGAAGACCAAACGCCGGAACCCTTCGAAGAAGAACCCTGGGCTCAACGCCTAGGAGAGCAATGGGAGTCTTATTTTGAGTTACGTGAACCTCCTACCGAAGACGAAGTCGAGCAGATCGACCTTGGGGACGGATCTTCTTCCAAACCCATCTTCGTCAGCAAAAGCCTAGAAGGAGAAGACCGAGAGGCTTTAATCCAGCTGGCTAAAGAGTATATCGACGTCTTTGCCTGGAGCTACGAAGACATGCCGGGACTCGATCCACAGATCGTAATGCATAGGTTGAACATCTTACCTGATGCCAAACCTATCAAACAACAACAACGACGTTTCCGTCTGGACATCATGAATGCCATCGATCAGGAGGTGGACAAACTCTTGACTAGCGGCTTCATCCGTGAGGAACAACACCCAGATTGGGTAGCCAACGTCGTACCTGTCACCAAGAAGAACGGGAAGATACGAGTCTGTATCGACTTCAGGGACCTCAATTCTGCTTGCCCGAAGGACGAATTCCTGCTTCCGATCACCGACGTGATAATCGGCAACACATGTGGTTTTGAACACATGTCCTTCATGGATGGGTATTCAGGCTACAATCAAATCAAGATGTTCCCCGATGACGCGAAACACACGTCATTCAGGACTCCAAAGGGTGTTTTCTGCTACACAGTAATGCCCTTCGGCTTGAAATACGCCGGTGCAACATACCAACGAGCTATGAGCACCATCTTCCGTCACCATCTTCGCAAAACAGTCGAATGCTATGTTGACGACATCGCAGTCAAGAGCCGCCTCAAAGGAGATCACCTACAGGATTTGAAGACATTCTTCGATCTCATGCGGGCACATCAACTCAAAATGAACCCCGCTAAATCCTTCCTGGAGGTTTCTAGCGATAAATTCTTGGGCTTTGTCATCACGGCGAAAGGCATTCATGTTGATCCCGAGAAGACCAAAGCCATCCTCAACATGGACCCTCCAAAGAATCTTCGAGAACTTCGAGGCTTGCAGGGACGTCTGGCATACATCCGGAGGTTCATAGCAAACCTTTTCGGTAAATGTCAACCCTTCACTCAGCTCATGAAGAAGGGAGTCTCTTATGTCTGGACAGAGGAGTGCCAGAAGGCTTTCGACGACATCAAAGCCTACATGACGAGCCCACCAGTCCTGGTGGCACCTGTCGCGGGCAAACCATTTCTTCTTTACGTCTGTGCCATGGATCATTCCCTTGGCGCTCTGCTGGCTCAAAACAGCAATACAGGCTATGAGCAAGCAATCTACTACCTCAGTCGAACGCTCATCGGGGCCGAACACCGGTACAACCCCGTTGAAAAGGAGTGCTTGGCTTTGGTGTTTGCCATCCAGAAGACTCGTCATTATGTCTCGGGCCAGACAATTCATGTCATTTCCCGAGTTAATCCACTCAGAGTCCTCATGACGAAGCCAGGATCATTAAACTCTCGGCTAGTCACATGGGCGATTTTGCTAACACCATATAATATGGTGTTTGTCCCGCAAAAAGCTGTTAAAGGTCAAGCTCTGGCTGACTTTTTAGCTGCACACCCCATCCCAGAATCCTCAAAACTCTATGAAGACATCCCGGATGAGGTCCAAGAATCCAACGTCACCGAAGGAAGCTCCGTTTGGCGGATGTTTTTCGATGGCGCTTCGAGAACAGGCCCCAAAGGCCAAATCATCGCAGGAGTGGGGGTAGTCTTAGTCTCCCCCGATCAGCTGGTCATCCAGCGTGCTTACTCCCTTTCGAAGCCGTGCTCCAACAATGTTGCCGAGTACAACGCACTCGTCATGGGACTCCAACTCGCACAACAGCTGGGGGTGGACCATCTGGAAGCCTACGGTGACTCAAAACTCGTCGTAAACCAGATTCGAGGACAGTACGAGGTTCACCATGAAGATCTGATCCCTTACCATGAAGTTGCATTGAACATCATTTCAACCTTCACCGGGTTCTTCATCGAACACGTGCCTCGTCTACAAAATTTGGAGGCTGACGCTCTGGCTGGCCTCGCAGCCTCATTGGCAGTGCCCTTTGGGACTCAACACTATGTTACGGTAACAGGCCGAGACTTGATTTGTCCCAGAAACAACCTTTGCTTGCAAGTGGCCCACGCCATGCCGACGAACACTGGTGTTAATGTCCGAGACTGGAGGTTCCCGTTCATCGACTTTGCTGTCTACGGAATTCTTCCAGAGGACCCGAAGGAATCCGTCTCAGTCAGGAGACGCTCTCTTCGATTCTACTATGACACAGCTACTAAAACGCTGTACCGACGTTCCTTCGATGGGCTCCTCCTTCGATGCCTGTCCAACGAAGACGCAGCCGAAGCCCTCCGAGAAGCTCATGACGGAACTTGCGGAGCTCATCAACCCGGTCCTAAGTTACAGGATCGACTGCGACGTATGGGCTACTATTGGCCAACCATGGCCGCCGACGCTGTTGAATATGCTAAGAAGTGTCACGCATGCCAACTCCATGCTGACTTCATACATACACCGTCTGAACCACTACATCCTACAGTCGCCTCCTGGCCCTTCGAAGCCTGGGGCATGGATATTGTGGGACCTATCACCCCTCCTTCATCAAGAGGACACCGCTTCATCCTGGCCATCACCGATTACTTCTCCAAATGGGCAGAAGCAGTCCCATTGGCGGAAGTAAAGAGCTCCAGGGTGGTCAGCTTTATCAAACACCATGTCATTTACCGTTTTGGAGTACCCCGGCGGATCATTCATGACAACGGTCCTCAGTTTATCAGCCACATTTTTAGTAGGTTCTGTGACAAGAACCGCATTCAAAATGTGGCATCCATCGCCTATAATCTGGCAGCAAACGGGTTAGCAGAGGCGTTCAACAAAACCATCGTCAGGCTACTCAAAAAGGTCGTGTCGTCCAATAAATGCGACTGGGATGAAAAGCTTGGCGAATGCCTTTGGGCCTACCGCACAACGGTACGGACCCCGACAGGCAACACACCATTCTCCCTGGTCTACGGAAGCGAAGCGGTACTGCCTCTCGAGATCCAGATACCCTCACTCCGCGTAGCAATAACAAATAAACTCACAGAAGAGGACAATCAACGTCGTCGTCTGCGGGAACTGGAGGCACTCGATGAGAAGCGTCTCCTAGCTCAACAACGCATCGAACTCTACCAAGCCCGTATATCACAGGCTTTCAACAAGAGGGTCAAACAGAGGACTTTCCAAGTTGGTGACCTGGTTCTGGCAGTCAGGAGGCCGATGGTGTTAACTCACAAAACACCAGGAAAGTTCGAGCCCAAGTGGGAAGGACCTTTCATCATAGAGACGGTATACTCAAACGGTGCTTACCGCCTCGCCAAACCCAATGGAGACTTGTTCATGATGCCCATCAATGGCAAGTTCCTAAAGAAGTACTATTCTTGACATCCTTCAGACATGTACTTCCCCAAAAGAGGATCTGTGGGCCCAATCATCAGGGCTCACACACAATCTCCTTCCACAAACTCATACGCCTCTGGAACCCAGCTGTTCCGTGGCATCCTTCGGTAGAAAGACAACCACGTCCACATTACCTCTGAGTTGTTCTTCTACACCCTACAAAGCGGACTCTTACGCTACGTAAGCCGACGCTACCCTTCATGTTTACCACGTCCACATTTCCTCTGAGTAAACATCTCGTACAAACAACTCCTGCGTTGTCGTACATTGATCGCAGAACTTCCATGTCCACATCACCTCTGAGTTGTTCAGCGTATCCCTCAGGATCATTCCTACCACGTCCATCACACCTCTGAGTAGGATGATTCTATCATTTGAACCCTAATGATTGCCACGTCCACATTACCTCTGAGCAAACATGTCGGTTCCTTCAAACTTATTATCTGTGCCTAAAAACCAAGGTGCACAAAAGATAATAGGTCCACACAAATCATCAGGTTCATAATAACAAAAAAATAAACACATCACAAAAAAGTTGCCTACTTCTTTATTTTCTGAAAAGAGAGAGTACAAAAAACTACACTATCCCCCAGCAAAGGGTTGTAAAAGAACATAAAAAGGGAAAAGCTACGGTCCCTGAACCTCCCCAGGATGGGCTGAGAGCTCCCTGACTCGAAGTCTTAAGTCGGCTGTGCGGGCCTCCACAGTCGCCAGGACTCGTCGCTCAGCTTCTTGGCGCATCAATTCAACAGCCCCAGCGGAAGTATCACTCGCATGCTTCTCATCAAGCTGTTGTCGCTGCTGCGCCAAGGCAAGAGTCCGCTGAGTAAAAGTCGCTTCATCCTTCTTGAATGCTGCGTGTTCAGTTCGGACACGCTCGACATCTAACTGGAGTCGGGCCCGTTGGTCCTCAAGACGGCGCATCTGGATGTCGATCTCTGCGATATTAGCATCCAACGCAGCTCGCGCTTCCATCGTCGTCTTCATGGACTGAGACAACTGCTCTACCGCAGCCTCAGTCTCAGCCACCTCGCGCTCCCAAAGGCCCACAGTGGCCTGGTATGAAGACTCGATCTCGGCAATCAGCTTCCCCTTCTCCGCATCTATCAGGACGGAGAGGTCATTTCGCTGGATGCGCTGAAGTTCCGCAAGCCGCTCGTCCAGCTCGATCACCGAAGCCTCCAGAATTTCGGCCATATGGTCGTGGCCTTGGTGAATGCGAATCAGCTCGATACAGGGCATTGCCAAAGTTCTTGCCGTTGCAAAGCTCCCATTGGCATCCATCACAGCAGATACACCCTTCTGCAGCATTATGTATACCCCCTCGACGAGGAATTTCACATACTAGTCTGCATCCGCCAGGACCTGCAGCGTCATAGCAGGAGTTGGAGGAGCTACAGCAGTTTGCGGACCGGAAGAAGATCCGCCAACCTCAACCTGCGAGGCTTGAACCTCAGTATCAATGAGCTCTTCATCAACGGGGGCTGGACTGCTAGCCCGAGGAGCCGAAGGAACAGAGGAAGCCCGCGCAGGCGTCGAAATAGTACCCCAAGTAGGAGGGGCAACAGAGGGTTCAACACCCTCGCCCTTCTCAAGCCCGGAGGAACCACCGACGTCAACGGCCACCTCTTCTACCCCCAACGTCCTATTGACAACTGGTACTTCCCTTGGCAGAATGGGGAAATTATTACTCGTCTCTTGACCCGCCTCAGCGGTTGTGACCGGTAGACGGGTCTCGTCATCAAGTCCCTCCACTGGGACAGAATCTGTCGCTACCTCCTGATCGGTAGCCGTTTCAACTTTCACGGTTGAAGCCGGGGTAGGACTCGACAATGATCCAGCCGACCTCCCCTCATCATGATAAGGAGGGGAATCAACCCTCTCCTCTGTCTCAACCATATCTGTCCCCCCCACAACAGACTCTTGCAGCCCTGGAGCAACGTCACCCGAGGGCGACGAACTCCAATCCACCTCATCATCAGGATACCTCGAGCCCGCAGGACCCTCAACGTCCAAGGCCTCCATAGCAGACTGTACCTTCCCGGAAGTTGTTGCAACCTCAAAGACCGGAGATACTAAAACCTCCGCAGGAACATCTTCGGGACCCTCCTCCACGAGAGACATTATCATCGGTGGAATGCGCTCATCAGAAGAGCCTGCCACCTCCTTCGGTGTACTAGCACCCGGTTTTGAAACACGGGACTTCTTCTTCGACAATCCCTGCAAGAAGAAAAGCATAAGTCACCACAATGACAAAATGAAGTAGAATTACAGAGCACTCCTTACCTCAGCAGGAGCTGATCCCGTTGGCACTACGGGTGGCACTTCAGTAACCTTTGCAGTCGACGTCTTTCTCGACCTCTTCGGTACAGAAGAACCAGCTTCTGTGTCAGCCCGCCTCTTCCCAACAGACGGATCTCTCACTAATGCTGCAGCAGCAGCCCAATATCCTGCCAAATCTGGTGGACGATATGATCGGGCTACCCTCAACATATTCGCCGTGGCCTCCAGCTGAGTTCCAATAATGAAACTAGTCTCTCTGTCATAACCAGGAGACGCAGCATTCATAATGCAATACAGCTTGGCGACCGGATATAGGATCTGCGGCCGAGGGTTGCGGACCGGCGTGGTAAAACTAACGCTAGTGCATCCAGCGTTATAATACTGCCAGCCTCGGGATCCGTCCAGCAAACTTCCGACGAAGCCTAGACTGCTACTGGGATTCCGCAACATCAGCTGAGTATAGCCAAATTGACGAGCAAATCGGCTTGGCAGATATGGCTCCAGATAACATTTATTCTGGTTGCGATAGACCAGATGAGAAGGCCGGATACTTTACAACCAACAAAAACTCCATTTCGGCAAAGTGACTGCATCTTCGCCAGAGTCAACTAAATCTTGGTCGGCCTCAAAATCTTTGAAAATCGGGCCAACCTTGACAATTTCCCACCCCTGAAGGTAGGACAAGACTCTCCTGCAAACAGGGACGCCAGTGTATGACCACTTCCTCTTGTAGAAGCGACGGATGAAGGCATCCCCTTCAACATGATCCTCCTCCGGACCGGGACTCATCACGTTCGGATGATGCAAAATCAGCCATCCCATAAGATAATGGAAAGGCAACTCGGCCCGGGGAAAGTTGTCATTATTTCCTTTCTCATGGATCACGTCATCAGCAAAAGACCTCAAACCGCACAACAGGTTGCACACCATCGCGGGGAGGAGAGCTAAGGGTCGCCCAAAAGCCAACTTCACAGCAGGCAAAATGAGATTCCGATGTACCCGTTTCACGGCACCGGATCCACCTGCAAACACGCAATCCCGGAGCCATATCATCAAATAGGCTGTCAATACTGCCTTAGATGACATCCGGTGCCCACAGTGCCAGAAGCAGCTATAGGCATCCTTGCCGCTCTCATCCGAACGTGGAGTCCTCTCTTCTAGTCGACTTATTTCAGAAGTCACCTCCTCGGGCTTCAGTCCCTGCGGAGTCACAAATCGGATCCTCGAAGGATCCGCTAAATCCTGCTTAAAGACATAGTCCCTCCAAGCAGTTACATGAGGTTGGGTCTTACCCCTATCCCTCCGGTGCATCAGATAATGGTGGCTCGTCACCTCTTTGAACACAGCCATCATCTCCGGGTTCTTATCCTCCAGAACCTGGATCTCCTCATTTGACGGAAAATACTCCTCCTACGGCTCTGAGCCCCAAGGAAGCTTAGACACCTCGTGCATCTCATGGAGAGCCAACCCCAGCTCTCCCACCGGAGTAAAAAAGCTGCCAGTATGAGCGTTGAATAATTCCAAGAGCGCAAGGAACATAGGCTTATTGAGATCCACGCCCGCCTGCGTAGCCCGAATAGCGGCTGTCAGCCCGATCTCCTTAAGCTCAACTTTGAACCTTGAAAGCACCCAAGTGGTCAACTCGTCCCACCTCGGAATATAGTGACACCAACCCTCGACTCTAAAGCCACCTGTCGGATACGTGACCTTCGCTGTCAACATCTGATTTACAAAGGTCGGGGCACTGAAGGGAAATGTGTCATTTGGAACTTCACTGTAGAGGCTCCCGGGACGCAAGGCTCGATAACTGAACGAGGAACCGGCTCGTGAAGCAGCCAAAGTATCTCGCTGGTTCGAGGTGGCATCGATCGAAAGGGTACCTCCCAAGGCCCCTCATTGAGAAGGAGTAAGTTCCCAACCCATCCTTCTCTTCGAAGCCAGACGACAAAAAGCCGTCAGCGGCAACTGGCGGTCAACCTGTCTCATGTATAGAACCATGCCTTTGGCAGTGAAGAACCAGTCTTCTTTGATCTTCAGTATCTTCGCTTCAGAAGAGACTAGTCGGTCGCCAAACAGAAAAGCAAGTTTTAAGAAAGTCACATCTTCAGATTCGGCAGACTTTAGTTTACCACTCTCCATCATACTCTGGAGGAAAAGTGGCAACTGGTTCTGGATCTGCAGCATTCTCTCCCGGGGTTGGTTCTGTAAGATAGCATCCTTTGCAGGGTTGATAACCGCCTCATCAAAATCAACCCCCATTTGGCAAAGGAAAGCATCCAAGAGGACTTCGTTCAACAGAGGAATCGTCATCGACACTGGCACAACAAAAGTAAAAGTCAGGCAAAAAGACAAAAGTAGATTGACGCAGCGTCAGGGCATAAACCCATGTGCGTCAGCTTCAGCGCACCACCCAGGCGCGTCGGCATTAGAACTTCGGCGCACCAGCAGGGCATAAACCTATGCGCGTCAGCATGAGAGCTTCGGCGCATCATCAAGGCGTGAGCCCATGCGCGTTAGCAAAAGCTTCGGCGCATCATCAGGGTATAAAACCCATGCGCGTCAGCAAACCAAACCTCGGTGCATGATAAAGGCCTGAGCCTATGCACGTCGGCAAGATAAAACCTCAGCGTAGCAAGGACAGAAGCCCATACGCATCGACAGAAGAAAGTTAGAGCACATTAGATAGCAAAAGTCGACACCCACCCGTCACCCCGGGGCGAACATCGGCCGGAGTCGCAATGGTGGCAGGAGCATCCTCGTCGACGAACTCTGCCGGCTCCTTCCCCTTTTCTTTGCCGGCACCGCCGCGAGGAGTCTTGGGAGCCATTCTAACAGAGAGGAAGAAGTTAGGGTTTTGAAGAAAGAACTCTAAAGGAGGCAAAGGCACAGAGTAGAAGAACTCTCTCTCTTTCCACCTCTCACCTATTTATAGGCCGTGGTCGCACGCGTGAACCGATGACGAGTGATCTCAGCCGTCGCCTCGGGTCTTATGAAGATAGCAGCAGATAAAATCAAAAGATCATCATTAATCTTTTCGGTTACCGAGACATTATCAAATTCATTAATTGAGAAGAGCATGCGGCTGAATAGGCATGCACCCCAACAGTCATGCGCCCTGATCGCCATGCTTCTTATTCAAAGTATTCCAAAACTTATTCAAAAGTTTTAAAAACTTTGAAGGGGGTCTTGTAGAAGCATGGAATTTCACAACCAGAAAGACCATGCGTCAGACACTACATGCGCCAGGACTCGCAAAGAATACTTCACAGCAAAGTCAATAACCATAGACATTTGAAGAAGGACTTTTTATTTATATATAAAAGTCTATTACATGTCTAGAAAAGGTTGTACAAAGGAGAATTTCTACAAAGGAAAGATCCTAAGTCTACTGCCAACGACCACCATGCGCCTCCAGATAGGCGCAGCAGTCACCATACGCTGCCAGTTAGGTGCAGCAGATGTTATACGCCTCCAACCAGGCGCATCCCGCCATCTCTTCAGCAGCTTAGTTATGTGCATCCCTTCAGCAGCCCAGTTATTCTTCCAACCAGGCTCACCTGGCCGAGCAGAGCCCAGTTATGTGCCGCTCTTCCAACCAGGCTCGCCTGATAAATGCTTCGACACACGAAGCATTTAATCCTCTGGCTGGAACCAAGGAAGAGAAGAGCACCGCAAAGCTGTGGCCAGGGGAGGCTTCGAAAGAGCCTCCAAAGACCAAGGAAGACCGTGATCGAAATCACGGCGAAAGGAGCAACTTTCAACACAATCAAAGTGGGCAGCACCCACTTTGAAGGAAGAGAGAGCCTAGCACCGCCATTCCGATCTACGGCTCTTCCGGAATAACGGAGACGAGGCCCGAGCATCCCCATCTTTGGATGCAACAGGCACCTTCCGCCTGCCTCAGAAGCCCTCGACTTCGTCTTTTGGATGTAACAGTCACCTTCAAGAGCATCAATGACAACATGGCGTCTCATCTTCACCCTCGGGAGCACTTCGTCAACAGAATACACCCGAGAACCTGAGTTCATATTGAAAAGACGTGAGGGAATGAGAGGCAAACCTTCTCTCCATGCCACTATTTATAGGTCGGGCAGATCAAACCCACACGCCAAGTGGATGGCTCTCCGAGTTCCGAGCAATGAACTCACATTAAATGGATGAACCGGACGCCTCGACTTCAGCCAAACGGCTATTTAAAGGTACTCGAGAAGCGAAACAGTCGCACCATTAAAGACGTGTCGGATGCGCCGGCTGGACAGCGCATCACACCTTTTCAAACACCAAGCGCCTCCTACAGATGTGCCCTGTACCGAGCGCATCAAAGGGGATACGCCCCCATACGCCTAGTGGAACGTCAACCGACGCGCCCACTCAGCTGTCCATCGAATGTCACCAACATTAAATGCTGAACTGACAGAGTTGGCAGCACGCCTTCCCAAGTCTGAACGGCAGACAGCTTTTGCAGAAGACAAAGCATCCACAACGTCAGCATCATCATGACTCTATCCTGACGGCTACTGCCACGTGGCCACTCGACCACCCGCATGCGCCTCCGCGGCCATGCGCCCAAACCTGCATGTGCCTCGAAAGCCATGCGCCTCAGACCCTTCACTGATCCCTAAAGACAGAAGAAGAGTCTCCAGTTGAAGCATTACATGCGCCTCAAAAGCCATGTGCCCCAGACTGGTCTCTGATCCCGAAAGACAAAAGGAAAGTCGCTCGCATGCGCCTCAAAAGCCATGCGCCCAGAACGGCTCGTGACTCCTAAAGGTCACGAGCCAAAATCTCATCATGCGCCCAATCCAAGGCGCATCCCACCAAATCATTCCCCCCACCAAATCAGAGATCTCCGAGCCATGGGTCGACGACATGTGTCCTTTGACTCAACTCATCCAAGATCTCAGCAACAGAAAGATCTTCTCCTCTGCTACGTGCCGGCTCACAACAACAGTATGAAGAATTCAACCTCGCGAGTAGGGCGCATCATCCGTGCGCCTCCATCAGCAATCTCCACGTGGCGTCCCCACGCACCGGCGCATCCTACATATGCGCACATGGGCAGCCAACTTGCCCAGCTGTAAATGGAGGAATCATCCCCTCCTTACATACACACAGAGACATACATACGAACAATCCAGACAGAGATCATCAGAGAGGCAGATACAGACACTCAACGTCTTCCTCCTCTCAGCCAGCTCCAGCACCCAGAGCAATCTACACCTTCAGAGAACCGATAA
>JANAVB010022800.1:4783126-4908040 GCA_029216955.1 Iris pallida
ATATATATATATATATATATATATATATATATATATATATATATATATATGAAGGAAAGAGAAAAAAAAAAAAAAAAAAAGAAAAGGAAAATGGAATGAACAGTGCAAAGCACTGTTCACCCATCCCCTTCCCCGCGCTGATGCCTGGTTCGATAAGAGTTATATAAATCGAATCAAATCAAATGGAATCAAATCTTTCCGAGTATTGATTATATGCTAATCTAGATAGAGTTCTCCTGTGACTGGATAGAATCGAATGCAAATTAATATATTCGATGAGTAATTGAATTAGAACTAGACTATTATTCCCCACATATACGAACGAGCGACAGGGAGTTCTTGGAAACACTTCTAAAAACCCCCTCAAATTCTCCTCTGAGTGAACCTCCCACCTGCGACCGTCCCTGACGTTCCATAGCTGACAGCGCCTCCTGCCCGGTCGCCGGAGCACCGCTAGGGCCATCTGTACAGCCAAGAACAGGGGAGGCCCGAATGCAGCCTTGTACCGTTGTTCGTCGTCCATTTTCTTGCTATCTACTTGATCAAAATTTGATCTACGAACACCTACGAGTAGCTAAACTAACCAACTTACGGTCCCAGTAATTATAATCGTGGGTAACTAAACAACCAGCCCAGAAATTCGACTCAAAGTCGATGAAAAACTTGTCCCAAGAACAGAGGTTAGAACAACCCAAGAGCCCCAGTTCGGATATCGATTCCGATCAATTACTTAGAAATTTTTGAAAACTAATTGAGTAGGGTTTTATACAACCTATAGGGCTTCCAAACCCTCTTTGTAGATCCTAATTTCATCAACTGTACCCTAATAAATTAGAGTTTAAAAATCGAGATAAAATCAGTTTTTTTGAAAATTAAAACTTGAGAAAAACCACGATACGACGTGCATCCTGCCAAATCGGGCGACGTGGTCGTGAACCGAAAGCATTGAAAGGTGCGTATCGACTTCGCGGACGTGTGGGCTTTGACGGAATTCAAATTGGTTGCGTGTGCACGACGAATTTGATGCGTATCCGTCGAAATTCACCGTATCGGCCCCTTTGCAAATTTCTCAATTACTTTGTACACGTTCTTTGAATCGAAACGAAACTTACGCCAGCAGGACCATATCATTTTTCTGGTCCTGTATGCCAAGTTTGGTCCGATTCTGAGACAGTTGATCGGATTGCCGTTTTGCGGACCCCACGACCCGATTCAACGGGCGATTTTGTGCACGGCCTGCCGGAATCCAACTCTGGTCATACGGTTGGGTCCGTATCATCAAAACAAATTCGTAGAAATGTAGTTTGATGACTTTAGAGACTATGGATCTAGCACACTTTTCGATAAAAAGCAGGTCCAACGGCGGATACCGTTTTGACCCAAAATTACCGTTTTACCCCTGTATCCAGAATTGGACTTAAGGACAGGCAATTCTAGCTAATTTGACTATTTTGAGAATGTTGTTAATGTTTATTTCAGCATCTGGAGACTGTTGTACAAGTTTGACTATTGGGGCACACTGAATGGTTTGGATTATCGGTTTCACCAGCAAAGGACCACAGGCGAGTACAGTTATTGTTTGTTTTCGATATTGAGCTTTACTATACCTCATTGTTAGTCAATAGATATGTGATTTTCATTTTTTATGTTTATTATATTTTGTCGTGTCGGGGAGGTGAAGTACCAAGGATGTGTGATCTGACCTTATACAGTGTATACCATGTTGACCGTGATTTATTATTGCATTATACCTTGTAGACAGTGTTTCATTATTGCTTTATACAGTATAAATAGTGTACTTTATACAGTGTAGATATCGTAGACCGTATTGTGTAATTGTCCTGAGACCGATCACATATCAAAGGTACTTCAGTCAGTCGGTAAGTATTATCTTTGTATTTATTTACTGTTTTCCTTTGTTTAGTTTTATTTTGTCTTTCTGTGTTTATTTTTTTCAAATCATAGATTTAAAGGCTAACCTCTATTGTATAGTCATTTTATTTATTGAAACTGCATTCAGTGAATTGTACTCGTTCCATTCCTGACTGGAAACCAATATTTTTCAGGTTAGCTGTGGCTTCACTTAGCATTGGAAGATACAGGAGTACTTGCAGACGAAAACCTAGAGATTAGCTAGTTATATGAGTTGTAATCATTTTAATATTTGTAAGTGTTTATATTTTTCTACAAAATATAAAACTTGCGAATATTGTAAATTAAATTAATTTTGTGAATGTGCATTATTTATAATTTTGAGCATTGTGGCTATACAGCGTTCTACCGCCAACACTGTGACGTAGGCTGGCTTGGACATGCATTCGTATCCTGAAAAGCGGGTGCGGTCTAGAAGATTTCAGAGAAATTGTAATCAGAGGCTTGATTGAAGAAAGACTCTTCAAAATTGAAGTTGGTCGAGTTCTTCGTATTAAAGCTCGCGTCTGTAGAAGTTGCAAGGACTTCGTATGAAAACTTACAGGATTTTCCAATAGTGGATTCAACTGGAAGTTAGAGTTCTTCCGACTGGACTAGTCCTCACAAGAGGGAAACCAGTATACATCGCTGTGTTTGCGTTTGCCTTCTGATCTTTTTTCTTTACAGTTATTATTTTTTGATTATTGATATTATTTATGTGATCTAACTGCTAACAAGTTTTTAATTAGCAATATTTTGCTGCCTACTCTATTCACCCTCCCTCTAGAGTATTCTGCTTTGCGACTTCGTTCCTACAAAAAGTACATGTCAACAGTCAACAAGAAAAAAACAAGGTAATGTCATATAGTGAAGGAAAAAGAATAAGCGTGTATATAACTATAAAGAAAGGCAAGGTATACTTGCCTGGTGGTATCGGGTAGAACCAACACTATCCAGTCAATCAACGAGCCACAAAAGTCAAAATCTCACAACAGTCTCCAGGGGCTGAAACAGATATTACTAATGTGTTCAAAATAGTCAAATTAACTAGGATAGTCTACCCATAAGTCCAATTCTGGACACAGGGATAAAACGGTAATTTTGGGTCAAAATGTGTCAGCCGTCGGACCCGCTTTGCACCAAAAAATATGCCAGAGCCTATGGTCTCTAAAGTCATCAAACTATATGTCTATAGATCTGGTTTGATGATACGAATCCAACTGCATGTCCAAAGTTAGATTTCGATGGGCCGTGCATAAATTCGCCTGTTGAATCGGGGTACGGGCCCGCCAAAATAGCGTTCTGGTCGACCTTCTCAGAATCGGACCAAACTTGGCATACAGGACCAAAAAATGACATGATCATGTTGCCAAAAGTTTCGTCTCAAGATGACGAACGTGCACAAATTAATTGACTAGTTTGTAAAGGGGCCGATACGGGATATCTCGACGGATATGCATCGATGTCGTTGCGCACACACAGCGAAATCGAGTTCTGTCGAATCCCACACGTCGACAACATCTATATGCATCTTTTGATGGTTATGGGTTGCAACCATGTTGCCCGATTTGTCGGGGTGCACGCCGTATCGATGGTTTTTCATAGAATTCTACAGTTTTTGAAAACAGTTTTGTCAATTTTTGGGATCCGATTTTCGACGAATAGTCGACGAAACTGAATTCTACAAGATGGGTTTTGAAGCCCTACAGGTTGCGTAGGACTATTTTTAATTGGTTTTTGAAAACTCTTAATTGTCTGTTCAAAATCTATCTTCCAAATAGGGGGTTTGGGACTGTTCATAAACTGTTTCTTGAAACAATTTTCCCATCGACTTTGTGTCAGTTTTCTAGATTGATGGCCCAACCATATTTAAACCTATTTGTTGGGATATCTAGAGGGTCATATAGACCGTGCATAGGATTTTACAGATCTAACTTTGATCAAAAATAGGAAAATATATAAGGCTACGAAGTAGTGTACCTCGCAGTGATGATTGCTGCTACTGTGTGCTCTGTTGAGCGCGTGACCGGACCTGGGCGGCGCCCCGACGTGCTTCCCGTCATCGTGGGAGGCCAGGGGTGTTCGCAGGGATTGGGGGCTTGCGCGGGGTCGTGCGCAAAGTCTCGAGGAAGAGTTTAAGGGCTTGGCAAAATCTCTGTTCGTTTGAACGGATATACATATGGGATTAAAATCTCTTTTGTGATCGGTTTAGGATTGGATTTCCTAGATCCGTAACCTAATATGAAGGAGAATCACAGAAGATAGGAGTAGGTTTTATTTGAATCGATCGAGAATCTAGGTTTAAAGAGGGAGTTTCCTTCTTGCTATTCTGCTCGGCCTAGGAATAGTACTGTTCATTGAACAGTTTAATTCATATCCTTATCTATATATTTTCTTTTTATTTCTCTTTTCTTTTTACTTTATTTAATATTTGTATAACTTAGTATATATTGACCCATATATACATACATATGTTCACATATATATATTTGTATACACAAAATATTTACATAAATACTAGGAATTTCGATAAAAATATATAAAAGAATTTTCTATAATCAATAGTTGTAATATGTATATTAATTCTATTTACTAAGGTTTATGTAACCAAAACTCTTTTGATTTATAAATATGTATATAAACCTAATACGTACGTACTACTTATACACACAAGTATTCATAGCATAAAAAATCCCAAAAACTAAAATGTCATTCTAAGAAAATGTTATCATATTTCCAAGATAACTATAAATTTAAAATAGCAAATAATATATATCATTTTTAATAATCCATTTATAGAAATTACTTACTAGGTTACAAAAATGAACCAATATATATATACACATCTATATATCTACATTGACGTCGTTGGTCGAATTACATGACTACTTGGGCTTGGGTTGGGTTCGGGTCAAGTCCGGGCTAAATTAGTACAACCGGATTTCCTAGAGGTCATAATAGTAATAAAACTAATTAAATCATTTATAGGGGTTCACAACTTGGCCTGGTTTTTTTAGTTGGGACACACTTATGGCTCGGTCTTCCCTACCATAGCTAAAACACTAGTCAAAGCACACGACCATACTATTCGTGCCATGATTTCTAGTCATCTTGTACTCCAAATCTTAACCATGACTAAAGCCTCATATCATAATAACTATTTAATTAAATATTTATAAAATTCCAAAAATCACCATTCAATTCAAATAAATAATAATAAAATATTTTTAAAATTTTGGGAAAAGGGGTTACAAATCTACCCACCTTAAAAGAATTTTGTCATCAAAATTTAAGGAAAAAGTCCATCAGTGATGGTAGAAGATGGGGTCCCACTAGCTATCAATTATTCTCATGGTCATGGCTTTTGACAAGGATTTCTAAGATAACTAGTCTACATTGCAACTAATAAACTAGTATAAGGCCAAATCTTGTTTTATAAAAACCATATACTACTATGACTATCCGTGAATGCATTAAATACGTCCTTTTCTTTTCGTCGTATCCTCAACTATGTAAATTCAACATTTTTTCCACTGATCGACCAAATCTTGAAAAGTTCATATTATTCTCTAGATATTTTTTGTCCAAATCAACTTCCCTACTGAGATTGTCTACCCACCTTAAGTCACACCTACTCTATAAAAACTTCAATTTCCCGTAATATTTTATCTTCCAAAATAAATTCATAATTTTATCTACTAGTGGTCGTCCTAAAAAAAACTTTCAATTACACTACATCCCTATGACATATAGTATCCCTACCACCCCCATGTTCTCCACCAAGGCAATCATAAACTAATTATGCAAATTACATAAGGATGTTTAGTAACCAATTTTTTTAACTTCCACCAGGCACGATCGTTCATCTCTCCGAAATAGGGAAGATGAGAAACAATAATAATAAATTCAAGAAGAGTATGATCGAGTTCGAATATGGAGTTTAAAGGTGATAAACGAATTCAAGAAGAAATTTTCAAATCAGTGTGGATTGAGATCCCTAGTCATGTTTAACACTCTTGTAGGCTCGTTCGACACAATAACGTAGTCGAGACGATATTCTCTGACCTGCATGGCCACCACAGGTAGTGCCTATTCTAGGTTGCCTAAACCTAATCGAATAATTTTAGACTAGATTTATTCAATATTGGTCCAGCCATGAGTGGCCAAACCCATCAGATTTAATTCCAAATGTTCATTTCCATATTAGGAAACATAATAAATCTTCTAAGAATCAACTTGACATATCTTGTAAGTTGGACCACCAAACCTTACCAAAATTTACCCAAATCTTCACCTACCAAACCCTAACATATATAAGCCTCAAAATTTCTATTGTAACCTAATATTTCAGCCACCACCTCCCCGTAAAATCCTAATCTCGAAATTCCCTCCCAGCCTAGGCCGCTGACAGCACCTTGTGGCGTACCGGCAGTTTTTGCCCCTTTTTGACCTCCTGTGAAGCTCCATGATAGTTTGTTGCTAAGATAACATGACGCTCTTCCATCCTATCAATCCTTCACATGTTCACAACCCCTTCTAGTACACCAAAACAACCCTACAAATAAGCCAATTTCAGCAGCAAAATTCTGTGTGAACCATCAAGTTAGTCATCTTCCTCGATGTGTTTCATGTATTTTCTGATATCCGTTTCTCACAAAAACAAAATTAGTTGAAGGATCTGTGTGTCTATTTTCATATCCAATTGGCCACCCACGTGGTTTTTCACGATTTATTCGGGGTGTCCGTTTTACAAACGTGTGTACAGACTGAACCAATTCCTTCGTGTGTGAGTTTTCGTCAACTTTTGGACCACTTAGACTATTCTCATATTTTTGGTAAGACTTGAGATATCCTAAGCTTTCCATTGAATATATTTTTGCAGCATTTAATTGAGATTTGATATTCTAATAAAATCTTAACTTGTCGTCGTGTCGTCGGATCACCGAAAAACCATAGGATCTGTGTGCTATTTGACTTGGAACTTATTTAAATTAATTATTGTGCATGTTTTGATATGAAAAACATATTTTTACATATTTATTAGTATTTTTATAGAATTAAGAAATTATCGTTTCAGGCACCAAATTATGAACCAAGTCAATGACTATTGATATAGAATCAATATGAAATATTGTAGATATTTTTTTATGAATAGAATACAGTAAAAATTTGTAACTATTTTTCTAAAATTAAATATAATATTTTTATGTTATTAAAATATTATTTTAGTGGAAAGATTTAATACTATATATGTTAGATTGAGTCGGATAGTTAATGTGACTAGTATACTATATACATGCAGCCCAAGTGGTCAGGAGATAGATGCCCGGTGGGAGCATTCGACACAATTACCATTGGTTTATAAATATGGTTAAGTACTAGTTTAGTTAGAATATGTTGAGTTAAGTCTATATATGGTAGGGTTATATAAATAGTGTGTGTAATGACATCAATGTGTCATCTATTTGGTAGATTGATCTATTCTTGGAGTTTATGATAGTGTAACTGAGGATACCGAAGTCGGATCGTTGTACGCATCTTTGGAGACTACATGCAAGTATACCTTGTCCACTTGTACAATATTGTTTATATGCGGTTCTCTCTTTCATGTTGTTTCTTTTTCTTATACTTTTATATTCATGTTGCTTTATGTAACGACCCGTTCCGTGCAAGCGGAATGCCGATTCAAATGGCGTAAGTGCAATAGCCCAATTCCGCCTTGCTTGGCAAAACGACTCGATTAAGGTGAAGGCAAGGGACTTGGCCCTTCAGAAGAATCAAGACTTAGATTTTCAAAGGCGCGCTCGGAGTCTCGCTCGGCCGATGCGATCATCGCTAAGGTGGGTGGCTCCGGTGAACCTGTCTTTGCTTAGCCTAGACACATAACAACATGGATGATATTGCTAGATCACTAGGCGATAACCCCCAGCATGCTAATAAAAGAACTTAACGCATCTAGCTAAGGGAATAATCCTATCTTGTATCGCTTGTATAGAATATGGAAATGAACTTAGAATTTTACTTAAACCCTCACACCGTACTCCACATTCGTGCCAAGGCACTGCTTACGTTTTGAGTAGATTTTCTTATGTGCTCAATACATGATGAAATGCTTGTCACTTAGATCGTACCACAACTTGAGGCAGGAAACAATTAATGGTTCATTGAATTAAGACAGGAAGACTATCAAAATAGTCGTTCTGAGCCAAGTAATGGAAACATGGAAAAGCTTCGGGACAGTTGGGTCGCCAAGGCAGTTCCCATACCGGGAGTTGCGTAATGATAATAAAAGAATGAACGAATGAATGAGAGAATGAATGAACGAATGAATGAAAAAAAAAGAAATGAAAGAAGAAAAGTATGATTAGCGATAGGTATGTCAGGGACGTGCAACGGGGCTCACTATCCGCGCTGCACGGATGCCGCCACCAACATAGTCGATAATCTGCTATGGCTCAGAGAGCCCGTTAAGTTAAAAATAAAAAAAGAATACGAAATGGTCGTGGACAACTCGTGTATAAGAAATATGGAGGAAGGATTCCTCAGATGATCATAAGCTGGGTTACCAGGGATCGTGCCGGCCTAGAAGGAATTTATGGCTTACGGGTGACTTGGGTGCGGGTCTGGCCACACAACCAACGTAATGCCGGTATTGCATAGCCTATTAGGATGTCACAACCATCATATCTTGTAGGTAACATCACTATGAATATCACATATCTATAGTCCAAATGACTTGTGATGCCAGTGACCGATGCATATAGGTTAAGTTGGCTCGCTTGCGATAATTCGCGTGCGAGTCCTTGCATTGAAATAAGTAATCTGAGTAATCTGAACAAAATGCATTAGAACAAAGCTTGAGTATAACACCTCCTTGACCCGAGGCAGAAACATGCTCATGACGCTCGTAATTTCTTATGCAAATTTGACAAGTCATTATGTATAATATGTTGGCTAACTTGGTTTACCTTGGATAGGAAAGATCGAATGGTAAGTATGGTAAGTTGCACATGTTATCCCTATACGGTACTTGATATCAGTAACACGAGATAGGTTTTACATTATATGCCACAAAACTGATCCTAAGGTAAGATTACAAAGACAATTAGCTGATAGATGGTACACAAAACTAAATGAACGTGTTTGGTAATGATAGCGAGTGGGCAGTGCATTCAATATACTGATAACCACCTAGATTGCTTGCAGGGTATGGGAGAACCTTGTCTTGTACGGAGTCTTCCCTCGAACATGCTAAGATGCGGAGCTAACTCTGAAGCCTTAGCGTTGCAAAGGAACTGAAGCACCATATACAGGACATAATGTATTGGAACATCATGATGTATCATTCCATATTATAAGCCGCTTGACATACCTTTTATGTTTTGAGAGAGAGAGCTTGAGCGAATTGTAATCTCAGCCTAGTGCCGCTTGTAATACTTCATGAATATCAATAAAGAGCTTGGATTTATTTCAACTTGTGTTCATTTACTTTACGCTGCAATGGGGACACTTTGTACGACTCTGTGGCCTAACTTCAATCGACCGTTTCAGGACCTGGCCTTGCACGAGTGCAACTTAGACTCGTACGGTATTACGCCCAAGTGAGGACGTTCGCTTCTCTAGGAGTGGGGCATGACAAATTAGTATCAGAGTACGACTTTTTGTCCTTAGACTTCATGTCGATTCTCTCAGTTTTGATAGCTCGATCGTGGGTAAAGAAGTGCACGCTCTCTCTCGTTGTTCCTTGGGATGTTCCATACAATAAGTCTAATATTTTTAATAGCTTATGTAAGTATTCAACTGAAAGTGATCGATATGCGAAGGCCTTTGTACCGAACTGTGTCAGACTTGAGTTGGAAGGAACCCATGCTAAAGTTAGCAAGTGGTGTACGTGCCTAAATAACCTTATGTTGATACTAGCGAATGAGTGTGTGAGACCAGAGTATAGTTCGAACGGGATGTTATGCACATAGCCGTTTGGCTAAGTTGTGTCCAGTATCGCGACCTAGACCTTCTAGTGCGAGCGAGTTTACGAGCGAGATTGAATACCGCTCGGACGAGAATAAGTTAGACTTAGAGTGTATATCGATGGAGACGCTATCGGACCAACGCTAAGGTAAACACAGAAAATGGTGTTTGGGTTTTGACGAATATTTAGAACGGTTAATTACGTTGAGAAGTATGAATCAGAAATATGATTTGCATGATGGACTATCATTAGAGATATACGATACTTAGATTATCGAGGCGACATAAGGGATCGTACTGGAATTTTAAGGAATGGATTGGAGAAATATATAAGCAAATAATGTGAACGTGATCGAAGACTAGATCGAATGACTAGATCCCTGAGTGGTGTATGCGATAGCCTCGAAGAGGAATAAGAGTGAGTTTTGACAATTGGTCGAGTGGCCCCAACCCTAAGTGATGTATGGACCGTCTTGGAAATTATTCAAGCAAAATTGAGGATTTAGGGGTAGCAACGAGTATATCAGTAAGCGATGTGATCGTGCAAAGCCTTAGAATAAAGTAGTACTTAGTTGGTCGTAATTTTGAGCGTCTCGAACGAGATGTCGGTCGCATGATTTGTGAATGTGTAGTGCAAATTACAAAAGTATATTGAGTAAGGATTCAGAATGATGAAACAAATGGATGTCTTGGTCGAGAAAACTTAATGGATCATAGGTGCGACTTCTGATTTAGTCGAATGGATTGAAACTTGAGTTGAGGTGAAATGCTCGTAGATGAGATCGAAGAAAGCAAAATCGATCAATAGCACAAACGGAGGAAAGTGTGTATGAAAACTAGATTGAGTAGGATATCGCTTGATATAATTTAGCTTGAATATGGATGTTATGATTCGAATGAGTTGATACGACATTAACACTTAGAAGATAACACGATTGATACAATTTAAAGAACTTTGTGGTTCGATGATTTGCGTTGTACGATAGGGAATGTAACCCAACTCCTTCTTGGACCCAAACCATGTACATAAAGTAGCACACAAATGTAGGTGCTAAAAATTAAGTTGCACCCATAAAAAAAGTAATGAAAACCAAATTGCGCACCCTTCCATGAACTGCGCAGGAAGCAGATTGCACAACAAATCAACTGCACGAGGTTGAACTACGCAATATCCAAGCGCGCAATGCTGACGTGGCAATATCATCATTACCTGACACAAAATCAGATTTTCTGACAACTGACAGTCCAAAAAGCGAGGAGTATGTTCGTTTCTTGAGCCGCGCCGCATTCTAGGACAGCTGTTAGCGCGGTCCAGCTGTCAACTCCCAGCGCAGTCTGCCAGCCCAACTGAAGCGCTGTCTGCCAGATCCTCTTCAGCACAGTTCGATCCCAGCGTAGTCTGAAGCTAGCGCAGTTCAAGCGGCACAATCCATCAAGATAACTGACATTTTATACGTGGCCTACATTCTATCAATTGCTCACCACGTGGCAACCGTCTGTATACGACCATGCGTATTTCAATCAAACAATACCACGCGTCTAATACAGTTGAGCCACGATCGAGTAACTGCCAGCGCAGTTTGCTGTTTGCGCAGTCCAATGCCTGCTCAATCCAGTCTACACAATCTAGAAATAACTACTAATTAGTTATTTTCTAGAACTCTATAAATAGAGGTTCAAGTCCTTCATTATCAAGATCAGATCATTCAAGACCATCAGAGATCAGGAGTTCTTATCCAAGTGCTGCTGCATTCTTCAGAGGCTATCGTCTGCAAAGTTCACATCGTCCAAGGGATAAAGCGATCGTCTTCAGATCAGATTCCTATAGTTGTACTTTTCCAGAATTCAATTGTAATCTTCTTACAAAGTTTGTGAAATAAGACCTTTCCCATGTGACATATCCTCAATATGCCTTGTCGTCATCTCGGCAAGCCATCCTGATGGCACAAGATAATGAAACTTGCTGTGCTTGATGAACGGGCAGCCACTCCAAACTGCAGACATAATTACTCATAAGAAGCCGTTGTTCCTGTTCGGTGAGGCTTTCGACAAGAACTCTCAGCCTAGACCTCGCATGGAACAGAGACTTTTTCAAAGAGGCGAGAAGATGATACTTCTATCGGAGATTTCTAGATGCCTTCCCCTGTCTCGCTATGCTTTTGCGAGCTATCCCAGAAGGATGGAATGGGATATAACTCCACTTCAGCAAGCTCGAACGGAGAATATCTGTGTGAAGAAGGGGCCAAACAACAAAGACATGTTCTACAGTTCCTCTGAGCGTCACAGTTCCCTACCTAGAGGACTGAAACTCGATTGCATCCCACCGAAAAACTCTTCCCTGCTGCTACCAGTCAGAACTCCGATATTTGCAAATGAGTTTGCGAAGGTTGAGGGAAGGTATCCATACCAAGATATTCGATTGACAGGTCTTGTGAATCCGGATAATAAGAGATGGATCTGCATACCTAATTGGATATTGGCTCAATTTGAAGACCGGCTTAAGAAGATTGAGCTATACCAAGCGGTGTACGCCACCGTTTATGGTTTCCCGCCTAATTCGCATCTATTCTTTGCATTGGCGGAGAGATACAACTATAGAACAGGGACTTTTATGACACCATGCGGAGAGATCGGATTGGCTTTACACGAAATGAAGTACATCTCCAGCCTGCCAATGGAGGATATCCCCTATAAAGAATTTGTCCCGACCAATGATGAGTTGGATAAATTATGCTAAGAGAATGCTGACATGGTGGCAGTCTTTGAAGAGCTGCTATGCCACTACAAGATCTGTTCCTTGTACTACAAGAGTGGTACATCCGGCACCTGCTACTCAACCAAATGGTTGCCGTATCCCTTTCTCAACCATATCATTGAGAAGAAGACCAAGGAGCACGATAACTGCAAACCCATCTTCTTCAGACCACTTAGCAACAGCGAAGTGATAGGGTTGATGGAAGAGAACAAAGATATGGATATCAAGATCAAGGATGATCTCCAATGTCCTCCTTTCAAGGAAGGAGACATTATTGAAAGCTACATGAGGCTGGGCTACAGGCCCATGTCGAAGGAAGCCCAGCTGGCAGGTTTTCTCACTTATTGGCTTCGACGATACGTCGTTCCTGGAACCAGCGCCGTCGATCGCTTTCATCGAGGCATACTATTTGCTGCTGTCCGCTTAGTCTTCGGCTACCAGATGGATTATTGTCAGCGATGACTTGCAGAGTGAATGCTGGCCTCCACCTTTTTGTCAATCAAATGTTTCGAGGAAAGGACGAGGAAGGAAGCTTTCCTCGGCTGGAGCTACCATACACATATCTGTTCGGATGGCTGCTTCTGCACTATCCTTCACTGATGAACCCCGATATGGGGGCGGTAAGCGGCAGCTTTTTGAGGAGATTCTCCAAAAGCAAGTGGATATATACCACTCTAAGAGATTGCAGGCGCGCTCTGAATCTCGAAAAGGGATGGAACTTCTATTGTGTTCCCCCTCCAGCTGGCTACGAGCATATGTCCACCAACCTTGTCGATTCTGGGAGGGCACAGCCTCTGGGCCACACAACTTTCGACTGGTTGAAGATGATCCGGCCATCTCACTTGGTGTACCGGTTTGAAGATGAATGCTATCTGGAGCCTTATCTCCCTAGCCGTTTTGTACGCCAATTCGGCTATGACCAATTCCATATAGGCAACGCCATAACGTGCCTACATGGAAAAGGTTATCTGATCGATGGAGCCCGAGCTTGGGCTTACTATAATGTTCGGGACACGAGGACGACGTTCTCGATGCCGCTAAGGAGCGATCACGGTCCTCGCATGTTATATACTTATTCGCTCTTCTACACATCGGCAAATACTTTTGCTGAGAATTTCAACTTAGCAGATAGCTTTGCGACAGCAATGCGATTCAAGAAAGGAGCACCTGCTTTGGTGCTTCCTGATAATGATGAAGAGGATGAGCCAATTGATGCACCGCTGGAAGCTTCGAGGGAAGCCAACTTCCCTGAAGAAGTCAACGAGCCTCTGTGCGTCTCTTTGAAGGTCGTCAGATCTCCAATCAAGGAGAGGAAGAAAAGGAAGGCGAAAGAACCTTCTTCTCCAGTTTCTAAGAGGAAGATTGTCTTAGAATCTTCAGAAAGAGTCATTACCCGGTCGCAATCTCGGCAGCATGCTGAGTCGACTCAGAGAGAAGAGGCGACGACTCCGACCTCTCTTCAAAGACAAGTAGATGTTGTAGATGTAGAGAGTCTGGAGAGACCTTTACGCAGAAAGAAAATAGTTTTCAGAAGGAAAGTGGCCACTCCTCCAAGACCTATCCTGTCATCGATTGTGACCAGTGCTGTCGCCGGAGTCATGATGTCGTCTCCTACACCTGTCCTTGAACCCCAGGCAGGAAGCTTTCAGTCCAGAGAAGAGGGACGAGGTTGTAGAGACCAGGGAGGAAATCGCGGAGACAACAGATGAGGCTGCGAAGTCAAATGAGCCAGAACCATCTCTCGAAGCACTGCAATCTTCAACACTTGCAACAGAAACCGCCCACCTTCCAGCTTATCCTCGATCACTGCGTGCCAAAGAAGATCAGTTAATGATTGAGGCATTGGAAGATTGTGACTTTGGCTTCCACGATGATGTAGATGCAGTTGCCGTAACTGATAGTGAAGAAGCACGAGAAGAGAGTGCAAGTGATGAAGCTACATCAGCAGAGGCTGTTGATAACACTCTGAATCCAGAAGAGGATGCTGATGTACATGCATCCCCAGAGAAGAATGCGGTTAAAGAAGTAGCACCGGAAGGAGCTACTGTCACCCATCAAGGAGGTATTGGTATTGACTGATATTAATACCCTTCTTTTATGGATTAAATGGCTGACATCTTAATTTTTATCCATGTAGATATTCAACTTTCTCCGATTCCTCCAATATGCACTAATATAGTGCAAATAAAGGCGATAGCCAGCAGTAACCGTCATTTATCAGGCGGCTCTGAAGCGGGTAGTAGCCAGGCAGTAATGTCTGAAGCTACTTCTGCGAGGCTACAACCCATGTCAGCAGATGACAAACTTGTCACTGGTCCCAGTAATGGTAAAATTGCCCTTACTTTTGATCCTTTTCGATAGTTGCTAATGACAGCAAACTGATGGGGTTTATTTGATTTTGCAGAGGGACATCTGGGAGGAGCAACCAGCTCTACCATGGCTCCCTTGTCCAAAAAGACTACAGTTCATGCTGCCAAACTTTCGCCTGTACAGGCACCTGCTGCTTCAACGTCCATGGGAGTAGCTGCTACACCCGGTGCCATAGCTACTAACAGATTTATAATTGGTTCCTTCACCAACCTCTTCTTCAATTCATTAGAACCCTTAGTAGAAAGGGTAATAGAGAAAGAAGATGTTGGTTTCATCACTGTTAGAGGTCCAACCTCTTATCTGATCGGTGCCATCCGAAGTCAGGGTGATGAAGCTCAAGCTGCTTATCTTGAACACATACTGGATGAGATGAAGGAATCAGTTAAGATCTACAAAGATCTTAATTGGGGGAAGGTAGAGCCCTTGGTACATGCTGAGTTTGAGAGGATGTCTCGAGAGGCTGCAGTTACGAAAGCTGATTTCCAGGTTTTCTTGGACACTTTCGCTACCAAGTCTTCAGAGTATAACTCCCAGATGGAAATAATAGCATCTGCTGCCGGGAAGAAAGAAAAGAAAGTTGCTGAGCTGAAAGCAGAATTCGATTGACTTCAAGAAGAGTTGAGAATTGTTCAACTTGCTCTGGAAAAAGAGACCACTCAACATCAAGCTGCAGTCCAGCAACTGGACATTCTGACCCATAAAAGAAATGATTATGTCAGGACTCATCAAGCTGAAATCTCCCGTCGACTAGTAACCTTGCCGACTTTTGATGATAAATCTGGAATGGAGGAAGCTAGAAGGCGGGTGATGGATTCTCGGGAGGAGTGACTTCAAACTTTAAAGCAGTAGATGGCTAGTTTGATGACCCCACAGCTGAACAGGAAGATTTTTTGTATCTTCTGTTTTGTGACATGTCTTTTTGTAATGCCTTTTAATTTTGATCAATAAAAAGATATTCTCTTTGTGGTTCTATTATTTATTGCATATCTCATTCGGATATAAATAATAGCGATAGAAAATATATTCAGAGGTCCGGAACATGATATATTTCTTGATTTAGAAAATATTTATATTCATTATATCTGCTCAGAGGTAATGTGGACATGGCAGAATATAATTTGTTGAATATCATTATTTCAGTAGACAACTTAATCAAAGGTAACAAATACATGACAAGTTGCTGATATGAATGAACGGATGAATCATCAAAATGCATGAACGAAATGAATCGTTAGAATGAACGGATGAACCATCAGAGGAATTGAATGAACGGGTGATCCGTCGGATGAATGGATGAACGGATGAACCGTCGGATGAATGGATGAACGGGTGAACCGTCGGATGAATGGATGAACGGGTGAACCGTCGGATGAATGTAGTGAACGGGCGAACCGTCGGATGAATGTAATAAACGGGCGAACCGTCGAATGAATGTAATGAACGGGTGAACCGTCGGATGAATGTTGTGAACGGGCGAACCGTCGGATGAATGTGTCGCTTCGTTGTTTCAGGAATCTCTGTCTATAAATAGAACAAAAATTTAGATAAAATAATCACTTTCACTCTTCAACATAAAAATGTCGTCTGAAGATGCATCCAAGAAGGCGGAGATCGCCCCGAAGGTTGAAGCGGGCACTGAGGAACGTCCAATCGAGCCGGCCCAGCCAAAACAGACAGAGGCGGGCGAAGGTTCGTCTGCACCCAAGCCGCCAAGGGACATCTTGGACTTCCTACTTGAACCAAGGACGACAGACGAGGAGGAAGCCATGAGGATGGCCGCTTGCAAATTTCTGGTGGGTTCGAGCAAGGATGTTCTCGGCTCTTTTGCCGATTACATTTTTGAAAAGGACGGTAGTGGTCCTCGTCCTGTCTTCAAGATGGACGATAATGATTCCCGTCCTTGATATTATGTAACATCGTTTATGATAAAATAAAATCAAACTTTATTTATGAACTGTCTGATCATATTTACATGAAATCCCCGTTACATTCATACATAGTATTTTTTAAGGAATTTGCCATTGATAGGCATCATAGCAACTCGACCATCTAACTCTGTAAGTTGATAGGCTCCATTTGAGAAAACTTTGCTCACGATATATGGACCTTCCCACTTCGTGTCGAATTTGCCCTTGCTCATATGAGTCATGGTCATAGGACGTCTGACGGTTAGAACCAGTTTTCCTTTCTGAAAAGCCCTGACCTTAACTTTGTGGTTGAATGCTTTTGAGACTCGGGCTTGATATAACTCAATATGCTGTTGAGCCAATAACCGTTTCTCTTCGAGCGCTTCTAATTCTTGAAGTCGAAGGAGGTCATTGTTCTCTGTAGTGAGCTCGTTAGCAATAGCAATCCGCAGGGATGGGATCTAAAGTTCTAAAGGTAGAACTGCTTCACAACCATACACAAGAGAAAAAGGTATACAGCCTGTAGGGTTACGGACCGTAGTACGGTAGGCCCATAGATATTCTCTGAGTTTCTCACTCCAATTCCGTTTGTTAGTAGATACAAACTTCTTAAGGAGTTTGATAATAGTTTTGTTAAATGCTTCAGCTAAACCATTAGCAGCAGGATTGTAAGCTGTCGAAGCGACATTGTCAATCCGATGATCGTCACAAAACCTGGTGAACTTTTAACTGATGAACTGAGGTCCGTTGTCATGAATGATTCGTCGAGGTACACCAAATCTATAGATGATATGGTGTTTGACAAAGTTGATGAAGCTGCTGGTTTTGACTTCAGCCAGAGCTATAGCTTCAGCCCATTTGGAGAAATAATCGGTTATTGCTAGTATGAACCGATGTCCTCTAGAAGAAGGAGGGTTGATAGGACCTATAATATCCATACCCCAAGCTTCGAAAGGCCAGGAAGCAGCAGTTTGATGTAGAAATTCCGACGGTTGGTGAACGAAATCTGCATGGATTGGCAAGCTCGATATTTCCTTGCATATTCGATGGCATCAGATACCATAGAGGGCCAATAGTAACCCATGCGTCGGATACGATGTTGTAGTTTAGGACCGGGTTGATGTGCTCCATAAACACCATCGTGAGCTTCACGCAATACTTGCTTCGCTTTATCACCAGCAAGACAGCATAAGAGAAGACCATCATAAGTCCGTCGATAGAGAGTCTTGGTGGTCTGATTATAGTAGAATCGCAGAGATCGTCGACGAATACTCGTAGCCTCTTTAGGATCTTTAGGAAGTATATCATGGACCACGAAATCGATGAAGGGAGCTCTCCAATCTTCACTGATAACATTGGCTTCAATAAGATTACTGAACTCAATATTATGATTATTTTCGATGCAGAACAATTCTCGATTAGAGACAACCACCACCTGCTGTCTTTTGATAGGGATAGCTAAGACTGCTACAAGATTGGCCAAAGCATCTGCCTCAGTATTGCAAGCCCGACGGACATATTCGATGAAGAAGGCTTTGAATGATGTAGCCATGCTGATTGCCGCTTTATGATAAGGTACTAGATCTTGATGACGAACTTCATAGGTTCCTCTAACCTGGTTAACAACCAGCTTAGAGTCGCCATAGACTTCAAGATATTCGACGTCCAGTTGCTTAGCTAATTGAAGGCCAATGAGTAGAGCATTGTATTCTGCTACATTGTTGGAGCAAGGTTCATCTAGGGAGTAGGATCTTTGAATAGTTGACCTATCTGGAGAAACAAGAACAACCCTAACTCCTGCGACAATGGCACCATTCGGTCCGATCCTGGATGCACCGTCGAAGAACAGACGCCAAGTAGGAAATTCTTCGGAGATCATATTTGATTCCAATATCTCGTCTGGAATTTCATCATAAAGCTTAGATGTCTACGGAACATGATGAGCTGCTAAAAAATCAGCCAGCGCTTGACCTTTGACAGACTTTTGTAGAACATAAACTATGTCGTACTAGGCTAGCAGAATGGCCCATGTAGCCAGTCGAGAGTTGAGTGTACTAGGCTTCTTCATCAGTACCCAAAGAGGATTAACTCGGGATATGACATGAATAGTTTGGCCAATGATGTAATGCCTCATCTTTTGAACAGCAAACATAAGAGCTAAGCATTCTTTTTCGACCAGACTATAACGGTGTTCGGTACCAATCATAGTACGACTAGATAGTAGATGGCCTGTTCATGACCTTCTTTGTTCTTTTGGGCAAGTAAAGCTCCCAATGAATGATCCATAGCACGGACATACATTAAGAATGGTATGCCCGAGATCGGTGGCACCAAGACTGGTGGGTTTATGAGATATCGCTTTATGTCATCGAATGCTTGTTGACATTCTTCGGTCCAAATGAAAGATACACCCTTCTTTATTAGCTGAGTAAATGGTCTGCAACGTCCAGACAGATTCAAAATGAACCTCCTGATGTACGCAAGTCGACCTTGGAATCCTCGTAGCTCTTTTAGGTTGCGTGGAGGACGCATCTCTTAAATGGCTTTGATCTTCTCGGGATCCACATGTATACCTTTAGAGGTAATGACGAAGCCGAGAAATTTGCCACTAGAGACACCAAAGAATGACTTGGTGGGATTCATTTTGAGTTGATGTTGGCGCATCAGATTGAAGATTGTTCTTAAGTCTTGGATGTGATCTTCCTTTAGACGACTCTTGACGGCAATATCGTCGACATAACATTCAACAGTCTTACGAAGATGATCTCAAAAGATGGTACTTATAGCTCGTTGGTAAGTTGCACCCGCGTTCTTGAGACCAAATGGCATCACGGTATAGCAGTAGACTCCGCGAGGAGTATGGAAAGAAGTGTGTTTTTCATCTTCAGGATTCATCCGAATCTGATTGTATCCAGAGAATCCATCCATGAAGGATATTTGCTCGAACCCACAAGTATTATCGATCATGACATCTGTGATAGGGAGAGAAAACTCATCTTTGGACAGGCTTCATTAAGATCTCGGAAGTCGATATAAACTCAAACTTTACCAGTTTTCTTCAAGACTGGGACAACATTGGCTATCCAATCTGGATGTTGTTCTTCTCGAATAAAGCCACAAGCTATAAGCTTTTTAACTTCATCATCAATAGCGTCCATCATTTCTGGCTTGAATCGCCTTTGATGTTGTTTGACTGGTTTTACATTAGGCAAGATATTCAATTTGTGAGTAGCAACTTTGGGATCTAAACCTGGCATGTCTTAATAACTCCATGTAAAGACATCAATATATTCTCGAATAAGAAGAATTAATTCTTATTTATCTGCCTCTGGAAGGTTCTTGCTGATGAATATTGGACGAGGCGACCCGCTCTCCCCTACGTCAATTTGAACTAATTGATCTTTAGTAGGAGGTTCTCGTTGTTCGAATCGGAGTTCCCATTGGGTATCCATTCGTTGAGCCCAAGGATCTGTTTTAGGACTTTCTTCGATATCTTCGTCATAGTCTTCTGGAAGTTCGGCGGAGACCATGTTAGAAGATATAATCAGCCGATGAACCTGACCAATGCTGGTGTCAGAGTCCCATGATCTGGAATCAGAAGAGTTAGAGCGCTCCTCACTATCAGATTCGGAGACTTCCGGAGATAATATCGGAGGTGAGGCGTATCCGAGACCTCGTTTTGTCTTGCTGTTGTACATCTCTGATTTTCCTTTCGGAACAACCGTACGGATAGGAGTTCTTCTACCCTTACCGTAGTTGAGGCCATTCTTGGAGTCATAATCCATCTTTCGGATGATGTCTTTTGATTGTTGACTATAACGACGAAGTTGGAGACGTCCTGTATCGTTATTTTTGCTATCATCCGTATAGCTAAATTTTTATTCTGGTCCTTTACTAAAAAGTATTGGACTTTCGCCTCTTTTTCGAGAAGGGACAACAAAGTATGAATCATCTGGGTGTTCGAGTAAGACCTCTGTTTGAAGAGACTGTACAACTACCATTGTAAATGACTGAAAGCTATCTAACATATCCAAATAGCACTTAGCATGATAAATGATATCAGTATACTGGAAAGGAGATACTTTTTCATTGATTTGTACATCTGTATTTACAATAGGACCTTTAGCCTTAGCAGGCATGGTCAGATTGATTACAAGAGGGGGAGAAGAAGAACGTGGAGGAGGCTTGCTACGACGAAGGTTAATAATAAGTGGCTCAGAGGAGGTGAGCTCCCTTTTATCCTTGTTATGAGATAAATCAATAACAAGTGGCTCAGAAGAGGTGAGCTGCCTTTTATCCTTGTTACGACGTAGGTCGATAACAAGTGGCTCAGAAGAGGTGAGCTCCCTTTGATTTTGACCACCATCAGTTGGTTGCTTCTGGACTGGCAAGTGAATAGCCAGTGGTTTAGAGGATTGAGGACGAGAAACACGCCCTTTGACAGGTATGATGAGAGTGTCATTGGGTCGTGCCTCTTGTTCTTCTTCAGTGTCCAGAGCCAGTACTACCTTCATGAACTCATCTTTATACATGCGAGCATTGTTACAATATGCTTCAACGCCTTTGAAAGGGTAGAGATCTGCAACCTCTTTTTGAACCTCTCCATTATCATCAACGTATTTGAAACATTGATGGAGAGTTGAAGGAACAATGTTGTGTTCGTGAAGGAATGGTTTCCCCAAAAGAGCATTGTAAGAGCAACCATGGTTGTCTATAATATAGAAGGTCACCTTCGTGCGAAGATTGCCAATTTAGAGTTTTAGGCGAATCTTGCCCAGAGGATCACTTCTTCCTTGGTTGAACCCCAGGATGGTGGTGATTGTACTAGAAAGACTATGTACTGGGATCTTCAGTGCATCTAGCATTGTCTTCGGTATGATGCTGAGTGCTGACCCTGGATCTATCAGAATACGATCGACTTTCATCGAATCGACATATCCTGTATAGTATAGAGGACGGTC
The DNA here is from genome assembly GCA_029216955.1 of Iris pallida. Classification (NCBI taxonomy): domain Eukaryota; kingdom Viridiplantae; phylum Streptophyta; class Magnoliopsida; order Asparagales; family Iridaceae; genus Iris; species Iris pallida. The sequence continues at coordinate 4,804,999 of JANAVB010022800.1, forward strand.
ATGCCTATTGTCTTCCATCAGCATATTATCCTGTGTGAAGGTAATATTTGGAATTAAATCTAACACACTGTGACAATGGAGGCAAGAGACAGGCTCTGCTTTCGGCTTCTTTAGAAGGGTTAGGCAAGTTTCTGCCTGCATTAGAGCTTCACTCAGAGTTTCTCGAGTCTCTTTGGAGAGGCGCAAGAGCTCGAAGATTGACAGCCTGGCCGGTGTATTGGCTAGTTGAGCCAAGATATCAAAATTATATGGCTTCTTAAGTCCAGAAGGAGATGACTTCTTCAAAGGTTTGTCGAAGCGGACTTGTTGTTTGCCTTTGTCAGCTGCTGTCAGTTTGGGAGGAATGGGATCTACAACCGGTAAGGATGAAGAAGGGATACCTTCTGTAGAGACAGGTTGCACTGGAGCAGACTCAGAAGAAGAAGCAGGGTTTTTTTGAGTTTCGGGATACTCTCGTAGATAGGCTTTTCCTGATCTGGTACCCAATAGGGTTTCCTCTTCAACTATGGGGTCAAAAGACACCACATTGCAGATCTTTGTTCTGCCCTTGGAGCAGTCTTTTTTCTTAGAAGGAGCCTCGAAGTCAGAAACAAGATCAGGATGAATCCACAAAATCTCACCATTATCAAGGGATAAGGGGACGAGACCTTCACTCCGTGGAGGAGGGAGATTGTCGATCTCAAGAGTGGCCTTGGGGATAGGAATGACGCCATGCTGTACCATCTGTGGAGGGAAGTTACCGAACTGTACTGAGACCATGTTCGCGGTAACAGTGTTCTCATCTTGTTGAAGAGTGACAACACCAGCGTTGACTAGCTCTTAAATTTTGCCTTTGAGCACGTAACATGCTCGAGTGGGATGCCCAATGAACCTGTAATAAACACAATATTTGGGATGATCAGTCTTACCGACCTCGTCGGGCTTTTTCGGGTCTGGGAGTTGGAGCTTATTGCTTTTGAGTAAGCAATCAAAGATGCTCACGATGTCATTCTTGTAAAAGGAGTACTCTACTTTCGGACGAGGTTCTCTTGGTGAAGGGGCAGAAGGAGTAGGAGTAGACGTAGGTGGAGCCACATTGACAGTCAGAGATTCTTTGTTCTTCAAATTGATGTTCAGAGTCTTTTTACCCTTGCGGTTGTTCTGGCGATTACCGCTATTAGATGTAGGGTGTTCATCGCGGTCGGGGTTAGACATATGTACCCCCAACTGCTTGAACTTGTCAGCGCTAACTTTAGCTGCTTTAGCATTGACAATAAATGATGGCCAGTCTTGAAATTGAGTTGACCCCGTCCACATGCTGATAATAGGCAAAAGATTTGCCTTGCAGGTATCTATAGTAACAACGGCCGGAGTTCCAGGAGGCATCTTTAATGCTTCTCGATGGAATCTTTCAATGAAACTCTCAGCGGTTTCATTATGTCTTTGTTTGATCTTGTTGAGGGCCGACATGGTCATGTCGTTGATTCCCTCATAGAATCGTTCCAAGAAGATTTGTTTAAGACCCGAGAAAGAAGTGATAAAGCCATCAGGCAAGCTTCTATACCAATCGTATGCTATACCGGCTAAACAGCCGACGAATACCCTGTTAAGAAGAGCGTCATTTGGCTGAAGTTGAACAGTCATTACCTCGAAGTGGTTAATGAATTGACTTGGAGAAGTGCTACCGTCAAACAGTGAAATTGTGGGAATCTTGTACTTTGGAGGAAATGGAACTTCCTTCCATTCAACGGGATAGGGTTGTTTGATTCCCAATCTTTGTAAATTGTCCTTCTCTTTAAAGGCCTCGAACTGAGTGTGCAAGAGTTTGACAGCTTCATTAGCATCTTTCGATAATGAAGAAAGAGCAGGCTGAATTACAGTGTTAGGAGAAGGAACAACGTGGTAAGTACTACCCCTAGCTCCTGACTGACTGGGTGTGGGTTGAATTTGTACAGGGGGTATTTGAGGAGATACTACCCCCAGACCTGCATTAACAGGTGTCGATGATGCTATAATTTCTGGATTTGTAGCAGGTGCAATCGGTGGTACTGTATGTTGGGCCACGATTATAGAATGCATACTTGCGACCATTTCGGCCATGGTCTTTAGTTTGTCCTCCAGTGCAGCTATTCGTTGTTCTTGATTTGCTGAACTGGAAGCATCTGGGTCTTCAGTGACAACGTATACTGTCACTTCTCTAGGTACAGTAGAAGACACTGTCTGTTCAGAACTTTTGCTGTATGCATCATAATCAGAGAAGGAATCATCTCCTGAATGAGAAGTAGGAAGATGACCAGAAGGATCTTAGAGAAGATTCCTTTGAACGATTGTGTCTCGGCTTCGGGATCTGGTGTGTTGAAATACTCCTTCAGAAGATTCTTGGAGTAAATCTAGATATTTGACTAGGCTTACGGGGTTTGTCGTGTTGGGAGCACTTTCTACCCCCAGTGTCTCGAGAAGCCATGTTGACGGATGCATACAACACTTTGTCTTCGTCTTCTGACATTGGTTCAGAAGTTGTAAAATTTAGACGATCAAAAACAGATCATTTTGTTGTCTGGCAACAGAACTTGATGACAATCTTGTGATTATAATGGTGTCCAAGTGGCTGAACTGGAGGTGTTGAGATATCGTCCCGTTTTTGCCTGAGGTGCTCTCGGAGGTCAGGAACAATGACGGGACGAGAAGAAGTCTGAGGGATATGTTCTTTGACAGCATTCGGAACATGGTTCCGGTTCTTCAGATGTTTTGTCCCGTGAATATACAGAGAAGTACTCACTTCGTTAGCATACGTGTCAGGATTTTTTATCTTGGAAGTTCGCCTCTGATGCAAGTTCATCTTCGACATTGGCTGCTTGCGTTTCGTCGAAGTTAATGTAGACCGAGGTCTATTGAAATAATCCCGTAGATCAGTAAACTCACCTCCAGGGGTTTCTGTCTGAGAAACCAATAATTTTCCTTACTGTGAGCAGGATATTCGAAGAGTTGAGAGATCTTGGAGTTCCGCTACCGGAGTAGGTAGAATACCTCTTTGATCAGTATATTTCCCTTTGGCAGGGAGAGAAGAACTCTTGTTTGAGAGAGTTCTTGTACTGCTTGGTGCCGAGGCACGTTCAGATTGATCTTCTACGGTAAAAACCGGAGAAAATTGAGAAAAGACCAAAGGACCTTTTCCCTTATTTTGTGAAGAAGGGTTAGCTAAAGAGCGTTTCCCTCTGTTGTCTTCCAAGTCGTGGAACGAGAAAGTTTGAGAAAAGACTAACGGGCCTTTTTCTTTGTTCTGAGGAGGAGGAGGAACAGTCAACAGACTACCCCCAGTGGATTGTACTGGAGCAACAGGGTGCTTGGGAAGAGGAGCAGAGTTTTTCCCCTTGCTGTGAGAAGAAGGGAGATTAGCCAAAAGGTTATCCCTATTAGACTGTACTGGAACAGCTTGTACAGAGGTTGAAGTGGCAATATACGCATTGGCTGATTGTGCTTGGGAAGCTTCGACAGATGATCTTTTGGCTACAGAAACTGTAGTTTGCGCAACAGGAGTTCTGGCTTCAGTGGATTGCGCAGGAGGAAAAGAGATCACCAACTGCGCCAGGGGAAGAGGAGTCTTGCACTTTGCCATAGCAGCATAGGAAGTGGCTTGCGCGACAGCAAGAGGAGCAGTACACTGCACAGGAGCTCTGGCTTGCGCTTTGGTAGCGCGAGTGGTGTTTTGCGCAGAAGCAGAAGTGGCCAGTGGCTCCTTAGCAGCAGAGACAACAAGTTACGCAGATGATTGTGCATAGGACTGCGCAGAGGACTGCGCAGAGGACTTTGGAGTCCACTCTGAACGAACCTTGCTCTTGGCAGAGGTTGCAGTGCGACGAGTAGCCCCAGAGTTGATCATCACCTCGTAGGCAGTCTGGTTGACCTTCATAACCAGCGTCTTCTGCGTCTTTCCGATAGACGCAACGTCACATTGAGTTGTCACTTCCTCGTCGGAGAAGAAAGTCGTCCCCAGCAGAGTCGCCCTTGTGCCATCAGGATGGCTTGTCGAGATGACGGCAAGGCATATTGAGGATATGTCACATGGAAAAGATCCTCCTTGAACTCAGGTTCAGCCAAAGATCCTGCAAAGACCTCATAATTGGGATCTTCCCTGAGGTTAACTGCATCAAATAAAGAGATAAAGATCAGTACATGCAAAATCACAAAGTTTCTTTGAAAAGAGTTCATCAAATTGTGCTATGTGCAAAGCATCAGATTGTGCCAATACAGCCCACATGCGCAAAGTATCCAATTTTGCCAACACATCCACTTGCACAAGACATCAGGTTGCGTTAACCCACTTGCGCAAGGCATCAGTTTTCGCTGGCTCAACTGACTTGCGCAAATCGATGGATTGCGCCAAACATCTGCCAGCGCTTTCCAACCGATTGTGCAAGAATATAGTTTTCATAAAAATGAAACTATTGTGTGTGCAACCAAAACCCTAAACAGGGCGGTGCAATTCCATCAATCTCTAAAAAGAGAGAGGTATGAAGGTTCGAAAATGTCAAGAACCCTAAAAAGGGGTTTCGATCGAGTTTTGTCATCTACCTTGCAGCGCTGGGTGGCCAATCTCATGGCGAGATGCTCGTGGTGCAACACGAGTCGAGGGTTCGGCCAGAGCCTTGCCCTTCTCGGTGGCAGTTCGCTTAGGAGCCATTAATGTCAACGGTGAGAGGAAGGAGAAGTAATCGGAGTAGGAGGGAAGCTTTTATCTCTTCAGAAAATCGAAAGCAAGTAAAGGTTGACAGAATGAGAATGGAAACTATTTATAGTTTTCAGGAGTGTAACAGTCACCTCAGATTGTGCCACAAAAGTTGGTGCTGATTCCTCCAAATGCGCAGTCAAAGCGCTACTTGCGCAACTTGATTTTAAATTCGAAATTCAAAGTATTTCGAAACTTTGAATATTTTCAAATTTCGAAAACTTTGAAGGGGGTCTTGTAGGTCCTAAAAATCAAGTTGCACCCATCAAAAAGCAATAAAAACCAAATTGCGCCCCCTTCAATAAACTGTACAGGAAGCAGATTGCGCAACAAATCAACTGCGCGAGGTTGAACTACGCCAATATCCAAGCGCACAATGCTGATGTGGCAACGTCATCATTACCTGACACAAAATTAGATTTTCTGACAACTGACAGCCCAAAAAGCGAAGAGTCTGTTCGTTTCTCGAGCCGCGCCGCATTCTAGGACAGTTGTTAACGCGGTCCAGCTATCAACTCCCAGCATAGTCTGCCAGACCAACTGAAGCGCAGTCTGCCAGATCCTCTTCAGCGCAGTTCGATCCCAGTGCAGTCTGAAGCTAGCGCAGTTCAAGCGGCACAATCCATCAAGATAACTGACATTTTATACGTGGCCTACATGCCATCAATTGCTCACCACGTGGCAACCGTCTGTACACGACCATGCGCATTTCAATCAAACAATGCCACGCATCTAATACAGTTAAGCCACGATCGAGTAACTGCCAACACAGTTCGCTGTTTGTGCAGTCCAATGCCTGCGTAATCCAATCCGCGCAATCCAGAAATAACTACTAATTAGTTATTTTCCAGAACTCTATAAATAGAGTTTCAAGTCCTTCATTATCAAGATCAGATCATTATTATCATCAGAGATCAGGAGTTCTTGTCCAAGTGCTGCTGCATTCTTCAGAGGTTATCGTCTTCAAAGTTCACATCGTCCAAGGGATAAAGCGATCGTCTTCAGATCGGATTCCTATAGTTGTACTTTCCCAGAATTCAATTGTAATCTTCTTACAAAGTTTGTGAAATAAAAAGAACTTTTAGTTTTTGCAAACAACAAACATATATTCTAGCCTCAAGCTGGTGGCCAGGTTAGGGGGTTGTCCTTGAGAGTGTGCTGAATAAGGCCACCTCTCTACTCATCCATTTCCCCTTAAACCTAGTATACTACTTCCTCTTTCACTCACCTACAGCCATAACCCTTTATTTAAACCCTTTCTTCACAATTTTCCCCTATATTTGCTCCTACATTCAGCCATACTTGACAGAAACTATTCTGAATGACTGTTGGAATTAGTACACATCTACGTTACTTTGTACACCAAATTCATAGGTAAACCTCTTTGAATCCTTCATCCTATTCTTCCTCTGTCTTGCCTTCAATTTCATGTATGCTTATTGTAATCCCTCTTCCCGAACTTTCAAAATCTTATTTAGTTTATTATTTTAATTATTTTGTGTCAGAAAATAAATTTTTATTTGAATTCATATAAAAGAAATTATAGGTATTTTTGAATGAAAAAAGGTTTTGCCAAATTATACTTTCAAAATTAGATTTTGGGTTTACGAAAATATTATTTATATTATTTTGAAAATATTAAATATTAATTTGAATTATTATTGTAACTAAATATGAGAATAGGTTTGATTATTTTAGTTTTAAAATTATTGATTGTTATCTTTGACCAATAAAAATATATTTAAATTATTTAAAATAAGATTTTGGATTATGCAAATATATTTTTATTTTTTATGGAAACAAATATGATTTTAAATTATGTATGGTAACTAAGTATTGGATTATATTTGATTAATTAAGTTTAAATATTTATATGATTTAAATTTATTGAAAAGATTTATTAATTAGATTTGATCCTTCTCTAATTAGTAAATTGAGTCAATCTCCGTCTATTTAAGAAAGCAGTTTTTTTCTTCCAATCTAATCCTAATTAAATAATTGCTATCCATTATATATTCAGATTAAACTTATGAACATCTCTCATTTTTTTTCCTAAAAATTTCTCTTTTTGTCTAAAATAGACCAAAATTCGTCATAAATTCAGCCTCGGTTTTTCAGAAGCTATAGCAATTTCGTGAAGCCGTTGCGAGTAACTCTGGACTCTGTTTCACCTCCAATTTTTTAGTACTGTATCGAGGTTAACTTTCCAAATCTATAATTTATTTTTTGTAATTACGAACATGAATTTTTGGAAAATGGTTTGAGTGTTATTTATCCGAAAATTGACGCGTACTGCTTTTGAGATTTCGGGAGGTCCTGAACTCCGTTTTGCAAACCATATAATGTTTTGGAAAGCTGACACATAGATCTATAGCGTACTAATTGTTCAAAAATTAATAAAATAATTTAATATCTTGTTTAATTTGTAGAACCCATAGATGGCATATGATTTACTGAATTAGTAGCGGTTAACCATAATTGCAATAACTTTCAACCAAATTGTGATTCGGTGGCACATGTCGACAACAACTTAACTCGAGACAAGTACACTATTGCTTTATATTCTTAATAGATTATAAATTCTATTCCTTACCATGTTTTCGATTAGTATCCAGTTTGAGACACAATTGTGGCACGATAGGACATGTTGTACCATACTTGTTACAGTTGTTTAGTGAGTCAGGAGGGGAAATACTGAGTAGATGTTTGAATAAATCCCAAATAACGTTAATATGGAGCTAAGTCATACAACTCACGTATCGGTTAGCCGTACCTTAAAATATGGGTAGTCATTTATATGATATTCCCTATTAGCCCAGCCGTTCACATGTCAAAAGGTATTTCACACACACTGTATGTTAGTATTACTTGTTCATGTTCATTGTCCAGTTGTCTTGTTTATACGTGTTCTTGCTAGTGATCTTCTTATTTACTGTTTTTAGTTCATATACATGTTTCCTTCATTGTTATACCACATCCCTATTTATCCAAAGAGTTGTATTATTGAAATAGGGTTATACTTTGCTCCTTTCCTAACTGGATACATTGTAGGTGACTTGCTATTTTATACCATGGACCTTTCTGGGAGGTAAAGACACCTTGGAGACGACGTTAGATGCTAGATAGATAGATAATTCTTTTATTGTTAGTGGATTTTTTATTATTGGATTTATAATTTGAATAATTATTATAAATGAGCAAATAGATATAATTTTGTTGTATTTGAGATTGACATTGAGATCTAGATATCATACTATCGCCGATGTTGTGACGTAGGCTGAGTTGGCCACGCACTCGTATTCCGAAAAACGGGAGCAGGTCATGATAAGTTTTTTTGGTAGGCCATGCAGGTTTATTTTCGCAAAATTGTGTGAACTCGCGGTAGTACCTATATTAGGAATACTACTGCAAGCCTGTGATTAGGAAGTATTCATTCATAATTATGATTAATTTGATTTTAGAAGAATGGCTAGGACTAGGTATACAATAGGGAAGCCCTTATTCAATTTGACTGCTTGGGTACTTAAGGTTGCTACATAGGCTATATGGTTAAGATAATAAACCTTGAACTTTTAGGTTAGACGAATTTGAGGATTTTTTCTAGGAGAATATGTTATTTTGTTTTGATAAGATATTAGGATCAAAGGTTGGTAGACTATTCGCTTGGTAACTTGGGACTTTCTAGAATTTAAGGCCCTAACCTTGATAATTTGTTCAAGATTTTATTTCTGTCCTCTCTAAACATCAGCATTTTATTTGTCATATTGATGAGTTTTATTCCAATGATACTTAGGCCTTAGAGTATATGTCTCCCTCTATATATTTTTTTCCTAAGAGTCAGTATTATTTCCATTTATTGAGTTTTGAGTCCAATATGATTCAATTATCCACACATTAATTTCGAGTCAGTTTTGATGAAATTCAAGGTATATAAGTTTTTTTTTTCTTAATCATTGAATATCCATGAAATATGGATTATGAAATTTATACTTCTCTTGGCTTTGGTCATTTTCTTCCTCATCGATCGTTTGATTTTCAAGAATTGATACTTATACTTACAAGGACAGCTACCTACACCTTTTTCCTATCATGATCAACTTATAACTTGTTTAAATTTTTATAAGCTCCTTTGAAAATTCTTATGGATAAAGTTAAGAGAATATTCTATAACTTACTATGACAAGGCAGATTCGCACTACAACTATTTATCTGAATCATGGAGACTGCGGGTTCACTGCAGCTATTAGCCCACTGACGAGGCATGACCCTATGTTGAAGTAAATTTAGGTATGCATAGGTTTACGGATGTTATTAAAACTATATCCAAATTGCATCATTTAATCTTTTGAGTTGTTTCAATATTGGATAAGTTAACAAAATATTCGGTAACCTATTCTTATTTGAGTTATGAACCAAGAGTTTACTGCAGCCAGATGTACATTGGCAGGACATAAATTCTCGGTAAAATGACTTCAGATATACATATGATTTCTGAATACTATGAGACTCTATCCTTTATGATTATTGACTTTTTATTGTCCACAAATCTCTGCACTCTCACTTAAATTTGATTGGTACCCTATTTATTATTACACATCTTCTCAATAAACCTTGTAGTTCTTTCTCTCTTACCTTTCAATTCTCGAATTGCTATTTGGTTTCCTCCTAATAATTATTTAAAAACCTATTACTAGGTTTTGTTTCCATTCTACTAGATTCATAATCGTACCTAGATTCTGATTCTATGATTATGCCTAAATAATTTTGGTTAAGTAGTTGGTCGTGCCAAAACGATTTCAATTTTGATCATTGTTAAACAAATTTTAATCATGACTAGACCAGTTTGACTATATTTTTGATCTTACCAAATCGCATTTTTTTTTGTAAGTTTCGATTTTATTCACGGTCATGCCTAACTGATTTTGATCATTAATCGTGCCATTTTATACTTAATCATGTTCTTAGTCGTGTCTAATTATATTATTGAAATTTCAAGGACGAAAATTTTCTAAGGTGGGTAGATTTGTAATTCCTCTTCCCGAACTTTCAAAATTTTATTTATTTTAGTTATTTTGTGTTAGAAAATAATTTTTTATTTGAATTTCTATAAAAAAAATTATAGATATTTTTGACTGACAAAAATGTTTTGCCAAAATATATTTTCAAAATTAGATTTTGGGGTTACAAAAATATTTTTTATATTATTTTAATAATATTAAATATTAATTTGAATTATTATTATAATCAAATATTATATTTAGATTTGATTAAATAATTCTTAAATATTTATTTGATTTAAATTTATGGAAAAAAATTATTCCTTAGAATTGATCCTTCCCTAATTAGTAAATTGTGTCAGTCTCCATCTATTTAGGAAAGCATTTTCCCCTTCCAATCTAATCCTAATTAAATAATTTCTACCAATTATATATACATATTTAACTTAAGAATATCTCTCAATTTTCTTTTCCAAAATCTCACTTTTATTCGTCCAAAATAGGCCAAAATTTGTCATAAATTCAGCCTCGTATTTCAGAAGCTATAGCAACTTCGCAAAGTCGTTGCGACCAACTCCGAAATTCGTTTCACCTACAGTTTTTTTGTTAGAAAGAATTGAGGTTAGCTTTCCAAATATATAATTTATTTTCTGTAATTATGAACGTGAATTTCTGAAAAATTATTTGAGTGCAAGTTATCTAAAAATTGACGCGTCGTACTATTTTTGAGATTTCGGGAGGTCTCGAACTCCGTTGTACGAACATTTTGATACTTTGGAAAGCTGACACATAGGTCTACAGCATACTAATTTTTCAGAAATTAATAAAAGAGTTTAATATTTTGTTTAATTTATAGAACCCATAGATGGCTGATGTTTCTCCGAGTTAGTAGCGGTTAACCACAGTTGCAATAACTTTCAACCAAATTGTATTCGGTGGCACACGTCGATTGCAACTTAACTCGAATCAAGTACACTATTTCTTTATATTCTTAGTACATTATGAATTATATTCCTTACCATGTTTTTAGTCAGTATCTAGTTTGAGACACGATTGTGACACAATAGGAAATGTTGTACCATGCTTGTTACTATTATTTAGTGAGTCGGGAGGGAAATACCGAGTAGATGTGTGAACAAATCCTAAATAATGTTAATGTGGATAGCTAAGTCATACTACTCACGTATGGGTTAGTTTTACCTTAAAATGTGGATAGCCATCTATATGATGTGCTATATTAGCCTAGCCGTTCACACGTCGAAAGGTATTTCACACACACTGTCTGTTAGTATTACTTGTTCATGTTCATTGTCCAGTTATCTTGTTTATACGTGTTCTTGCTAGTAATCTTCTTGTTACTGTTTCCAGTTCATATACACGTTTCCTTCAATTTTATACTACATCTATATTTATCCAGCTTTATTTTGTGCTGAGTTACATTATTGCAATAGGGTTATACTTTGCTCCTTTCCTGACTGGATACGTTGTAGGTGACTTGCTATTTTACATCATGGACCTTTCTGGGAAGGTAGAGACATCTTGGAGACGACCTTAGATTATAGATAGATTAAATAGTTATTTTATTTAAATATTTAGAGAGTTTGTTCTTGAATATTATTTTGATGTATTATTGGATTTATAATTTGAATAATTATTGTGAATGAGCAAATAGATATAATTTTATTTTATTTGAGATTGACATTGAGGTATAGACAGCGTACTCCCGCCGATGTAGTGGCGTAGGCTGGACTTGGCCACGTGCTCGTATTCCGAAAAGCAAGAGCGGGTCATGACACTTACCCACAACTTCTTAGTGTTTTGCCCCTGTAAACATTGTCACACGATGAAGTGTCCAGATAGGGTGCTGTCAGAATACTTCGTGAAAAGAACGAGGTGCACACACCAAACCATTTTGTAAAGCTCTTCCGAACCTCTTTCCTCTCATACCTCTGTTCCTTCAGTTTCAAATATGATTTGCTATATGTTGCCATCGTTTACCCTTCCGTCGAGACCGTACAGAATAGAATGCGCAGGCGAAGTTCGGTGAAAATCACCAATGTTCGCATCCCTTAAATAGACATGTACCCTATGAATTCTTCATTTTTATGATTCATGACTTAGGGTATAACTATATACTTCATTCCCCCTAGGCAGAAACCATAATCTTAATATGGAAAACCTTGCTAAAATATGACAAACGCCGTCTCGAACGTTGAATTTCAGTTCAGGAATTTTGTGTTCAAGCACTTGATTACATATGTTAGACACTTATTTTGTGCCTGAAACCTTTTGTAACACCCTAGTCCCAATATACGTAGTACTAGGCATATGCAACATGTCAGTTGTATGCATACAAAGAATACTCCAATATTTGGAATTTTCGTATAAACACATAAGATGTAACCTATTTCTACTATTACATTAACAGAGAATTCTACATCTTATCCACAGAATACAATATAAAGAAAATAGTCCAAATAAATAAATAAAAGAATCAAATGATAATATAGCCGGGTGAAGACAAATCCACTACCAAACAGCTATGAAAATGAGTCCGTGAATACTGGAGTCCGACCTCCTAAAATAAATAAAATAAAGGAAAAATATAGAAATTAAAATGTAGCAAATGTCATGTCCCCTAAACAATAAATTACTAAATCTCGAAAGGTGAAACCTCCTCAACTATAAATGATCCAGTACAGAGCCGTACTCCTGAGGTAGTCCTGGTCGTCTAAGTAGAAACATTGAGCACCTCTAGAGGGGGGTGAATAGAGTGCGTGTGTGCAGTAGAATAAAAATTACCATTTAAAAATATTTATGGCAATACTCAAACTAACATGAACTGGGCAGTATAAACTAAATGCGTAATGTAAATGAGTTCAGAGAAACAAACTCAAACACCAAGGTTTATACTGGTTTCCTTCTGAGAGGACTAGTCCAGTCTCGAGTACTCTAGCTAGATGTTGAATCCACTATCTTATGACACACAAGCTTTGAATCTGAAGCGCTTGCAGCTCCTTACCACACATGCTTTTTATTCGAAGAGCACTACTTCAATTTGCAAGCCTTTAATTCGAAGGACTTGTCGACTTCACACTTGGTTGAAAATGAGAATGTTTTCCAAGCTATTTACAACTCGAACCAACTTCTAAATCAAGACTACACTGACATGTAGTTGGCTGTGGATTGTAAATTTGGTAGATAGAAAGGTTAACTTAGGTAGAACTCTTGAATAGATAGAAGAAGAAAGAACGAGTGAGTTGAAATGAATAGGATTTTCTTCTCTATTTATAAAGGTTCTGGGGATCTAACTCGGGCAGAGTTCGGTTCCCCAACTTTCAAAAAATCGAATGTTGGAGCCGATTCTACAGGAAGACCTAATCTAAAGGAATGCTAGCTTAAGGGGGGGACTGAGTTCGGGCAGAACTCGTTCCGAGTTCAGTTCCCTATGACTAGTTAGGTCATAGTGTAAAATGGCTTGGATTTTGGGTTCTTTGAAATAGGCTGGCTTTTTGGTTTGTGGACTGAACAAATATGGTAGCGGGGTATAGGAAGCCAGCCAAGTGCCAGCACAACTTTATGCACATATTGTCCTATAAAAGAAAGATAAAATACAAAATAAATTATAAGGACATGAGCACTTTGATGACACCTTTTTCCTGACATAAAGACGTCTTCTTTCTTGACGGTAGCTGTCCAAAGATAAACAGATCTGGAAATCTGACTACTTTTCGGGGGCTTCGTCCCTGAACCCCACGGGGGCGCTGCCCTCTCGACCCCTGTCTGCTGACCGAAGAACGAAACCCTCGAGTGCAAGGCCCCAGATAGGTCGTTGGGTGGTCCAGAGAAATATTCTTTTATAATGCTGTCTTTGGCCCATCATTAATTCTTCATTGCATATGTCCTGGTTTGATCATGCTTACTGTTTATCTGTAAGTACATGTTAGACAAAAAAAGTAGTATAACATTATGATAATTGTAACGAACAATAGGACAATACTAATTTTAAGTAGCAATATGACAGTGATTACATGAATATTAGTGACATTATTATGTTAAACTTAACCAATTACCCATATTCAAAAATAAGATACAATCATTGGGCTAACAATCTCTCCCTTTTTGATTATGGGAAATCGGTTAAGTTTAAAGATAGATATGATAAATACATGTATCACTAATAAACGTATTTTACTAGAATGTTGTGTGTTAACTTAAAATTATTTCTCCCCTACTGAGAAGATACAAAAATAAGCTCCCACATAATAAAATATAAAATAAAATCATTCATAACAGAAGGAATGCAAAAATAATCATGAATAACGATCACGGTTCAAACCAAAATATGAAGAAAAAAATAGTTTGAAAAGAGACCAATAAATAATTTTAATAAAAGTAGATACTAAAAAATCAATCATTGGTCATAAATAATCCATGAGGATTTAGAAATTCACAGATCTAGTATATACCAATATAAAGTACCAAATATAGTATATTTAGAAGATATAATAAGACTTTTAATAATGATTACAAAAAAAATATGATTCACACTTTGGCTATACAAAATAGTGAATCACTTTCACGAGGAGTATAATCATTGAAAAGAGATCAAAATATATATACTAGAATATATCTATTTATCCAAATTCATGCATTTGAACTTAATTATCATAGCATGATATATGAATATGTAGCTCCCCTTCCCGGAATTTTGTAATGACTTTTTATTATTAATTAATTTATTTAAAAGGTGATTTTCAGACTGTACATGAAGGGTATATACACCATTATGTAGACCTATTACATTTCAATTATTATTATTTATTATTAAGCTATTGAGTTGATTATTAAATAATAATAGTATTATTATAGTTATTGAATTGTGTTGTTATTATTATTATTATTATTATTATTATTATTATTATTTTTACTGAAGTTATATAATACTATCGCGGTGGTTATTAAATATAAATTATTTATTATTATTAGATACCATCATTTTGTTCTTTATCAAGATAATATATGCGTATATGCCAATGTATTTGTAAATATTATATAAGTGATATATATATAGAGATATAATAAATATATATGCATATGTGTGTATATATAGGTATTTTGCGTGTATATCCATATATATATATATATATATATATATATATATATATATATATATATATATATATATATATATATATATATATAGATATATATGTATATACGTATAAACGTGTATTTATATATATAATCCATTTATATATATATAAATGATTTGTTATGAAATAGAAATAGAGAAAGAAAAGGAATTAAAAGAGAGCAGTAGCACCCCACTGTGTGGCATCCCAGGCCCATCCCATATACAACCCATCCCGACCCCATGGGTATAACAGCAAACCGAGCCCCTTGGCTCCTACAGTAAACCCGATCCCCTCCCTCAGCCAAGTACAAATGGCCCCACACAGCTCAACCCCAAAGCCAATTAGGGCTCAGCCCGAGCCCAGCTAAGGGAACTCAGCCCCGAGCCTGGGATTTCCGTATAGCAGCGGGTATATAGATACGAGAGAGAGAGAATTCGAAAGAAAACTCGAAATCCTCCAAACCCTAACAACCAACGCGCCGCACCACCACCCTCCAGCCAGGGCGGCCACCATGGACCATCGCGCGCCAACCTGGGCGCCGCCACGCGTGGCCATGGCCGTGCGGATGCGCGCGCGCGGAGGAAGGATCGACAATCGCAGCAGCGACAACACCAGTAAAGAGCCGTCTTCACGGCGCGATTCCCGCTGCCTCGGATGATCAAATCCTGAACCGTCTTCGCAGGTCCACACCCTATATAACCCTCTTTAAACTTGTTCATTTAGTTTTTAGGTAACTGCCATCGATTGGTCGAAAATTCGACACGAAATCGAGGAAAAACAGTCCCGAAACAGGACATCGCATTGCTCTAGGTACCTGTATTCGAAGGCTGTTTCCCATCAACCCAATAGAAACCTTAGAAAACTTTTTGAACACGAATTTAGACCACATATACAGCTTCGAAACACTTTTTGTAGTTTCCACTTTCATTAAGTTTTCAGCGAGAAATCCGTTTCCAAAGTTCACAAAAAACCTGCTTTTAAAACTGTAAAAATTAGAAAACCAATCCACACGACGTGCGTCACACCAAACCGGGCCACGTGGTCGCGAAACAAAGACATCAAAAGCTGCATAACGGCTTCGTGGTCGTGTGGGCTTTGACGGAATTCAAATTGGTCGCGTGTGCGCGACGAATTTGATGCGTATCCGTCGAAATTCACCGTATCGTACACGTTGCAAATTTCTCAATTACTTTGTGCACATTCGTCAGATCGAGACAAAACTTGTGCCATCAGGACCGTATCGTTTTTCTGGTCCTGCATGCCAAGTTTGGTCCGATTCTGAGACCGTTGATAAAATCGTCGTTTTGCGGGCCCCACGGTCCCACTCAACGGGCGATTTTGTGCACGGCCCACCGGAATCCAACTTTGGACATACGGTTGGGTTCCTATCGAAAAACTGGATCCGTAGACATATAGTTTGACGAATTTAGAGACCGTTGACTTTGGCACGCTTTTCGGTGCAAAGCGGGTCCAACGGCGGACATCGTTTTTGCCCGAAATTACCGTTTTGCTCCTGTGTCCAGAATTGGACTTAAGGACAGGCAATCCTAGCTAATTTGACTATTCTGAGGACGTTGGTACTATTTATTTCAGCATCTGGAGACTTCTACATGTGTTGATTGATTGTGGCTCGTGAGTGGTATTTATTATTGGTTTCTCCAGCTAAGGACCTCAGGCAAGTGCACTTTCTGATTGCTTTCCGATTCATAGTAGTCTTTTCATTTCATGTCTATACATATATCTTGCTGCTTGTTGACACGCTCGTCACACGGAGTTGTCGGGAGGGGAAATATCTTAGTATACCTGTGGACTACCCAGAACTATCCCATTGTCTTTTCGTGAATGCTAGCCGCTGCGCACGACACGTGCAGTGTGCCTTATTTACCCCTAGCCGTCCACATGTCGAAACAGATATTTCACACCACCTAGATAGATAGATGTCTTTTATTAGTTTTTCCTTGTTTACTTCACTATCGTGCTATGTCATCAGTTTTCTTACAGTTTCCATATCTCATATGCTATTTTCATGTCTTGTCAATTCTATTGTGTTTTGCATTGTCGTCGGTTTGTGTACTTGTTCCAATCCTGACTGGATAACCAACATTTTTCAGGTTTAGCCGCGATCACTCTTAGCACTGGGAGAATTTGGGTATGCTGAAGACAACCTAGAAATAGAAGACAATTGTATCAATTTTATTAATTGTAAAATCCTGTATTTTCTTAATTATAAATGTTGTAAATATTGTAACAATTTAGAAATGTGAATGAGCATCAAATGTTTATTTCTTGAGCATTATTTCTTGCGGGCTTGACAGCGTTCTACCGCCGACTCTGCGGCGTAGGCTGGCTTGGACACGTCTCGTATCCGAAAAGCGGGTGCGGGTCGTGACAAGTTTTTGTGGTGGCCCATGCAGGTCAGTTTTCGCAAATCATGCGAACTCGTGATGGTACGTTAGTCGTACTATTGTGAGCCTGCGACTAGAAATTGCTCATTCACAAACTAGGATTAAAAATGATTTAAGATAATGACTAGGACTAGGAGTCCCTTGTTCGAATTGACCGTTGGGTAGCTAAGGTTGTTAAATAGGCCATACAATTTAGAATTATTAAACTTAGATTGCTTGCCAGATCTTTATAGATACACTGATACTTTTGATATGATATTATGATCCAATATGGATCCACTATTCACTGGTAAGTTAGACTTGCCTAGAACCAAGGCATTAATTCTAATGAACTGTTTAATATTCTTTTGCTGTATTAGATATAAATCTTATATCATAAATTAGAATTGCCTATTTTAAATTCTACTTTGTTGTAAGAGACTAGTTTAAAAATTTCTGATTCTGTTATTCGTGTACCAAATCTCGAGTTAGATTTTGATTCTCACAAAACTCGAATTACTTGTGCCTCCTTTCCAAAAGTCTCGCCTACTTATATTTTGACTATCTTGACCAATGTTGCTATCACAGCCTAGTTTTGCAAGCTTACTCTTTTATCGAGCTTGATTTGAGACACATGTTTATTGGGGACGCCCGCTAACATATTGTCTAATCAGAATCATTGTATTACGGTCTGATCAACCATGATGCATTTGGTTCGCTCTTCATTTAATTACACTACGTGGAATGAGATATAGATGTATCTAGGACCTCATCCGCGACTGCTTTGACAATCCCTCTTGAAATAATACCTTCGCCTTTGGATCACGTAATCGTACTCGGTGACCCCTCTCTTGAACTCCTTATTTGTTTTTTCTTTCACTGATTTAGAATGACAAGAGCTCGTAATTGATAGGTAGATACATAGTATCCCCATGACTATGATAGTTGTACACGTAAGTGTAGCTACCATCGACCAGCCCTGTGACAGGAACCTTACCACCATATCTTAGCCTCTAAGGTGAGTAGACTGCAAGCCTTCTCAATTCTAGGATATACCAGGATTACCAGTTGATTAGAATAATATCCATTAGCATGACAATTAGTGCCCTTGGACTCCCACTTTCCACTTAGATCATTTTGTGCCCCCGGCTGTGCCATTAGTATTCGGAGCACGAGAATAGCTGTCATCTCCCAACAAACTTCATATGCAAGATCTAGACGAGCCCACCTTCACCTAGATATATCATGTCCCACTCAAACCCATCCCCTTGTACTCTATTTTTGTGCTACAATTATCAGGTTAAAAGGACTAGCTACAACCCTTACCATAATGCCGGTACATTTCCTGACTTCCACTAGAGCCTCAACCTTGACTCAATTCCTTCGACCAAATATATGGCCGTGACGTACTCGAAGCCCACCACGCACACGCCACTAGTGTGCCACTTGATAGAGGCCTCTTGTGCTACTTAAACACAAAGTCACTGAAGTCATATTTTGAGCTTTAGGGACCTAGCTAACCAACCTGACTAGCACCTAGTTCAATCCCTTGGGTAGAAACCTATTCTAGGATACCCTAATCTAGTAGGAAGAGTTTTGGTATCTTGTCCAATCCATAGATTGAAATCCAAGGATCAGCCAACCAACGATTGATATCTAAATAGAGAACCCAGTAGGATCACAATCTAGATTTCTCAAACTCCATTCCATTTTGGAACCTTGTTTAGAATTCCGAGATTGGAACTTTTGTATTCCAGAGTGTAAGCTCTCCTAAAGAACAAATGATTCTTAGATTTAGTCAATGACTAGACTAGAGTAGCCCAATCTAGTGAATAAGACTATAGGTTCATAAACACTCTTTCTATCAGTATCCTTGGATATTTTCTACCGCTCTTGAAATTTCATATTTATTCTTGATTATTTTATTCTCATGACCTTCCTATTTCAGAGCGACGAATAGTCATGCTTACTAGAATTTACCAGTATTCTTAGTTACTTGTGTAAATTGGTTGCTTGATTAAATTTTGGGTTGCTCGATAAATAAGAGATGACTATAGATACCACCTGCCTAGATCATTATTGGTAGGGTTGTAAGCAACCCGTTGGAAGATTTTAAGATTTTAAATTTTGAGGAGTAGTGTGACCAAAGGTGGGTAGAAGCCCTCAAGGTTTGTAGTTACAAAATGGCTAGAATGAGAATACCACTTTGAGGAAGTAAATTGAGAAGATTGTGATAATAGTGGTTTTTTTTTTGAATTGTAGGCATAATTATGAGTTAGAATTTCGAGGACGAAATTATTTTTAAGGTGGGTAGATTTGTAGCTCCCCTTCCCGGAATTTTGTAATGACTTTTTATTATTAATTAATTTATTTAAAAGGTGATTTTCAGATTGTACATGAAGGGTATATACACCATTATGTAGACCTATTACATTTCAATTATTATTATTTATTATTAAGCTATTGAGTTGATTATTAAATAATAATAGTATTATTATAGTTATTGAATTGTGTTGTTATTATTGTTATTATTATTATTATTATTATTATTATTATTTTTACTGAAGTTATATAATACTATCGCGGTGGTTATTAAATATAAATTATTGATTATTATTAGATACCATCATTTTGTTCTTTATCAAGATAATATATGCGTATATGCCAATGTATTTGTAAATATTATATAAGTGATATATATATAGAGATATAATAAATATATACGCATATGTGTGTATATATATAGGTATTTTGCGTGTATATCCATATATATATATATAGATATATATGTAAATATATATATAGATATATATGTATATACGTATAAACGTGTATTTATATATATAATCCATTTATATATATATAAATGATTTGTTATGAAATAGAAATAGAGAAAGAAAAGGAATTAAAAGAGAGCAGTAGCACCCCACTGTGTGGCATCCCAGGCCCATCCCATATACAACCCATCCCGACCCCATGGGTATAACAGCAAACCGAGCCCCTTGGCTCCTACAGTAAACCCGATCCCCCCCTCAGCCAAGTACAAATGGCCCCACACAGCTCAACCCCAAAGCCAATTAGGGCTCAGCCCGAGCCCAGCTAAGGGAACTCAGCCCCGAGCCTGGGATTTCCGCATAGCAGCGGGTATATAGATACGAGAGAGAGAGAATTCGAGAGAAAACTCGAAATCCTCTAAACCCTAACAACCAACGCGCCGCACCACCACCCTCCAGCCAGGGCGGCCACCATGGACCACCGCGCGCCAACCTGGGCGCCGCCTCGCGCGGCCATGGCCGTGCGGATGCGCGCGCGCGGAGGAAGGATCGACAATCGCAGCAGCGACAGCACCAGTAAAGAGCCGTCTTTACGGCGCGATTCCCGCTGCCTCGGATGATCAAATCCTGAACCGTCTTCGCAGGTCCACACCCTATATAACCCTCTTTAAACTTGTTCATTTAGTTTTTAGGTAACTGCCATCGATTGGTCGAAAATTCGACACGAAATCGAGGAAAAACAGTCCCGAAACAGGACATCGCATTGCTCTAGGTACCTGTATTCGAAGGCTGTTTCCCATCAACCCAGTAGAAACCTTAGAAAACTTTTTAAACACGAATTTAGACCACATATACAGCTTCGAAACACTTTTTGTAGTTTCCACTTTCATTAAGTTTTCAGCGAGAAATCCGTTTCCAAAGTTCACAAAAAACCTGCTTTTAAAACTGTAAAAAATTAGAAAACCAATCCACACGACGTGCGTCACACCAAACCGGGCGACGTGGTCGCGAACCGAAGACATCGAAAGCTGCGTAACGGCTTCGTGGTCGTGTGGGCTTTGACGGAATTCAAATTGGTCGCGTGTGCGCGACGAATTTGATGCGTATCCGTCGAAATTCACCGTATCGTGCACGTTGCAAATTTCCCAATTACTTTGTGCACGTTCGTCAGATCGAGACGAAACTTGCGCCATCAGGACCGTATCGTTTTTCTGGTCCTGCATGCCAAGTTTGGTCTGATTCTGAGACCGTTGATAAAATCGTCGTTTTGCGGGCCCCACGGTCCCACTCAACGGGCGATTTTGTGCACGGCCCACCGGAATCCAACTTTGGACATACAGTTGGGTTCCTATCGAAAAACTGGATCCGTAGACATATAGTTTGACGACTTTAGAGACCGTTGACTTTGGCACGCTTTTCGGTGCAAAGCGGGTCCAACGGCGGACATCGTTTTTGCCCGAAATTACCGTTTTGCTCCTGTGTCCAGAATTGGACTTAAGGACAGGCAATCCTAGCTAATTTGACTATTCTGAGGACGTTGGTACTATTTATTTCAGCATCTGGAGACTTCTACATGTGTTGATTGATTGTGGCTCGTGAGTGGTATTTATTATTGGTTTCTCCAGCTAAGGACCTCAGGCAAGTGCACTTTC
This sequence comes from Iris pallida, assembly GCA_029216955.1. Lineage (NCBI taxonomy): Eukaryota > Viridiplantae > Streptophyta > Magnoliopsida > Asparagales > Iridaceae > Iris > Iris pallida. Next base: position 4,826,649 of record JANAVB010022800.1, read on the forward strand.
TGATTGCTTTCCGATTCATAGTAGTCTTTTTATTTCATGTCTATACATATATCTTGCTGCTTGTTGACACGCTCGTCACACGGAGTTGTCGGGAGGGGAAATATCTTAGTATACCTGTGGACTACCCAGAACTATCCCATTGTCTTTTCGTGAATGCTAGCCGCTGCGCACGACACGTACAGTGTGCCTTATTTACCCCTAGCCGTCCACATGTCGAAACAGATATTTCACACCACCTAGATAGATAGATGTCTTTAATTAGTTTTTCCTTGTTTACTTCACTATCGTGCTATGTCATCAGTTTTCTTACAGTTTCCATATCTCATATGCTATTTTCATGTCTTGTCAATTCTATTGTGTTTTGCATTGTCGTCGTTTTGTGTACTTGTTCCAATCCTGACTGGATAACCAACATTTTTCAGGTTTAGCCGCGATCACTCTTAGCACTGGGAGAATTTGGGTATGCTGAAGACAACCTAGAAATAGAAGACAATTGTATCAATTTTATTAATTGTAAAATCCTGTATTTTCTTAATTATAAATGTTGTAAATATTGTAACAATTTAGAAATGTGAATGAGCATCAAATGTTTATTTCTTGAGCATTATTTCTTGCGGGCTTGACAGCGTTCTACCGCCGACTCTGCGGCGTAGGCTGGCTTGGACACGTCTCGTATCCGAAAAGCGGGTGCGGGTCGTGACAAGTTTTTGTGGTGGCCCATGCAGGTCAGTTTTTACAAATCATGCGAACTCGTGATGGTACGTTAGTCGTACTATTGCGAGCCTGCGACTAGAAATTGCTCATTCACAAACTAGGATTAAAAATGATTTAAGATAATGACTAGGACTAGGAGTCCCTTGTTCGAATTGACCGTTGGGTAGCTAAGGTTGTTAAATAGGCCATACAATTTAGAATTATTAAACTTAGATTGCTTACCAGATCTTTATAGATACACTGATACTTTTGATATGATATTATGATCCAATATGGATCCACTATTCACTGGTAAGTTAGACTTGCCTAGAACCAAGGCATTAATTCTAATGAACTGTTTAATATTCTTTTGCTGTATTAGATATAATCTTATATCATAAATTAGAATTGCCTATTTTAAATTCTACTTTGTTGTAAGAGACTAGTTTAAAAATTTCTGATTCTGTTATTCGTGTACCAAATCTCGAGTTAGATTTTGATTCTCACAAAACTCGAATTACTTGGGCCTCCTTTCCAAAAGTCTCGCCTACTTATATTTTGACTATCTTGACCAATGTTGCTATCACAGCCTAGTTTTGCAAGCTTACTCTTTTATCGAGCTTGATTTGAGACACATGTTTATTGGGGACGCCCGCTAATATATTGTCTAATCAGAATCATTGTATTACGGTCTGATCAACCATGATGCATTTGGTTCGCTCTTCATTTAATTACACTACGTGGAATGAGATATAGATGTATCTAGGACCTCATCCGCGACTGCTTTGACAATCCCTCTTGAAATAATACCTTCGCCTTTGGATCACGTAATCGTACTCGGTGACCCCTCTCTTGAACTCCTTATTTGTTTTTTCTTTCACTGATTTAGAATGACAAGAGCTCGTAATTGATAGGTAGATACATAGTATCCCCATGACTATGATAGTTGTACACGTAAGTGTAGCTACCATCGACCAGTCCTGTGACAGGAACCTTACCACCATATCTTAGCCTCTAAGGTGAGTAGACTGCAAGCCTTCTCAATTCTAGGATATACCAGGATTACCAGTTGATTAGAATAATATCCATTAGCATGACAATTAGTGCCCTTGGACTCCCACTTTCCACTTAGATCATTTTGTGCCCCCGGCTGTGCCATTAGTATTCGGAGCACGAGAATAGCTGTCATCTCCCAACAAACTTCATATGCAAGATCTAGACGAGCCCACCTTCACCTAGATATATCATGTCCCACTCAAACCCATCCCCTTGTACTCTATTTTTGTGCTACAATTATCAGGTTAAAAGGACTAGCTACAACCCTTACCATAATGCCGGTACATTTCCTGACTTCCACTAGAGCCTCAACCTTGACTCAATTCCTTCGACCAAATATATGGTCGTGACGTACTCGAAGCCCACCACGCACACGCCACTAGTTTGCCACTTGATAGAGGCCTCTTGTGCTACTTAAACACAAAGTCACTGAAGTCATATTTTGAGCTTTAGGGACCTAGCTAACCAACCTGACTAGCACCTAGTTCAATCCCTTGGGTAGAAACCTATTCTAGGATACCCTAATCTAGTAGGAAGAGTTTTGGTATCTTGTCCAATCCATAGATTGAAATTCAAGGATCAGCCAACCAACGATTGATATCTAAATAGAGAACCCAGTAGGATCACAATCTAGATTTCTCAAACTCCATTCCATTTTGGAACCTTGTTTAGAATTCCGAGATTGGAACTTTTGTATTCCAGAGTGTAAGCTCTCCTAAAGAACAAATAATTCTTAGATTTAGTCAATGACTAGACTAGAGTAGCCCAATCTAGTGAATAAGACTATAGGTTCATAAACACTCTTTCTATCGGTATCCTTGGATATTTTCTACCGCTCTTGAAATTTCATATTTATTCTTGATTATTTTATTCTCATGACCTTCCTATTTCAGAGCGACGAATAGTCATGCTTACTAGAATTTACCAGTATTCTTAGTTACTTGTGTAAATTGGTTGCTTGATCAAATTTTGGGTTGCTCGATAAATAAGAGATGACTATAGATACCACCTGCCTAGATCATTATTGGTAGGGTTGTTAGCAACCCGTTGGAAGATTTTAAGATTTTAAATTTTGAGGAGTAGTGTGACCAAAGGTGGGTAGAAGCCCTCAAGGTTTGTAGTTACAAAATGGCTAGAATGAGAATACCACTTTGAGGAAGTAAATTGAGAAGATTGTGATAATAGTGGTTTTTTTTTGAATTGTAGGCATAATTATGAGTTAGAATTTCTAGGACGAAATTATTTTTAAGGTGGGTAGATTTGTAGCTCCCCTTCCCGGAATTTTGTAATGACTTTTTATTATTAATTAATTTATTTAAAAGGTGATTTTCAGACTGTACATGAAGGGTATATACACCATTATGTAGACCTATTACATTTCAATTATTATTATTTATTATTAAGCTATTGAGTTGATTATTAAATAATAATAGTATTATTATAGTTATTGAATTGTGTTGTTATTATTATTATTATTATTATTATTATTATTATTATTTTTACTGAAGTTATATAATACTATCGTGGTGGTTATTAAATATAAATTATTTATTATTATTAGATACCATCATTTTGTTCTTTATCAAGATAATATATGCGTATATGCCAATGTATTTGTAAATATTATATAAGTGATATATATATAGAGATATAATAAATATATACGCATATGTATGTATATATATAGGTATTTTGCGTGTATATCCATATATATATATATATATATATATATATATATATATATATATATATATATATATATATATATATATATATATATATGTATATACGTATAAACGTGTATTTATATATATAATCCATTTATATATATATATATATATATATATATATATATAAATGATTTGTTATGAAATAGAAATAGAGAAAGAAAAGGAATTAAAAGAGAGCAGTAGCACCCCACTGTGTGGCATCCCAGGCCCATCCCATATACAACCCATCCCGACCCCATGGGTATAACAGCAAACCGAGCCCCTTGGCTCCTACAGTAAACCCGATCCCCCCCTCAGCCAAGTACAAATGGCCCCACACAGCTCAACCCCAAAGCCAATTAGGGCTCAGCCCGAGCCCAGCTAAGGGAACTCAGCCCCGAGCCTGGGATTTCCGCATAGCAGCGGGTATATAGATACGAGAGAGAGAGAATTCGAGAGAAAACTCGAAATCCTCCAAACCCTAACAACCAACGCGCCGCACCACCACCCTCCAGCCAGGGCGGCCACCATGGACCACCGCGCGCCAACCTGGGTGCCGCCACGCGCGGCCATGGCCGTGCGGATGCGCGCGCGCGGAGGAAGGATCGACAATCGCAGCAGCGACAGCACCAGTAAAGAGCCGTCTTCACGGCGCGATTCCCGCTGCCTCGGATGATCAAATCCTGAACCGTCTTCGCAGGTCCACACCCTATATAACCCTCTTTAAACTTGTTCATTTAGTTTTTAGGTAACTGCCATCGATTGGTCGAAAATTCGACACGAAATCGAGGAAAAACAGTCCCGAAACAGGACATCGCATTGCTCTAGGTACCTGTATTCGAAGGCTGTTTCCCATCAACCCAGTAGAAACCTTAGAAAACTTTTTAAACACAAATTTAGACCACATATACAGCTTCGAAACACTTTTTGTAGTTTCCACTTTCATTAAGTTTTCAGCAAGAAATCCGTTTCCAAAGTTCACAAAAAACCTGCTTTTAAAACTGTAAAAAATTAGAAAACCAATCCACACGACGTGCGTCACACCAAACCGGGCGACGTGGTCGCGAACCGAAGACATCGAAAGCTGCGTAATGGCTTCGTGGTCGTGTGGGCTTTGACGGAATTCAAATTGGTCGCGTGTGCGCGACGAATTTGATGCGTATCCGTCGAAATTCACCGTATCGTGCACGTTGCAAATTTCCCAATTACTTTGTGCACGTTCGTCAGATTGAGACGAAACTTGCGCCATCAGGACCGTATCGTTTATCTGGTCCTGCATACCAAGTTTGGTCCGATTCTGAGACCGTTGATAAAATCGTCGTTTTGCGGGCCCCACGGTCCCACTCAACGGGCGATTTTGTGCACGGCCCACCGGAATCCAACTTTGGACATACGGTTGGGTTCGTATCGAAAAACTGGATCCGTAAACATATAGTTTGACGACTTTAGAGACCGTTGACTTTGGCACGCTTTTCGGTGCAAAGCGGGTCCAACGGCGGAAATCGTTTTTGCCCGAAATTACCGTTTTGCCCCTGTGTCCAGAATTGGACTTAAGGACAGGCAATCCTAGCTAATTTGACTATTCTGAGGATGTTGGTACTATTTATTTCAGCATCTGGAGACTTCTACATGTGTTGATTGATTGTGGCTCGTGAGTGGTATTTATTATTGGTTTCTCCAGCTAAGGACCTCAGGCAAGTGCACTTTCTGATTGCTTTCCGATTCATAGTAGTCTTTTCATTTCATGTCTATACATATATCTTGCTGCTTGTTGACACGCTCGTCACACGGAGTTGTCGGGAGGGGAAATATCTTAGTATACCTGTGGACTACCCAGAACTATCCCATTGTCTTTTCGTGAATGCTAGCCGCTGCGCACGACACGTGCAGTGTGCCTTATTTACCCCTAGCCGTGCACATGTCGAAACAGATATTTCACACCACCTAGATAGATAGATGTCTTTTATTAGTTTTTCCTTGTTTACTTCGCTATCGTGCTATGTCATCAGTTTTCTTACAGTTTCCATATCTCATATGCTATTTTCATGTCTTGTCAATTCTATTGTGTTTTGCATTATCGTCGGTTTGTGTACTTGTTCCAATCCTGACTGGATAACCAACATTTTTCAGGTTTAGCCGCGATCACTCTTAGCACTGGGAGAATTTGGGTATGCTGAAGACAACCTAGAAATAGAAGACAATTGTATCAATTTTATTAATTGTAAAATCCTGTATTTTCTTAATTATAAATGTTGTAAATATTGTAACAATTTAGAAATGTGAATGAGCATCAAATGTTTATTTCTTGAGCATTATTTCTTGCGGGCTTGACAGCGTTCTACCGCCGACTCTGCGGCGTAGGCTGGCTTGGACACGTCTCGTATCCGAAAAGCGGGTGCGGGTCGTGACAGAATATCCATTAGATAAACTTGAAGGTAATGAAGACAAAATACTTGAGAAGAAGAAATTCAGTTGACTTGAATGCTCCCCCGCAAAGTATGGCTAGTCTAAATATAGATAATAATAAACTTTGAGATAAAATCTCAATAAGAAAAGCCAAATCCTTTTAAACTCAAATGAATCATCAAGTAAGGATAATTAAATATATTTGGCAAGATAAATTCTAAAAAATATTAAAAAAATGAGTGTGTCAAAAAATAATAATAATAATCATATATTCTCTCATAAATCCTTCATAAATCAAAATATCATGAGCACAACCGATAAAAGTAAAATAATATAGGTCCATGATTGAACTAGGTATACCACATATTAAGGGTATAAATGAATCAAAACAATTAGTTTGCTATGCGTATCTAGTTCAAAAGCATTTATATGCATAAAACAAATAAAATAAATAATCACAAGATCTAAGGGATATCTAAGATATGCATCTTTCTTCCCTTTTATCGATGCATATAAAGTTCCAAACAAAATATCATCTTTAGGCAAATAAAAATAAATATCCATTAACGAAACTCTTAAAGATGAACAAACAAAATATATCTCCAAAGGTAATTCAAATAACAGAAATAATTTCAAGCTAGTAAAGTAATTTTGAAAACTGCCTTAATAATAACATTCGAGTAACGGACAGATTCAAAATATCAGAGAAAAATTAAAAGGCTTATGAAATACGAAATTTATCTAGATATATGACATGTCAGGAGAATAATTGCTTTGAAACAATTAACTGCTCCTCCTTTACATGGGTATATCCAAAATTAATAGTATTGACATATTTATGTTCTAGAAAAATATTTTCAGAAGTAGAAACTAATTCACGAAAATATTAGGTCTTCTTATCAAAGTTCATTTCTTCCCTTTTGAAACCTTAGCACGGTATCCATCTGATAACCGTAGAGTTAAAGAAAAGAAACGCTTTGAGAGAGAAATTCAATTTGCTTGACTTCTCTCCCGCAAAAAATACTACTATATACAATTAGTAACTTGAATAAGAAGAGAATAATAAAAACTTAATAAAATGAGTATCATGAATATTACCTAAACGCTAAAGAACATATCAGAAAAACACAATATTCAATGAGTAGTCACAAGATCAAATCAAGTCTGAATATAGAATAGTATGACAGAAATATGAATATATCAAAAGATGACAAATATTAACCTATGGAATATCAATGTATATTACCATTTATGAAAATATTATCATTAAATAATATTATCCATCAAAGCTAAAATCTAAAGTCCATCAGATAACAATTACAAATAGACATCAATAAATCTTTAGTTTATAAAGCGTTGATCAATCTTGGGTTAGATATAGGGGCCGGTTCCCAACTAGCGTTAGTCCGAAGACTAGTACACCATGTCGCTTCAGGCTATTTAAACCTGTATGACAGAAGGACCCTTTCAGCTTGTACCCAAAACACATATCTTCTTTAATAACCGAGGATTTAAAAAGAATTTAAGCAATATGAAACCAATTATATTCTATGGACTTGAAAAATCTTAAAATAATATAGCATACGGTATAAGATGTATCAATTATATTTATCCATAGGTGCTACAAAATTATTGGGTAACAATAAATATAAGATAGAAAATACCAAAGAAGAATTTATCAAGATCAAGATACTAAAAACTATTTTTCAAAAAGTTTTAGTGCACTATAGAGATAAATATATAATATAAGTGTGCACTAACAAAGGAGGTAAATTTTAAAAATAAGATAAGCACAAGACCGTAAGATTCTTAAAGAACACCCATAAGTAATCATGAGCAAGACATTAATAAATATTTTCTCTCAAAAATCCAAACTAAAAGATATAAAACAAATATATATATATATATATATATATATATATATATATATATATATATATATATATATATATATATAAATATTTATATATAAATAAATAAATATATATATATATATATATATATATATATATATATATATATATATATATATATAAATATACAAAAATATATAAATATTTATATATATATTTATATATAAATATAATATAAATATAAATATAAATATAAATATAAATATATATATATATATATATATATATATATATATATATATATATATATATATATATATATATATATATATATATATATATATATATATATATTTTTGGCATACATAAAATTCAAATATTCTAGATTAATAAGAGTCATATATCCAAAATGTCAACCAAAAATCCAAGAAAATATCATTAAGAGAGGCTTTAAGGAAGAAGCTAATAAAAATAAGAACAAATTTGGTCAAAGTAATCAATAACTAAAGTATGAGGTAAGCACAAGTTTGAAGATAACAAGTATAATCAAATACTTTTCAAAATAATATAGAACTTGAGCTGAACTCATATTCCCCCATATATATATATATATATATATATATGAGCAATATATGAATGACAATGAAGTATTCATGTATTCTTAATAAGTAGAAATAGTCAAAAGATCAAAAACATGTATAAGTATGCTTTATTAAGCAAAGATGTAATTGATTCATAAGAAGTTAATCAAAATAAGATAAGAGAAACAATAGTGAATATATTATGCAAGCACAAGGTTAACATACAAGTATATGTATATACTTTTTAAGTAACAAGAGACTTATGCTAAACATACATAATCACAAAATATCGATTAAAGTAAATATGACATGTTAAAGACAAATCGGTAAGAAGTAACCATTTTAAAAATATTAAGGACGGAGAGTTAAAAATATATTAACTCAAAAAAAAAAAACTTAAGCTCCTATGGACTAGAATGGTATACATGCTTCATAGATAAAGACTAAGAGTAAAGAGCATACATAGATAAATGTGTCACACTAATAGAAAATGAGTAGAAGACTATATAGTGTGAACTAATTATTTAAGCTAAACCACTAGTCATGCTAGGATTATATCTCATATTGATTTAAACAATAAAAAATTAAAAGATATCAATGAAGAGCTAATAACAAACATCAATAAGAACATGTTAGATTTTATAAATAAAACTATTTAAGAAAAATTATTTAGTATGTTACCAAAGTGGCTCTAGTGGCCACACTCATGTTGGTATAATTGCTTGAAAGATGACCTTTGTAGCTTTGCAATCACCAACATGCTCCTTGGTTCTACTTGATACAAGAATCACCTGCACCCAGAGGCGAAGACTTCGGTATCCAAAACTTGGATCCACATTTGTTAGTCTTAGGTACCCATTTGCACAAGTTCATATCAACTATTTTTCTAGTCTGATATTGACTAGAAATGTGTCCTTTTATACCACAATAATGATAAGAAGCATAGACATTGGTACAATGTGCAGCAGTACGAGAACGTGATTTGGTATGATATGTGTTGCTAGATTGACTATAATAAAAAGTATGGTTATGTTTAACCTTAGTTGTGCCAGATCCTTTTTGAATCTTGGATTGTGTCACATGCCTTGTGTATGATTGTCTTGAGTTGAATAACTTATTTATCCAATCTTATCTCCAACTTTTTAGATCATGCAATCACATCATCCTATTTGGCAGTAAGTACATCAACTCTAAGTAAAGCAATAGAATGCTTCTTCTTTTCTGATTCTACCTTGTGTATAACTGTGTCTTGGGTTGAACAACTTGGTTACCCAATCTTATCTCCAACTTTTTACAGCATGCAATCACATCATCATGTTTGGCAGTAAGTGCATCAACTCTAAGTAAAACAATAGAACTTCTTATTTTCTTATTCTAACTCGTCCTTAAGTTTAGCATTTTCTTCAGTACTTTTTTCAATGCATTTAAGTGTCTCATGCAATCTAAACTCAAGTGTGAAAATTTCAGTAGAATTATTAGAAGTAGAAGTGTTTCTAGCATCATTCAATAAGCAGTAAGATTTTCATTCTCACGCTTATAGGCTAGAATATCCTTTCTAGCTTGCTTATACTTATCTAATACTTTCTTTTGTTCTTCCAATAAATTACTGAAAGCATCAGATAACTCATCATAAAAAAGTTTGCTCTCTTCATAAAAAGAATTATTTTGTACCTTGTTAGATATTGCCATTGAGCATATATTTGCAGCTTTAAAATGTCTATTTTCTTCTTCAGAATCGCTTGCTTCGCTTTCACACCATATGCTTGTGTTAGTGTACTTGTGTGACGACGATCATTCATAGTGATTTTTCTTTCTAGTGGTAAGATAATCTTTCATCATGTGGCCTGATTTTCTGCAATTGAGACATACAAGCTCTTTTTCGTATAAGGGATTATATTGTACCTTAAATCCCAAAGCCATCATGATTTGTATTATTATGAGAACCATCCTCCTCTATAGAGTTGCTAGATTTGCTTTCATAACTGCACTCATAAGTAGCTTCAAAAAGTTTTCAAATTTTATGAGATGTTTGCAAGTAGTAATAAGATTGAATACATTTATGTCTATAGTACAATAAAAAGTATGCATTGCTTTTGAATCAAGTCCAGCTAACTACTTCTCTTCCTCCGTGTAACTATAATAAGTCTTGTTAATAATAGAGGAAGTGAGAATTGAGGTGATAGTAGGCTTTTTGTAGCCTTTGTTAATAATTGACCATAGTCTAGGGACTTCAGGTATGAGCTCATCCATGTCTTCTAATAAGTATAGTTTATTCCATCAAATAGTGGAGGTATATTTGTGGATTGCCCTTCATCTGTGAACATTGATTTCATGGATGCCATATATACTATCTAGGGTGTTATATATGAATATAACAAGCTCTAATACCAATTGTAGGAACGTTGAGCACCTCTAGAGAGGGTTGAATAGACTGTGTGTGTGCAGCATAATTAATTAAGTACTAATTCCAGAATTAATTAAAATTCTAAAATCTTAAATGAGCTTATAAAATAATTTAATAATTATTTTTGTAAAAATATGATTCTCATTATATACATACCATGTAGAAAATATTTATTATATTTAATAATTAATTAAAACTTAACTCATTTACTAAATATAAATCATTCTAAATAATTAAAAAAATACCAAAGTTATATTTAGTAAAAATAAACAAAATTTTTGAAAATTCGAGGGATTTACACCTTCTTAATAATGTATTTATGATTACCTGCTATAAGATCCTATAATTGCATCATGTTAGATTTATGATTTTTAGGGGGAAATCATGTTCTTAGCCCCATTTTACATAAATTCCAGAATTGTCACACTCTGTGGCGCTCGTCATTTCATGTGTGAATTTTCATATGTTACTCTCGATCCTATATGCATGTGTTCCTAACTCAACCCCTAACCGTGTCATATAATTAGATCATGCCATTTTGTAAAACTCATAAATTTCTACTATATTTTAGTACTGATTTTTTTTATTTATACGTCGTATAGTCGTATTGTACGTCGCACGGGAATTTACATTTTTCGTATTTACTCGTCGAGTACGAATATGTGCGAGGTACATATATTTAGAAAATATTTTTTTATTTATAAATTTTATTTATGTACAGAAAATATAGTTATTTTGATATGATATAGTTAAATATTTTATTTTCTCGAAAGTATAAATTTCGTCGCACCAGTGAAAATTTTTGTTTATTTCTTTATACATATTTCAAGGTAAATATATTTTGTACTAGCCGCATGCGAAGTACGTGAAAGTTGATTCATGTAGATAATTTACCATTTTTTGAAATTTATTTTATCTACCTTAATTTTTCTACAAAGGAATTTTTGAAATATTATTCAAAATTTAGAAATTTTAATTGTTATTATACAAAGAGTAATTCCAAGTAATTTCTATCAATATTTAAATACTTATTATGAATTTTTGAAATTAATTATTATTATAATTTTATTTTTCATAAAAATATATTTAAAATTTTGTTTAAATTAATATTGGACTAAATATGATAATATAAGTTAGAAAAGATTTTATTAAATAAAGGTTTTATCTATATTTTATCGGATTTGATTAAATTAAATTTTTAAAAAGCGATTGAATTAATATGGTATATATCTATTGGGGTTTTAAATCAATTCTAATCCTTATCCTAATGGGATTCCCACCTTCTATAAAAGGAGAGGTACTTGCCCTCTTTTTCCATGAATTTCCATAACCATCCCAGTATCGTGCATCGTGTCCATGTTCCCTTCCCCATCCACTATGTGTTTTATTGTACAAATACATTTTCTCCACCTCGGGTCCGACAGATCAGAACCTCCATCCCCGTTGTGTCGGACACACCCGACACGACTCATCCAAACTCGACCCTAAACCTATTGCTGTCTACAAAGCCCCGTCATCTCCGTCACCAGGATCCACTACCCTCACCATCACCCCCACGACATCACCGCCGCGGCCGCAGCCCAGCACCCTCTCCCGACCAATACAATACAGTCCCTACTGCCAACTCCATCTCCTCCCGCTATCTCACCCGGCCATCCACGGCCTCCTCCCTGCCCACCAAATCGCCGCACACCACGACTCATCCAAACCACCACAACCACCTTCGCTACCGCCACCGCCAACTACGGCTGCAGAAACCCGACTCCGACCACCACGCCCGTTGCCAACGTCGGAGCGCACCAGCGCTCGTCTCCTCCCAGACAACCAAACCCCGAACCCGCCACCATGGCGTAACTACCACCACCACCATCAAAATAAAACACCCAAATAAACCCCAGCCCTCACCTCGATCCCTCAGCCGCCTCGACGCCACGATTTTGTCGCCACCGCCGCGTCGTCCGGATACCACCGACCTAGAGCCCCTTGTCGAGCTCGAGCGCCGCGGTGCATTGCCCGTGTTCCCGCCAGCCACCTAGCGCCGCCATCCCTGATGTGAGCCGGACCAGGCCCGCTCTGCCTCTGCCCCGAGCGGTGGCACCTCCGTCAAACGTCGCACACCGCCGGCGGAACCCTTCTCCACCGTACCAACTTTTACCTCTCCCGCCCGATCGCTCCTCCCTCTGCTCGCTTCCCTCATCGACATCACGCTCACCACCCACCGAAACCCTCTGCCGTCGATCGCTCGCCAACTTGCCTCTTCCTGCGCCTCAGCGAGCGCGGTCCCCATTGCGCCGGAGCGGTCGCCCCCGCCGGCCGAACGGTGCTCGCCCTTCTCCTCCGTCCGCGTGGTTCCCCACCTCAGCACCGCCGCCCGACGACGACGACTCCACCCTGAGCTTCCCTCTCCGCCTTCCTCTTTTCCGTTCCCCTCTCTCTTCTCAGCCTCCCTCTCTCTCCCACTCGCCTCCTCCCATTCTCTGTACTCCTCTAGGGTTTTTTTTTGGTTGTTGCTGTGGTTATTTAATGTTTGATTTGGGTTTTTTTTTTGTTACATTAGTGATTAACTTATTCATTTAATGCATTATGTATTATATATCTTTATTATTAATTACTGATTTTTATTTTTGTTATTATTATCATTACCATTATTATTTTATTATTTGATGTATATAGATAATATTTTCAAAATTATTGGTGATAAAGATAGGTTTTGAGGTCCACACATTTTTCAAAGTTAGTTTTCCTATGATTATACGATCCTATGATACTGTTTGCCCTAAATCATTTTTTTGAGATGTTATATTTAAATATTTTTAAGTGTAAAATTTGTTACCAAGTTATACTATAAATTCTAGCCGCTTCAAAATATTTACATATAGCTTTCTACCTAAAGTTCTATTTTTACAAAACTTAAGAGTTTTTGGTCTAGAAACAATCTTGATTTTAAGTATGACTCTATATAAATATGTTAGGGGTATTTTTATAAATAGTTTTGTTCGCTAAAGATAAATTAAAGAATTGCTTAAAATGATTTACTAGATTTCAAACTTATTTTTTCTAAATTATTTTAACTAATAATATATTATTTTCAAGTATTATAAATAATTTTCTAAATCGTATTTATTCACCATCTTTCTATTATCAATCCATGTCCGTGACTAATTTTATTAGTCCTATTCCCTCGCCAATTCTGAACTTCATCCGGTTAACCCTAACTAAATTAACTATCTTGGACCCATTGGGACAATCTGTGCCACCATCGGAGGCCCCTTTGCGTAGTTGTAACACCAAAGTCGATCTTGTGCCACCTTTATTGTACCACATGAGGAAGCTCACCAGGCGTCCTACCAGGCAAGTATACCTTGCTGATTAACTGTCATATTATTTACTTTTTGCATTATTTACTTTGTTTCATATTTGTTATTTTTAATTGTTATAAACTGCGCGTCTAAGCCCCACTTGGGTACAAGCGACTCTATTAGTCGTTTTACTTTACTATATGCATGTTAACTTAGTTTTAGAGGACTACCTTCTTGTTGGGGGATATCCTTATATCTCCTTGGGCCATGACACTCACACTACACGGTTTGAGACATTTTGCTAGGGGCACGACTTATGTACTGGCCATCTCTAAAGTCGTGTGACGGTAGATGATCGTAACTGCTATGACTAGGGTTTTAGAGACTCAAGCAGTTACAAAACTGGGCGGGTCATGGACATGACTTGGTCAGTATGGAAAATATTGGGGGAGGACAGTCGCTAGTGCGTATGGAAATCCAAACAGGTAAACCACAGTCTCCGGATGGAACTGTGGCGATTTATATTTGCAGATGCCCTCTGACGTTTTGGACGTTACGGACGGATACGTATGACTGGATGCCAGTTGCGTACTTATAGCCTAAAATTCTACCTATGCGCATGAAAGTTGTCCTCTAAATTGCACATTAGAAGGTTAGAATCCCCTTTGCATATTCGTGTCTAGGATAGTCTTTTGTATATTATTTTATTATTTTGACAGTTCACATTAGCATGTTCTTCCTGTATCTTGCTACGTCCCTCTGAGGACCTGGTTATTCTCCAGGTGTGTGTTCATGTCTTCCGCAGGTATCCTAGCCGAGATCGTGGTCTTCTCCATTTATCCGAAGATGACGTGACTTGGTTCCTCCTTGCTACTTTCACTTAGTCCTTTTATATATCATGTACTTCTTCCTTTTATTTTGGTTGGTTGTGGATATGTCTCCACCCAATATATTGTACCAAAACTATTCATTATATGATATCTTTTATTCCCTTATTTTGTGGATGAGATTAATTAGTTGTGGTTTACTGCATTTTATAGCTTATGTATACATATAAGACCCTGTACTTCGTATGTATACAGCTGGCATGTTTACATACTTGGTCCTACGTGTTTTAGGACTGGGGCGTTACATATTTTTGTGGTGGCCCATGCAGGTCAGGATAAATTGTTTGGTTACTTTACCGTACCAAGCAAGCCTGCGTATAGGATTAGAGTCTAGGATCTCATCCACATACTTGACCGCCTTCTCGCTTGACTCCTCGAGTTGCATCTTGCTTGATCCTTTCTATCGTGATTCGTGCCCTTCTTTCGTGCTTGATAGAGATTAATAAGGTAACCCATACTAGGTGGACATGACCCATTGTTCCATCACCCTACTAGTTTAATTCTTATAAGTTGGGTAGAATGCCTTACGACCTAACCTTCCTTGTGACCTTAACCAAGTCTTAAGCAAATAGACAGTAGGACGACTGTATAGGCACCAACATAAGACATGACTAGATTCTTAAGAAGTTTGAACTAGTTCCACTTCCTTCAATATTAACCTCACATGCCTATGTTTTTACTATTTTTGACTATCCTATGCTGCTAATTTAGCCTAAGTTTTGCAAGCTTATTCCCTTATCGAGCTTGATCATGACATATTTTATTGGGTGCGAACCCACTAACATATTGTCTAATCAGAACCGGTGCATGATGGTCTGATCAACCTAGTGCACTTTGGTTCGCCTTTCACACGATTATTCTACGTGGTTGAGATATAGTTAAACTTACCCCTTAGAATCTCATCCACTAATGCCTTGGCAATTCTTTTTAAATTATTCGGTCTTATTTGAACCACGTATTCGTATTCATATTCGATAATCTCTTCTTCGAACCCTTTGTTGCTTTCGCCTTCATCTATTTTAGAAGGACGAAAGCACTGTACTTGAATTTCCCCTAGCTGTCCTATCACTTATGACCATTACCACTCAATGTTACTATATTTTCGTCTTAAACTACTCGTCCTTCTTTCCGGCCCTATATTTACTATCATGACCTTCTAATCGCTTTATTTAGGTGTGCACCTAATCGCTCTCTTAATCGTGCCCCCAACCTACTCTCAAGGAATCATGTCTTTAAGTTCTCAAATTTATTTCTCTTGATACCGTAATATTCTTTATTGCATGTTATCTTGATTAAACTTTAACCCTAATCATTTTTCTTCTGGCGTTAGTTAGCCATATCCATGATTTATTTTCGTCATTATTTGAAATTGGAATTTTCTAATGCATGTTTGCATTGAACGTCGTTTCTTTGCCTCGTCCAGTGACTTGATCGTATTCATTACCGATATACCCATGTGACCGTCTCACCCACCCCTATTATTCCTAATTTCGAGGGCGAAATTCTTGTAAGTTGGGTAGGATGTAAAACTCCTAAATTTCTACTATATTTTAGTACTGTTTTTTTTTATTTATACGTCGCATAGTCGTACTGTACGTCGCACGAAAATTTGTATTTTTTGTATTTACTCGTCGAGTGCGAATATGTGCGAGGTATATATTTTTAGAAAATATTTTTTTATTTATAAATTTTATTTATGTACAAAAAATATAGTTATTTCGATATGATATAGTTAAATATTTTATTTTCTCGAAAGTATAAATTTTGTCGCACCAGTGACAAATTTTGTTTATATCTTTATACATATTTCAAGGTAAATATATTTTGTACTAGTCGCATGTGAAGTACGTGAAAGTTGATTCATGTAGATAATTTACCATTTTTCAAAATTTATTTTATCTACCTTAATTTTTCTACAAAGGCATTTTTGAAATATTATTCAAAATTTAGAAATTTTAATTGTTATTATACAAAGAGTAATTCCAAGTAATTTCTATCAATATTTAAATACTTATTATGAATTTTTGAAATTAATTATTATTATAATTTTAGTGTTCATAAAAATATATTTGAAATTTAGTTTAAATTAATATTGGATTAAATATGATAATATAAGTTAGAAAAGATTTTATTAAATAAAGGTTTTATTTAGATTTTATCGGATTTAATTAAATTAAATTTTTAAAAAGCAATTGAATTAATATGGTATTTATCTATTGGGGGTTTAAATTAATTCTAATCCTTATCCTAATGGGATTTCCACCTCCTATAAAAGGAGAGGTACTTGTCCTCTTTTCTATGAATTTTTACAACCATCCCAGCATCGTGCATCGTGTCCGTGTTCCCTTCCCCATCCACTGTGTTTTATTATACAAATATATTTCCTCCACCCCGGGTCCGACAGATCCGAACCTCCATCCCCGTCGTGTCGGACACACCCGACACGACTAATCCAAACTCGACCCTAAACCTATTTCTGTCTGCAAAGCCCCATCGCCTCCGTCACCAGGATCCACCACCCTCACCATCTCCCCCACGGCATCACCGTCGCGACCGCAGCCCAGCACCCTCTCCCGACCAATACGATACAGTCCCTACTGCCAACTCCATCTCCTCCCGCTGTCTCACCCGGCCATCCACGGCCTCCTTTCTGCCCACCAAACTGCCGTACACCCCGACTCATCCAAACCACCACAACCACCTTCGCTACCGCCACCGCCAACCGCGGCTGCGAAAACCCGACTCCGACTACCACGCCCGTCGCCAACGTTGGAGCGCACTAGCGCTTGTCTCCTTCCAGACAACCAAACCCCGAACCCGCCACCATGGCGTAAGCACCACCACCACCATCAAAATAAAACACCCAAATAAACCCCAGCCCTCATCTGGATCCCTCCGCCGCCTCGACGCCACGATTTCGTCACCGCCACCGCGTCGTTCGGATACCACCGACCTAGAGCCCCTTGTCGAGCTCGAGCGTCGCGATGCATTGCCTGTGTTCCCGCCAGCCACCTTGTGATGCCGTCCCTGATGTGAGCCGGCCCAGGCCCGCTCCGCTTCTACCCCGAGCGGTGGCGCCTCCGTCAAACGCCGCACACCGCCGGCAGAACCCTTCTCCACCGTACCAACTTTTACCTCTCCCGCCCGATCGCTCCTCCCTCTGCTCGCTTCCCTCATCGGTGCCACGCTCAGCACCCGCCGAAACCCTCCGCCGTCGAGCGCTCGCCAACGCGCCTCTCCCTGCGCCTCCGCGAGCGCGGTCCCCATCGCGCCGGAGCGGTCGCCCCCGTCGGCCGAACGGTGCTCGCCCATCTTCTCCGTCCGCACGGTTCCCCACCTCGGCACCGCCGCCCGGCGCCGACGACTCCACCCTGAGCTTCCCTCTCCGCATTCCTCTTCTCCGTTCCCTTCTCTCTTTTCAGCTTCCTTCTCTCTCCCACTCGCCTCCTTCCCTTCTCTGTACTGCTCTGGGTTTTTTTTTGGTTGTTGTTGTGGTTCTTTAATGTTTGATTTGGGTTTTATTATTATTATTATTATTGTTTTTTTCTTTCTTTTTCTGTTACATTAGTGATTAACTTATTCATTTAATGCATTTTGTATTATGTATCTTTATTATTAATTACTGATTTTTATTTTTGTTATTATTATCATTACTATTCTTGTTTTATTATTTGATGTATGTAGATAATATTTTCAAAATTATTGGTGATAAAGATAGGTTTTGAGGTCCACACATTTTTCAAAGTTAGTTTTCCTATGATTATACGATCCTATGATACTGTTTGCCCTAAATCATTTTTTGGAGATGTTATATTTAAATATTTTTTAAGTATAAAATTTGTTACCAAGTTATACTATAAATTCTAGCCGCTTCAAAATATTTACATATAGCTTTCTACCTTAAGTTCTATTTTTACAAAACTTAAAGAGTTTTTGGTCTAGAAACAATCTTGATTTTAAGTATGACTCTATATAAATATGTTAGGGGTATTTTTACAAATAGTTTTGTTCGCTAAAGATAAATTAAGGAATTGCTTAAAATGATTTACTAGGTTTCAAACTTATTTTTCTAAATTATTTTAACTAATAATGTATTATTTTCGAGTATTATAAATAATTTTCTAAATCGTATTTATTCACCTTATTTCTATTATCAATCCATGTCCGTGACTAATTTCATTAGTCCTATTCCCTCGCCAATTCTGAACTTCATCCGGTTAACCCTAACTAAATTAAATATCTTGGACCTATTGGGGCAATCTATGCCACCATCGGAGGCCCCTTTGCGTAGTTGTAACATCGAAGTCGATCTTGTGCCACCTTTATTGTACCACACCAGGCAGCTCACCAGGCGTCCTACCAGGCAAGTATACCTTGCTAATTAACTGTTATATTATTTACTTTTCGCATTATTTACTTTGTTTCATATTTGTTATTTTTAATTGTTATAAACTGCGCGTCCAAGCCACACTTGGGTGCAAGCGACTCTATTAGTCATTTTACTTTACTATATGCATGTTAACTTAGCTTTAGAGGACTACCTTCTTATTGGGGGGATATCCTTATATCTCCTTGGGCCATGACACTCACACTACACGGTTTGAGACATTTTGCTAGGGGCACGACTTATGGACTGGCCATCTCTAAAGTCGTGTGACGGTAGATGATCGTAACTGCTATGACTAGGGTTTTAGAGACTCAAGCAGTTACAAAACTGGGCGGGTCATGGACATGACTTGGTCAGTGTGGGAAATATTGGGGGAGGACAGTCGCTAGTGCGTATGGAAATCCAAACAGGTAAACCACAGTCTCCAGATGGAACTGTGGCGATTTATATTTGTAAATGCCCTCTGACGTTTTAGACGTTACGGACGGATACGTATGACTGGATGCCAGTTGCGTACTTATAGCCTAAAATCCCACCCATGCGCATGAAAGTTGTCCTCTAAATTGCACATTAGACGGTTAGAATCCCCTTTGCATATTCGTGTCTAGGATAGTCTTTTGTATATTATTTTATTATTCTGACAGTTCATATTAGCATGTTCTTCCTGTATCTTGCTACGTCTCTCTGAGGACCTGGTTATTCCCCAGGCGTGTGTTCATGTCTTCCGCAGGTATCCTAGCCGAGATCGTGGTCTTCTCCATTTATCCGAAGATGACGTAACTTGGTTCCTCCTTGCTACTTCCACTTAGCCCTTTTATATATTATGTACTTCTTCCTTTTATTTTGGTTGGTAGTGGATGTGTCTCCACCCAACATATTGTACCAAAACCATTCATTATATGATATCTTTTATTCCCTTATTTTGTGGATAAGATTAGTTAGTTGTGGTTTACTGCATTTTACAGCTTATGTATACATACAAGACCCTGTACTTCGTATGTATACAGCTGGCATGTTTACGTACTTGGTCCTACGTATTTTGGGACTGGGGCGTTACACATTTTTATGATTATTTTTGTCAAAAATAGGTTTCTATAGCGTATGAAATTGAAATTCGGAATTCTAACTTGAGCGTTGGACCAACTTGAGCTAGTCATTTTATGTACAAATTTTTCTCTAATATGCACGAAAATTTGGTCCACGTTATTAGCACCCATATATATGCTAGGAAACATTTTTATTATGGTTATCATGCGTTATAATAGGTGTTTTTGACAGTGTAATTCTGCATGAATGTTGTGACAAAAATGTCAATTTCACCTATTAGAACATATGTTATACCATAAGTTAGGTTCATTCTGATTTGTCCATATGGGTTACCCTCTTTCATATGTTAGTATGATGTTCAAATACTTAGAAAACCATGGAATAATCACATAGGGTTGGTTTTGACCAATTATAAGTTGTATATGTTATCATTCACTAGTTGTATGTAGAGATGACTTTGACTATTTGACCTACTAATTTTTAGACATGTATTCATATGTATATGGTTTAGAAATAGTATGTTGTTTACATGGTTAGTTGTTTAGTAGCAACTTGAGTATAAACCCTAGAAAGTGTTACAATAGGTTCATGCTAGTCATGATAGTTCTAGATTGTTTTATTGCATTCATTAATACAGTGTATTTCATAATATAGGTTACTTGGACTCTGATACAGATTTGAATTATATTTCCATATCAGGACCACATGCGAGTACATTCTTTATATTTATATATTTGATAGTTTATATAATGCATGTTAGTGATGTTTTACTTGTTTTCGACAAGCTTATTACACGAATTAGTATCATATAGATTCCTAGTCATGAGATATTATTTTTCATGTTATTATATAGACTTTTTTATTGTGCTCATATTAGACCTTGCACTGTGATTCATGTGTCAATATGTCATGATTTGAATCCACTGTACTAGTCGGTGAGGGAAAGTACTGGTTAGATATGTGAACATACCCTGTAAGACATTGTGCATGGCCAACCACACACTTCACGTATGATTGTTCCATTATCTTAATTAGACGTCGTGGTAGTATTACCAAACCGTTCACATATCGTAATTAGTACTTCAAATTACTTCAATATTTTAGATCCATTTGTTTCACTCTACATTGTTGATATTTACTTTCATTATGATTACTTGTTTACACTACTCACCTTACCATAATTTTAGTTTCATTTTGTCATCATGTACTATATTTATTATATTCCTGTTTTATAGTCTCTACCATATATTGGAACTATTTTCATTGATTGTACTTCGCTCCAATCCTAACTGGATGTTGATATAAATACACAATAACCTTGCAGATTGGTGCCCTACTTATTATGGCACACATGAGGGTTGTCTAGCTAAGTCTGGTCCTGCCCTTCAGAGGATCGGATAGAGCTTGCAGAAGAGATACTAGATGCGACCATCTAGTTAGTTAGTCTAGACTTAGTTTGAATCGTATTTGTCTCCGATACTTATCGTAGCATGTATAAACTCTTACGAATTTGGACTTGTGACTGTAGTTCCCTTAGCTATATTCTATCTTCCATTAGTATTGTGATTGAGTATTATCTTTATGGAGACGAAACTATGCGTGCAACAAATTGGCACAACTAGATGATGAGACTTATGCGCCTAAAAGCTACTGCACAGTACTAAAAGCGCATCAATAAGATATTTTCATTGATATTCATGATTACAATAACAGTGTAAGTCTATTACATAAAATAGATTTTTATTGATATTCATGATTACATTATAAAATCTATCTATCTACAGAACTGGGCCTGTATTAATTTTTCAAGACAAGCATAGGACTCATCTCAGCCATGTGGATGAGCCGTTGGTGGCAAAATGCACAGCCCCCTCTGCCATGTGGATTTGGCACTAGCCGTATGTGGAGTTTGTCGGCCATGTGTATCAGTAGCTAGTAGAATGAGAGTTGGATTGTCAATTAACATAAACTATGTAATCAACATCTCGGCTGTCACGTTCCGATTCGACAAACCATTCGTCCTCGCATCGATTATGTCGAATCGATCATCCTCGCTAGGGTATGATGCTGTAAGAGTCTGGAGTTGCACTCGTACAAGGCAAAAATATTACCTTTGATCATTTTTTTTAATACATCAAGTTGAAACTTCACAAATCGTAGAGTAATTGAACACGCAGTATTTGAAGATAGAAATATACTTTTTCATTAATAGCTTGTAACGAAGTACAAGGCAAAATTACATTGGATATGCCGTTGCGACTATATTGATTGAAACAAAAAAAATACTCGACAAGTTGCCTGAATTAATACTTGTCATTCCATATATTCACCTTTTTATATATTGAAAGCCTTCAATAAATTGGCTTCAAAATACTTCAAAATAGGTAGATCTTTAAAATGCCTCCCCAAACCTTAGCTTTGGCCTAGCACCATGCACCCACAGAGTTCTCGTCACCTATAGCATTAGGGGATTAGTACACTTGGGAATGCACTAGTAAGCGGGATGAACCCACTCGTCTAAACCAACTCTGATTATTACGGCAGGCATGCATTGGAGTTTTCTTTCTATTTAGAACTACATGAATTCAGTCATATTGATAGCCTTCCATTTGAAATAGTAAAAGCAGAAAAAATTATAGCAGTTTATCTCAATTCTTACCACGGCCGTGCTCGTCCCTGCATGAAACAGAGATTATAATTACCACCTACATAAGACAATAGGTGAGCATGCTACTATCTTACATGTAGTCATTGGTGTTACACACTACTTAGGACTATTCACATTGGCATGCGACGTTACCCTTTCAGCCTAGGTTGCAAGCCTTACTGTAGGTCCCGCATGCCTCGCGCCGAAGCACGATAATCATTCCCCCTAGGTCGATTCGGTTCTGATGCCTCGGATACCATTTCAAGAAAAACCAAACTTGTGCACAAGTTGTCCATGACCATGCAAATGCGTGAACCGTTTAATATGTGAAAATAATATATAGCACGAACAATATTGAGCAGCATTATCATTCTTCCCAACTCATGCAACGATTTATTTTCCCTAAAGTCGTACTTCTGATTTGGTATATGTAGGCACCAATTTCCTGAAGCAGCATATGCCTGTTTGCAAAAATAAAAGTTGTCCGAGAAATCTAAATTACAAACTAAGAAAGAAAGTACAAGAGTACAATTTGATTATGGGGAATTACAACTATAGGAATCTAATCATAAGACGATCACTTTATCCCTTGGACTAAGCAATGTCAGAGAGGAAAGCCTTGAAACTTGCTGCCGGAGAGACGGAGAATTATCGAGAATTCTTGTCAAGAACCTATGATCATTAGTGATGTTAAAGGAATGATTCTAAACTCTATTTATATAGTCTTGAGATAACCGTTAAGTAGTTATCCTGATTGGCGTATGGCACTGGTTGGCGCACCATCACCCATATGTGCGAACGATTGGCTTAACTGCATGTGACGCATGGCACTCTATGAGAGAGACGTGCTTGGTCGTGGGCAGTGTCGTGTGCACGTTCTTCAAGATTAATGGCGTATATGCCATATCATTTTCTTCTGGATGATAGTTGATTGGTTGGCGCATGCCATTGGTAGGCGCCATCTGTGAAAAGCGCTAGGCATTTTGAAACTGTGAAGTGTTGATTACTTTGCGCTACCTACACATGACGCAGAGTAAACGACAAAGATCATGATGACTCTGACATATCCTTCTCGAGTGCCACATGCTCGAGATTCAAAGAGATTTTCTTCGACTGACGTGTTGTCAGTCATGATTACAGACGTTTGGTTTCTCAAGAAAGTTTTTTACGTGGCCGCCAGTGCCATGTAAGGCTCGGCACCATATGATGTGGTGCGCCATCTGACCCTGTGCGCCATTTGATAAATGCAGTCTGGCGCTATATGTTAATGACACATTTGTAATGTTTGATATATTTTGACCTTCTACATGACCCCCTTCAAAATTTTCAAATTTCAAAATATTTGAAATATGAAATACTTTGAATAAGAAGCGGCCTTGCGCGTTTGGCACACCACAAAATATTAACCGACCCCTGTTTCACGCACAATTTGTGCAGCTGTTACGTTTATGTTTTGGCTATTAATAGCTCATGAAACGGAGAGAGAAAGCTCTTTTCAGAATTTTCTGTCTCTCAAAATTTCTTTCGTCATCTCTTTTCTTCCAAATTCTTTAAAGCTCTCTGATTCAATGGCGTCCAAGGGAACTGCAGCCGAGAAGGTGAAGAAGACAGCCGGTGCCATATCGTACGTGCCGACGTTGATGGTGCCACAACACGTGGCACCGTCGGCAAGAGGCGAGGAAGCCAACCCCGTCCTTGAATGTGGGAAAACCAATCGAACAGTACGCTCGCACCAGCTTATGACGCAATCAAAGCCATCGTCGACGTCGACTGCCTCTTTCAGAGTGTTGGTCGAAGCTTGCACTATTTTTAAAATGTGCCACCTTTTTCAGAGTATTGGTCTAAATCATGAATTGCGTATCCACAATGCACCATGCACCATATGTCATGATTTGAAGAACATGCGTGTATTGTCGGTCATGCTGCAAAATTGAATCAGACATGATGCATGCGTAAATCATTAAATATCTAATGATATGCGCAAACTGAGAACTGTCATACTTGTCTGCACGAACTAAGGACTGTCCTTGTGTGCTATGCGCTATCCACAATTGGCGCAACGTTAAATAATCACTTAAAGAGTTCTTAATTGATTTTATAAGAATAATCTTTCATGATTCTAACTCTTTATTTTCTTTTGCAGTTGATCTGAGGGAAGACCCTTATGCTGAAGTTCTGGCTAATGCCTTTCGGGTATCAAGTACCAAGAGGATCTTTCGCATGTCAATTTCCTGCAGTACGATGGACAAACTACCAGACGGACTCTTTTAGAAACCCAAGAAGACAGGGCTTTGTTATGTCTGATGAATGACACCCCTTTTCTGACTGTAGATGAGACTCCCCACAAGAAGCTAGCTTTCCTTTTCGGAGAAGCTATCGATGCTGACTCTTAACCAAAGTCAAAGAAAGAGTCTCGAGTTTTCTTAAGAGGGGACAAATTAGTATATCTCCATATTATGATGAGGAACTTGTCCCTATATCGGTATGCTCATGCCAGCTACCCAAGAAAAATGTTATGGAACTTGACTCTCTTCCAACAAGCTAGGGTTGGAAGGATATGTCATAAGTTTAGGGAATACGGGAGAGATATATTCTTATGTGCTTCTGAGCAATATAGTACGTAATTGAGAGGTTTGAACCCTATGAAGAGTACATGCTGACAGAGGATGAACTGGAAGCTTTGGCCAAAAAGAATTCTCGAATGGTGGCGGTCTTTGATTAGTTGACATGTTATTTCATGATCTGCACTCATCTGTACCACTCCAAGCCTTCCGGGACGTGTATACGTCTAAATGGTTGTCATACCTCTTCTTGGGTCATGCGAATGAGAGCAAAGTACAAGAAGAACTTGAGTATGAACCTCGCCATTTCGAGCCGCTTGATGCTCAAACATTTTCCAGTTGATGGAGGAATCCGGCCGATTTGATGATAAGCTGGCCGAGACTGGTATAGTTATGCCGTCGATACTCCTCTCGAGAGCTACATAAGATAGGGTGGTGTCACGACCTGTACCCACTATGAGGGTACGAGTACGTAACAGCGCCCAGCCTATGCCGCAGTGTCAGCGGTAGAACGCTGTTCTAAGTCCTTAACTAACCATCAACTCATGTAGTATATAATGTACTCATCATGATCAACTCCGAACGGAGGACAAGTATAAGATATGGTGTAACTCAATCACAGTCTAAGCATGATAAGATAACACCGAAATATAACTAAGGAACTGAAGACAACAATAACTACTGAAATAATAACAACATCTCGAATAATCTCAGATACAACTCAAGTCTCAAATCTATACAACAAGTCTAAATAAGAACTAATGCAAGTCTAAAACTGTATCCCGATCACTGCTAAGTGTCGGGACCAAAGGTGGCTAATCCCTCGTCAGGTCCATAATGAGTAGGGCTGGTGTCCTCAGGACAATCATCTGTAAAATTTTCAACAGGTCCAGTCAGGACAGGAACGAGCACAATCTCATCTAGAAAACCTAAGTAAATGACAGAGAACTATAAAGCAGTTATAGACAGTTGTATTGATGAACATGGCAGTTTGTATTCAGGTGATGGTATAGAGAGACAGATAAAGTACAAGGAAAGTAAGTAACTAAACAAGAGAAGAATCATGGCAATAAAGACTGTAAAATAAAATCTAGCTGAACTAGAGTAACATGATGAGTCCAGACAGTATAATATAAGTCGAGTGTAATTCCAATGTGAGTCTAATATAAGATGAGTCGAATGAGATTCTAATCATTGTTCTAATAAGGTGATTCGAATAAGGTGGTGCGAATAATGATTCACATGATGTTCTAACAATGATTCGAATAAATTTTCCAAGTGTGTTTTAAAATACTGAGATAGACATGTAAACGGCTAAGGGTAATACGACACACCGCACACCTGGCCAAGTGTGGGATGGCTATCGTTCGAATATCATTCACAGAGTGGTGGTTTGAATAGTAGGAATGTTCACATGTCTAATCAGTATTTCTTCGCCCATTCTAATACAAGTGAATCCATAATCCGACACATCAATCAAATACAAGTCCAACCAGCACATGAAGATGCGAATATATGGTTCGAATAGTTCGAATGGTGATTCGAATAATAGAGGCAAGACGAGTAAAGTATGTGTGTCGTATACATGAATTCAGAAATAACAATACGTGTTTGTAACAGAGAATCACATACAACTAACTAGAACTGAAGTACAGTAATTGACAAGTAAATGACAGAACTATCAGAGAATGTACTCGCCTGATACTCTGAAAAGAGTAGTGTAATATCAGATATCTGCACCGGAGTCACAACGTCCTAAATAGAGCAGTACAGGTTATAATGTGTTTAAAATAAGATAAATGAAGTTTATGATGCAATCTACATGATTTCTAGGCCAATCTAGGTCAAAGTCAACTCTAAGTCAAACCTGGTCAACCGTCTAGGTCAAACTAGGTTAATTGGTCACATTTAGACTCAATATTGACTTTTGGTCAACTCTAGTCAATCCTGAACTATTGGGTCAACCCTTGGTCAATTCTAGGGTTCTACTTATTTATAGTGAGACTTCTAAATCACTCAATACACTAACAGTTCCTAATTCTTACAACATATAACTATATCTAATTGACATTATACACTAACAGTTCCTAATTCTTACAACATATAACTATATCTAATTGACATTACTCATATATATACCTATATTATTCTACCTGTAAAATTGTATTACACAATTCAAGGTATTCCAAATACTTGACCATACATTCCTTATTTAAACCATTACCCTATGCTCAAGTATCTCAACACATATTACAATAGATTTCTCATATACACTCTTCCTCAAACCTAGGACTAAGGCCTACTAGCTACTCTCTAACCCTCCTTATTTATCTTCACCTACCAACACATCTATGTACCTTTGGTCTTACATACTAGATTATAATAATACTAGTACTTAGAACTTACTTACATATATGTAGGCACATGACACACACTCCCTATTACTCAAAGTCAACCCACAATCTATATCTTAGCCAACACTAACTACTGTACAATCTGGACCTATATATATAACAGTTCTAATACAATCCAGCCTACCACTATACTAACAACTACTACTAACTAGTCTCTAACCAACAGTCTACCACTCTTCTTAAAACAAAACAAATCAAAATAGAACAAATGGGAAGAAAGGAAATTTGAAATCACTAGGTAATTCAATAAGAATGTAAAACAAGGTAAGGCCAACATTATGTAACGCCCCAGTCCCAAATACTTGAGACTAGATACGTATCATGCCAGCTGTATACATACGAGTAAATATACGACTCGTATATATATATAAGCTGTAAATATAGAAAGCCAAGACAATAAATCTCATCCACAAAGATAAATAATGATATAAAGCAACTTTGAGTTTGTCAAGTACACAATAGTTGGGCGGAGACAAAGTCCACTACCAACCAAATTAAACATGGAAAAAAATACAAGGAAAGAATTTAGCAAGCGCGGGCAAGTGACGAGTCCAAGAGCAATCATCACGAGGGAAGGAATGGCCTTAGCTAGAGCACTTGCAAGAATCACGAAAATACACACCTGGAGAGATAACCAGGTCCTCAGAGGGACGTAACAAGACACATAATATCATGCCAATAAACTGAATAATAAAGCTCAACAGAAAAGTATGCATGAGTAAAGGGTCCTAACCATTCTATGTGGAATGCACTTCAGAGGACAACGTTCTACGTAGGGGCTGTAACGGATTCACGCAAGCAAGTAATAGAGAGTGGCCAGCAAGTAGCGCTCATCCGAGACGCTATCGACCTGGGCAGAAGGTAGTGCTCATGAAAGTCACCCTCGGCCCAAAATGTGTGTAAAAATAAAATGTAGCCCCTACGCTAATAACTGTCCCCTCCCCCCAATGATACTATACATGTGTCGACTCCACGACACTGTTTAATCCTTAATATCTGCCAAGTCTTCTACACAAATCTATTAGCAGTTATATCCTAACGCACGGCCTGTACGCACCAATGATCAGTCAGCACGCAAGTCCGCATCTATATGCAACTCACAACACACACATAATCCTTGGCACATCGTGACAGTTTATGAGATACACTAAACCTACGGTGGTCCCTTAACTCTAAGCCAATTGTATAAAATATAATATTTTGTATATATATATAATTTTGAAAGAATAATATAAAGAAAAAGCATGCATGATATTGAGCAAGAAATTAAACAGTAAAGGCAAGGTGTCTTGCCTGGGGGAACGCCTGGGGTGGTGTAATGTTCTGACATGTTTCCGTTGCGTCCAATAGCCATGGTTGGTGCAAACGGGATCCAATTTTTCACGAGAAAATAGGGAAGGATGATTAGTCACGATTGAGACTTTCTAATCTGAGAGAATTTGAAAAGAAATATCTTAATATGAAAATATAGTTTTATCTAGTAAACTATTTGGAAATTACAAAAAAATTAAGAACTAGATTTTTATTAAAAATATATTTTAGAAAAATACTTTTAAAACCAAAAATTCTTTTGGCTAATTTCTAAGTTTTTGTCAAACTACTTTTTTAGGTTGAATTTACATTTTCAAAAATATATATTTTTTTAGATGAACACAACATAATTTTAGAAATTATCCAAGGTTAAAACCTACTTTGTAAAACTAAAATTTTTGACAAATAATTTATAAATAGAAATTTTTTTTATCAATAACATAGCCCCTAATATATTTCTTTTTACAAGTAGTTTTTATCTACTTTAGTTAATAAAATATTTAACATAGATAATTGGTACTAGTCATATAACAATAATAAATTTCATAATAATATTTAAGTTCATTTTTTCAAACTACTATACCACAATGTTTTTTACTAACATTAAATAAACCCATTAATAATAATAATAATAATAATAATAATAATAATACCCCCCTGCTAACTATACTATTCATTCCCAAAAAATATACACAGAGAGATTGGGAGATGAAGAAGGAGAAGTGGGAGTGAAGGGGGTTTTACCGAGGAAGTCGGCGGAGCTCCGGCGCCGGTGGTGGCCGGTGAAGGCGGCGGCGGGTTAGAGAGGAGAGCTGGTGGCGGCGGATCTGTTATTGGAGGAAGGAGAGGGGGTCGACGGTGCCGCGCGGAAGGGGCAGTCGTGCGCTGGGTCACGGCGGAGACAGGCCAGCTCGCGGTGGTGATTCGCCGAGGCGGAGGAGCAGTGCAGAGTTTCGACTGTGAGGAGGCTGCGCCGGTGGTGGTGCGGGTGGCCGGAGGCGCGGGGAAGGCGGAGAAGAAGTGGAGAGGCGGCAAATTTTAGGGCATGCGGTCGGCCGACGGAGGAACACCGGTGGAGGGCGGAGCTGCTCCTGGTGCGGCGCTGGCCGCGGCGGCGGGGCGCCGTGGAGGAAGAGGCGACCATCGGAGGAGCGGCCAACGGACTCGTGGAGGTGCGCACGGATGCGGCTCTGGCGGAGCTCGCGGGGAGATGTCCCGGCTCGGGTGGAGTCGTTGCCCCCGGACGCCGGGCAGCGTACCGCAGATGGGCACGGCTGGCACGGATCCAAAGGTCGGAAAGCGGGACAGTCCGATCCGACGGTGCAGAGCTTTCGGAGGACGCGGGATCCGGCGATGGGGTTTGTGGTGGTCGCCGCGGACACGGACAACGTTCAGCTGAACCACGGACAGGTATGGTTCCTGGCTGGTTTTCTTAGTTATTTCTGGGCGTGTGATGGCTATTGTCGGTGACGGAGATGGTTTGTGGCCGGGCGTGCGACGGTGGTGGTCAGAGAACCGGAGGACGGTGGCATGGAGTTTGGCGTGGTGACGGAGAGGAGTCAGGGTCGGAGAAGACGGGTTGGAGTGGCGACACAAGGGAGGCAGGGGTTGCAGATTTGGAGGTGGTGTCGACCAGAGTTGGTCGTGGTGTTGGCGAGGAACTCGGACGAGGGAACGGGGATGGGTTACGTCGTATCGAGGGTGTTCGACACGACGGGGATGGAGGTCCGGATTTGTCGGCCCTGGAGAATAATGTATTTGTATTGGAATTTCATAGTGGAGAGGGAAGATACAGACACGATGCACGATATTATTGTGGATGAGAAAAATTTGGAGGAGTACCTGCCTATTTATAGGATGTGGGAATTCCCAGTTGGATAGGGATTGGAGGATTTAAAATCCTCTATAGATAATATCATATAAATTAAATTCGAATTAAACTTTATATCGTTCCAATCCAAATTTAAATCATATATAACTCTCCGTTAAATTTAACTCCATTTATTAAAAGTTTTTCAAATTTAATTTACCATAATTAATTAAATTAAACCAAAACAATATTTTAAAATAGTTTTTCAGATAATAAAATATTAATATTTAATAATTTCGAAAATACATTTATTTTCATAAATTTAAGTCATGTAAAAGATTATTTATGTAGAACATCATTTATGAACTTAAAAATTTTTATTTGCATAATAAAAGTAAATAGCTCCTTCTTATATTAAATCAACGCAGTTTGTAAATTGAATAATAAAGATAATATAAGTAAATAAATAAAATATTTTATCATATAAATTTTGAATTCCATAATAAAATATTTTTATAAATTATGTATCTCGCACATATTCGTACTCGACGATCAATTTACGAATACGCCGCTTGCGCACAACGTACAATACGACTATGCGACGTACAATACAAAAATTTTAAATCAGTACCAAAATCGATAAAATATAGTAGAAATTTAGGGGCTTTACATCCTACCCAACTTAAAAGAAATTTCGTCCTCGAAATTAAGAATTTGTAGGGGGTGAGAAGACATAAGGGGGTATCGGTGGGGAACAATCAATTATAAGGCTCAACAAAATCATGTCGCAAGAAGTTGCGATTTAGATCATAGAAAAATAATACAAGTATGGTTGTGGGTAGTGAATGAGGGTCATAGTAGGGTCGAGAAGAAGGTCGAGTAGTTTAGGACGAAGGTATAGCAACTTTGAGTGGTAATGGTCCTATTCGATAGGGAGGCTAGAGGAAGTTCTAGTATACCGCCTTCGTTATTCTAAAATGGTTGAAGGCGAAAACAATAGAGAGTTCAAAAGACGATATTATCGAATACGAAAAACGTGGTTCAAAGGCGACCGAATAATTTCAAAAAAAAAAAAATTTCAAGGCAGTCGTGGATGAAATTCTAAGGAGAAAGTTCAACTACATCCATCCACGTAGATTGATATATGAAAAAGGCGAACCAAAGTGCATTTGGTTGATCAGACCATCATGCACCGGTTCTGATTAGACAATATATTAGTGGGCGCCCACATTAACATATGTCATGATCAAGCTTGATAAAGAATACGCTTGCAAAACTAAGCTATTTTAGCATCATAAGTAGATAAAATAATAAGTAAAGGGTAATGATGAAAGAAATCAATTAGTCCAAGATCTTATAAAATCTAAGTTCCGCCCGAAATTTGGGCCTATGCAGTCGGCTTGGTTGACGAGATAAGTTAGGGTCCACTGAATTCTATGGTCCAAGTGAACCTATCAATGTGGTCCACAAAAGGTTGGTTAGGTCGGGAGGTATTCTACCCAACTTACAAGAGTTAAACTAGTAGTGTAAAGGGGTCAATGGGTCAAGCAATCAAGGTAAAGCGCAAGTCAAGCATTACCCATCGGGTGGAAAGAATTGAGTCGAGGTCGAGCCTCGTCTATAGTTAAAAAGTATATTGGTTTCACGGTAGGGATTAGAGTCCAGTCTTTTTGACCCGAAAGTCGCAACATAAAATTATAGTACAAGGAGACGTATTTTAGTGGCACGTGATATGCCTACATGAAGGTGGGCTCGTCTAGGTCTTGTATGTGAAATTTGTGGGAAGGAAAAGTCTAGTATTGTGCTCCAAATATCAAAGTCACGATAGGGAACGCCGAATGATCACAAATAGAAAGTGGGTTTTCATAAGATACTAATTAATGCACAAAAATAAAAGGTTAAGCACGAAATAAAGGTAATTAGGAGTCTCGTAGATCAAGGTAAAATAGGTTAGAGATACAGTTTCTAGAGGGAAGATAGTCTCATAGATAAGGGTATGGTCAAGGGGATGGTTCTAATCATTTCTAAGTTTCAAACCATTAGATGTCACGAATGAAGGTCTAGATTTGAGGGAAGGTCAAGTAAGCCAAAGATATATTCATCCGTTTGGTCGATGACTAACTATACTTGTGTATATGCAATACCATAATCATAGGTGATATGGCAATCTAATGTGGAATACTTCTATCTCACTAGGGTGACCTTTCTTGCTTCTTGGTTCTCTACCAATATATGATAAAATCTAAAATTTTAAGTTCCTCAAAATTTACTCAATAAAATTTTCAAGATATTTCACCAAATTTCCTATTCATCTTAGGCTGTCAACTTTAATCACAATTTTAAATATCTAGTCAATCTCGAAACAACACTTGTATATCGCAACTTGAATAATAACTTCTTCTCTCTTTTTTTTCCATCTAAAACTCAACATTTAATAAGTTTATCCGTCGAAATTCATACTACAAAATGGAACGTTTAAATAACTCCCAAATTTTAATTCTATATCCTTCAAATGTGTATATCTAGCTTCCAGTAAGTCACAACTACTCTTCAAAAGTAATTCCCTCCTTTTTTTTTTCCAAAATTTAAATATCCATAATCAAGGTTTTAAACTCGAAATCTAAATAACTTTATAAATCATAAATCATATGACGCAATTTAATTCAAAAATATTTTACCAAAATTTATCAATCCTCCTCAAATTTTGGTCAATCGTAAATTTAAAATTTTATGAACCTTTTCAATCAAATTTATATCCCTCCAAAAGATGTATAGCTATAACTCAATAAGTCATAAATGTTCAAAGACCTTCAAAAATTAAAATGCAAAATCAAATCAATTTGTTTTCTCGATCTAGCTATCCTCTTGTGTATACCACCTTGAAATAGCAAAATAAAATTCCAACTATCCATTGAAGGCGGTAATATGCTACTACCCAACTTGAAATTAACTAGTCCTTAAAATCATACTTTCTAGAGAAAAAAAATATAAATTCCTTTATAACTCAAATAAAATTCCAATGCATATTAATTGCCAATGCAATCCATCTAGCCATGTGTTTAACCTATGGGCATATACTAGTATAGTCATCTTGACTAAACACAAAACTAAGAATTTACGGTAGAAGGAGTCAAGCAAAATGCAAATCAAGGAGGTCGAACGAGAGTTCAGAATTTGAAGTCAAGAAAGGATGTCAAGTAGGTGGATGAGATTCTAGACTCTAATCCTATATTGCAGGCCCACATCGGTACAATTACGTAGCCAAAGTGACAAACTTGACCTGCATGGGCCACCACAAAAACATGTAACGCCCCAGTCCCAAATACTTGAGACTAGATACGTATCATGCCAGCTGTATACATACGAGTAAATATATGACTCGTATATATACATAAGCTATAAATGTAGAAAGCCAAGACACTAAATCTCATCCACAAAGATAAATAATGATATAAAGCAACTTTGAGTTTGTCAAGTACACAATAGTTGGGCGGAGACAAAGTCCACTACCAACCAAATTAAACATGGAAAAAAATACAAGGAAAGAATTTAGCAAGCGCGGGCAAGTGACGAGTCCAAGAGCAATCATCACGAGGGAAGGAATGGCCTTAGCTAGAGCACCTGCAAGAATCACGAAAATACACACCTGGAGAGATAACCAGGTCCTTAGAGGGACGTAACAAGACACATAATATCATGCCAATAAACTGAATAATAAAGCTCAACAGAAAAGTATGCATGAGTAAAGGGTCCTAACCATTCTATGTGGAATGCACTTTAGAGGACAACGTTCTACGCAGGGGCTGTGACGGATTCACGCAAGCAAGTAATAGAGAGTGGCCAGCAAGTAGCGCTCATCCGAGACGCTATCGACCTGGGCAGAAGGTAGTGCTCGTGAGAGTCACCCTTGGCCCAAAATATGTGTAAAAATAAAATGTAGCCCCTACGCTAATAACTGTCCCCTCCCTCCAATGATACTATATATGTGTCGACTCCACGACACTGTTTAATCCTTAATAACTGCCAAGTCTTCTACACAAATCTATTAGCAGTTATATCCTAACACACGGCCTGTACGCACCAATGATCAGTCAGCACGCGAGTCCACATCTATATGCGACTCATAACTCACACGTAATCCGTGGCACATCGTGACAGTTTATGAGATGCACTAAACCTACGGTGGTCCCTTAACTCTAAGCAAATTGCATAAAATATAATAATTTGCATATATATATAATTTTGAAAGAACAACATAAAGAAAAAGCATGCATGATATTGAGCAAGAAATTAAACAGTAAAGGCAAGGTATCTTGCCTGGGGGAACGCCTGGGGTGGTGTAATGTTCTGACATGTTTCCGTTGCGTCCAATAGCCATGGTTGGTGCAAACAGGATCCAATTTTTCACGAGAAAATAGGGAAGGATGATTAGTCACGATTGAGACTTTCTAATCTGAGAGATTTTGAAAAGAAATATCTTAATATGAAAATATAGTTTTATTTAGTAAACTATTTGGAAATTACAAAAAAATTAAGAACTAGATTTTTATTAAAAATATATTTCAGAAAAATACTTTTAAAACCAAAAATTCTTTTGGCTAATTTCTAAGTTTTTGTCAAACTACTATTTTAGGTTGAATTTACATTTTCAAAAATATATATTTTTTTAGATGAACACAACATAATTTTAGAAATTATCCAAGGTTAAAACCTACTTTGTAAAACTAAAATTTTTGACAAAAAATTTATAGATAGAAATTTTTTGCATCAATAACATAGCCCCTAATATATTTCTTTTTACAAGTAGTTTTTATCTACTTTAGTTAATAAAATATTTAACATAGATAATTGGTACTAGTCATATAACAATAATAAATTTCATAATAATATTTAAGTTCATTTTTTCAAACTACTATACCATAATGTTTTTACTAACATTAAATAAAACCATTAGTAATAATAATAATAATAATAATAATAATAATAATAATAATAATAATAATAATAATAATAATACTAATAATAATAATAATACCCCCCTGCTAACTATACTATTCATTCCCAAAAAATATACACAGAGAGATTGGGAGATGAAGAGGGAGAAGTGGGAGTGAAGGGGGTTTTACCGAGGAAGTCGACGGAGCTTCGGCGCCGGTGGTGGCCGGTGAAGGCGGCGGCGGGTTAGAGAGGAGAGCTGGTGGCGGCGGATCTGTAACTGGAGGAAGGAGAGGGGGTCGACGGTGCCGCACGGAAGGGGCGGTCGCGCGCTGGGTCACGACGGAGGCAGGCCAGCTCGCGGCGGTGATTCGCCGAGGCGGAGGCGCGACACGGAGTTTTGACTGGGAGGAGGCTGCGCCGGTGGTGGCGCGGGTGGCCGGAGGCGCGGGAAAGGCGGAGAAGAAGTGGAGAGGCGGCAGATTTTAGGGCATGCGGTCGGCCGGCGGAGGAACATCGGTGGAGGGCGGAGCTGCTCCTGGTGCGGCGCTGGCCGCGGCGGCGAGGCACCGCGGA
Source organism: Iris pallida (assembly GCA_029216955.1). Lineage (NCBI taxonomy): Eukaryota > Viridiplantae > Streptophyta > Magnoliopsida > Asparagales > Iridaceae > Iris > Iris pallida. The sequence continues at coordinate 4,863,225 of JANAVB010022800.1, forward strand.
GGAAGAGGCGGCCAGCGGAGTAGCGGCCAATGGACTCGTGGAGGCGCGCACGAATGCGGCTTTGGCGGAGCTCGCGGGGAGATGTCCCGGCTCGGGTGGAGTCGTTGCCCACGGACGCCGGGCAGCGCACCGCAGATGGGCACGGCTGGCACGGATCCAAAAGTCGGGAAGCGGGACAGTCCGATCCGACGGTGCGGAGCTTTCAGAGGACGCGGGATCCGGCGATGGGGTTTGTGGTGGTCGCCGCGGACACGAACGGCGTTCAGCTGAACCATGGACAGGTATGGTTCCTGGCTGGTTTTCTTGGTTATTTCTGGGCGTGTGATGGTTATTGTCGGTGACGAAGATGGTTTGTGGCCGGGCGTGCGACGGTGGTGGTCAGAGAACCGGAGGACGGTGGCATGGAGTTTGGCGTGGTGACGGAGAGGAGTCAGGGTCGGAGAAGGCGGGTTGGAGTGGCGACACAAGGGAGGCAGGGGTTACAGATTTGGAGGTGGTGTCGACCAGAGTTGGTCGTGGTGTTGGCGAGGAACTCGGACGAGGGAACGGGGATGGATTACGTCGTGTCGAGGGTGTTCGACACGACGGGGATGGAGGTCCGGATTTGTCGGCCCTGGATAATAATGTATTTGTATTGGAATTTCATAGTGGAGAGGGAAGACACGGACACGATGCACGATATTATTGTGGATGAAAAAAATTTGGAGGAGTACCTGCCTATTTATAGGATGTGGGAATTCCCAGTTGGATAGGGATTGGAGGATTTTAAATCCTCTATAGATAATATCATATAAATTTAAATTCGAATTAAACTTTAAATCGTTCCAATCCAAATTTAAATCATATATAACTCTCCATTAAATTTAACTCCATTTAATAAAAGTTTTTTAAATTTAATTTACCATAATTAATTAAATTTAAACCAAAACAATATTTTAAAATAGTTTTTCAGATAATAAAATATTAATATTTAATAATTTCGAAAATACATTTATTTTCATAAATTTAAGTCATGTAAAAGATTATTTATGTAGAACATCATTTATGAACTTAAAAATTTTTATTTGCGTAATAAAAGTAAATAGCTCCTTCTTATATTAAATCAACGCAGTTTGTAAATTGAATAATAAAGATAATATAAGTAAATAAATAAAATATTTTATCATATAAATTTTGAATTCCATAATAAAATATTTTTATAAATTATGTATCTCGCACATATTCGTACTCGACGATCAATTTACGAATATGCCGCTTGCGCACAACATACAATACGACTATGCGACGTACAATACAAAAAATTTAAATCAGTACCAAAATCGATAAAAATATAGTAGAAATTTAGGGGCTTTACATCCTACCCAACTTAAAAGAAATTTCGTCTTCGAAATTAAGAATTTGCAGGGGGGTGAGAAGACATAAGGGGGTATCGGTGGGGAACAATCAATTATAAGGCTCAACAAAATCATGTCGCAAGAAGTTGCGATTTAGATCATAGAAAAATAATACGAGTATGGTTGTGGGTAGTGAATGAGGGTCATAGTAGGGTCGAGAAGAAGGACGAGTAGTTTAGGACGAAGGTATAGCAACTTTGAACGGTAATGGTCCTATTCGATAGGGAGGCTAGAGGAAGTTCTAGTATACCGCCTTCGTTATTCTAAAATGGTTGAAGGCGAAAACAATAGAGAGTTCAAAAGTCGATATTATCGAATACGAAAAACGTGGTTCAAAGGCGACCGAATAATTTCAAAAAAAGAAATTTTCAAGGCAGTCGTGGATGAAATTCTAAGGAGAAAGTTCAACTACATCCATCCACGTAGATTGATATATGAAAAAGGTGAACCAAAGTGCATTTGGTTGATCAGACCATCATGCACCGGTTCTGATTAGACAATGTATTAGTGGGCGCCCACATTAACATATATCATGATCAAGCTTGATAAAGAATACACTTGCAAAGCTAAGCTATTTTAGCATCATAAGTAGATAAAATAATAAGTAAAGGGTAATGACGAAAGCGACAAGAATTTCGGGCCTATTTTAGCATCATAAGTAGATAAAATTACAAGCTGAGTTGGCTCAAACCAGAAAGCGACAAGAAGAAGTTGTCAAACTGTGTCAAGTTGCTTCGAGTCATTTGGATGAGTTGAACTGACAGAGAGGTGATATCCTCTATGCTTGCAATGCAGAGATGGAATGCCATATTTTGTCAATACAGCCATTGTTATCGGAGTTTGGAAGGAATCTGGCCTGAGAGTGAGTTTTTTCTACTCGAGTGGAACTAGCTGAAGCTTTGAAGAGGTAAATTCTCGACCTCAGTATGCAGCCTCTATAATGAATGTAATTTTTTTGTTGAATCACATTTTTTTTTATGTAATAGTTTTGCGTTCTCAAGATTTGCATGAAATGGAAAGACTGATAAAACTTTTTGTGGCTCTATTACTTATTATATATCTGTTTGAGACACAAGTAATAGATATGAGTAGAAAATATGTTCAGAGGTACTAGACGTGACATATTTCTTGAAAATAACAACACTTATTATATATGTTTAGAGGTAATATGGACATGACATAGTATAATTTTGACATGATGTTACTTTAGAGACGACATTATCAGAGGTAATATGGATATGGCAAGTCGTTAATTTAGATAGTAGAATTCAGAGGTAATGTGGACGTGAATTCATGTATCTGTTGATTATCCTTAAACCAACTGGGGCTCAAGAATAAGATATCTTTTAAAACAACTAGGTTTCAAAAGATGATGTTTGTGATAACGTTGTAGATGTTATGGGTTAATCTTTTGAGGATGTACCATAAGATCTGATTAAGACTCCGTTGGAGATTTCTGGGGATTTATTATCTGTGGGTTTATTCATGAAAGAGTGAATAAAAGATAATAATTCGAAGATTTGCATATGTACAATATTTGTTAGGAAATATAATACATACTTTCAAACATGATATTTCTTGAGGAATTTGCCGTTAATAGGCATCATAGCTATCCGACCATCCATCGCAGTCAACTGGTAAGCTTCGTTAGAGAAGACTTTGCTTATGACGTAGGTGAAGTACGTTTAAGAAACTCTAGAGGAGGGGTGAATAGAGTATGTGTCGATAAAACCCAATTAAAAATAACTCTATTCAAGTCCACCCAACAAAAATAATAATCAGAGTGTAAGTGTGGAATATAAATAGAGATCAGAGAAGCATACGCAGACACAACAGTTTTTAACCTGATTTCCCTCATGGAGGACTAGTCCAGGCCTGAGAACTCTAGCTCAGGATTGAAATCCACTATTTGTGAAATAGCGTACAACCACATGCCTTTACTCAGAAGAGCATGCCAACTTCTTACAGATTCGCAGATGGCGAGACTTGGAATTATTCAACTGACTTCTTTTGGAACCCTTACACAAAAACTTCTAGTTGACTCACACTGAGCACCTTGGGGGCTTGGGAAGTTTTGTGGCTAGTTATATGAGAAGAATAATCTCTTGAATGTATAGGCTATAGAAGAAGAGAAGATGAGAAGATTGGATGATTAAAAATGAGAGAAATCAAGGCCTATATATACTAGTCCAGAGAGGCAGAGTTCGGCTAGAACTCTGTCCCAAATATTCAAATATTTAGCTGTTGGACAACTAGCAACCAGCAAACCCTAAAAATTAGGTCCTAAAATTAAGGGGGCAGAGTTCGGCTCGAACTCTGTATGGGGCAGAGTTCGGCCCGAACTCTGTCTCCTTGGGGACAGAATGTTCAATGGGTTGTTTTGGGTTTGGCAGGTTTTTGGACTTTTGTTTGTGGAGCTTTGGATATAAAGTCTAGGGTTGAGATACTCAGTGCGACTCAACTTACAATAGCCTATACTCAATAAAAAGTAAAATACAGACTCAGAGAACAAGTAAACAGCAACATATCATAGCAGTTGTCGATGATGTTCGTCTTGAGCTAATGTGTGGTGATTGTCTGTTTTGGAGCTTGATAGAGCTTGATGTGTCAAGTTGGATCATAACAGATATCGTCTTGTTAATTATCAAGAATAGGTTGACTGTGATCCAGTTTGGGTCAACAATGTCCCCCATTTTGATAATTGACAAAAATACGATATTTGCATGTCGCAACAATCATACATGGACACATGGAATAATGGTAATAGCTCCCCCGTAGATGAACATGTCGGCTCCCCCTTAAATGGATATGTCCTGAGACAAGTTCTAATCTAAGCAAGCACAACAATATATATTGAATCTCAAAACACACGTCCATACAAATATCATAAGTATTATCAAGTGTTTCCAAAGCACAAGCAAATATCACAAGTATTCTCCCTCTTTGTCATTTAACAAAGTGATAAAGTGGCTCCCCCATAAAAAGTAGACAAAGTTAATACATGCAATCACACAACGTGGAAACACAATCATAGAGAGAAACTACTAGCATTTTATATCTAAAAAAATGCATAAGTCTGAAGGAAATACAATGCATGAAAATAGAAATACTATATCTCAAAAACTACTACATGAAACAAAATAAAACTATAGCCTAACATCAGTAGCATCAGCAGGTACTAAACCACGACCATCATAGAGTACGGGATGGACCAGCAGAGTCTGAATGGTCGCTGGCAGAGCGACGATGGTCAACAAAGGCCGCGTCCGGGTCTAGATACCGCATGACCCATGTTTCGTCAATACGGTAACCTTTACGAGAAGGGCCCCATATGATAGGGAACAACATAGTAGGATGGGTGGCCAGGGTGTACTGGAGGTCGTACAGCGAGTTGCTGATAGCACTCATCTGAAGGGTGGTGCGGTAATCCAACTGAGTCCAGCAGTCGTCTTCCAAATGAAAGTGATCGCACATCGCCTGGATGGAGTCAAGAGTAGCAGGAGGCTCAGGCTCAGGAGCATCAGAAGCATCAAAGTCAGAGGATGCAGCAGCAGCAATAGTCCGACGTGCCTTGGACAGAAAAGTAGGAGCAGGTAGGAACTGACAGTCATCAAGAGGGATATTGAAGGCACAAAAAATCTTTGGAAGGTACATGGCATAGACTAAGGATTTTGGTTTTGGTCCCGTACAAATCATCCAATCCATCATCGTACGAGGGAAGTTGAACGAAAGACAAAAATGAAGATGATATAGAGCCGATATCTCAAGATAAGTGACTTCATCGTTAGATCCCACTTTGGACAAGATCGAAGAAAAGATGAACCAATGGAGTTCATAAAAATAGTTGTCGAGATATTTGGCTCAAAGCTTGCAAGGACGTGTGTTAGGAGAACACAACGCATCCTTGAAATCCTCAAGAGTGGTTTCACCGAGAAATTGGAACTGTCGGGCATCAACAAGTTTTTCCCAAGTGTTTGGTTCCGTGAGGTCAAGGTAATCGGTAAGTTCGAAATCGTCAAAGGATATATTAATGTCGACGACACGAAAATAAATCCTAGTGTCGTCATGAGTTAAATTACAGTAAAACATCTGTATAGCATTGAGATAGACACAAGATGAAGTTGTGACAAGTTCATCGAGGCATAAATCGTGAAAAGGAGCGTCATATGCCAAAAAAAATTGTGAAGTTTATCGAATAGCTCGAGAACACACTACGTGAGCGAAAGTCCGTGTACCACTCATTGGATGCTTCCAATGAGACAAAAATTTGCTCATTGTAGGTGTTGGGATTTGGTGGAGGTGGTGGATTGAATAAAGGATGACTTGGAGGAGGAGGAGAAGGAGGAGGAGGAGGAGAAGATGAAGATGCCCCCTCACTTCTCAACCTCTTTCCTCTACCAAATAACTTAGGAGCCATTGATAATAAAAAGAGATTGAATTTGAAAGAGAGGAGAAAAAGGAGTTATACCTCACATAAATGGTTGGAGATGGAAGAGATCCTTCAAAAATCCTTAGATCTTGAGTTTGGAAGAAAATAACCCTAAAATATAGGTTTTTTAGGATTAGGGCTTGAGAAAAAAGAGTTTGGAGGGACGTAGAAGAAGATGAAAGTGAAGAGAGAGAAGGAGAGTTCATGTTTATGATGGTTAGGGCCAGCAGGTCGGGTTAAATCATGGTCGTCCGATCAAAAAACTGGATGGCCAAGAACCAAAGTAGGTTCTGGAAGCATGCACACAGAGTTCGGCCCAAACTTTTTGTGGGACAGAGTTCGGCTTAAACTCTGCCTGTCTATTCCAGAACACAGAATCAGTTGAAAAAAAGAAGGCAATATTTTGATAGAAAAAAATCTAGAATTTGAAAAATTGAATGTTATAAGTCATAAACACAATGTAGCCATGTAATAAATGAGTGTTAAGACAGCGGTCATTACAGTAAAACTGCCTTGGGGTAGCTGTAGAGGCCGGATCCTAGCTAGCGATAGTTCGAAGACTATTGCACCATATCGCTTAGGCTTTTGTGCCTTGTTGTCAGAAGGGACCTTTCGGCTTGTACCCAAAGCTGAGTTATTATAAATGATGATTGTCATAACCGTTATTTATGCAGGTACATATTATTGTATGACAATTTCATCCAAGATTCCTAACTCTCGACAAAAATGTTGAAGCGCTCTTCAGCTAGTTGTTTAGTAAAGAAATCTGCTAGCCGATGTTCGGTGTTAATGAACTCTAAGTTAATAGTGCCGTGCAGTTGATGATCACACAAAAAATGATGTCTAATCTCTATATCCTTTGTGCGTGAGTGACATATGGTCCAATTTAGTACACTAGTATTATCACAAAAAATAGGTATGTGCTTGAATAATAAGTTAAAGTCTTCAAGAGTTTGCTTCATCCATAAATCTGTGCACAATAACGACCAACTGCAATATATTCAGCTTTTGTTGTAGATAGTACGACAGAATTCTGCTTTTTGGTAAACCATGAGACTAAACCTTTCCTAACAATTGACACATGCCGCTAGTACTCTTACGGTCGACTTTGCATCCCGCAAAATCAGCATCAAAATATCTGATTAATTCAAAGGAAGTGGTTTTGGGATACCACAAGCCTACCGTAATCGCTCCTTTAAGATATCTAAAGATATGCTTATCAGCGGTCATGTGTGATTCTTTAGAATTTGCTAGATATCTAGCACATAAGAAAATGCTAAACATAATATCGGGACGACTAACAGTTAAATATAATAGACTACCAATCATACCTCGATACTTACGTTGATCAACTGATTTGCCGCTTTTATCAGGTTCCAGCTTTGTTGTAGTAGCCATAGGAGTGCTGATAGGTTTGATGTTGTCAAGCTTAAACTTTTTCAGCATGTCCTTTGTATACTTCGACTGACTGATGAAGACACCTTGCGAGTATTGTTTGATTTGCAGCCCAAGAAAGTAGTTGAGCTCCCCCACCATGCTCATCTCAAACTCGTTCTGTATACACTTGGCAAAATCTTTGCATAGACCCTCATTAGTAGACCAAAATATGATATCATCTACATAGATTTGTACTAACAGAATAGTGTCATCAAGAGATTTTATGAAAAGTGTAGTACCAATTTTTTCTTTTGAAAAACCTTTATCAAGTAAGAAAGTACTAAGGCGTTCATACCAAGCTCGATGAGCTTGTTTGAGGTCGTAAAAAGCTTTCTTAAGTTTAAAAACATGGTCGGGAAATATGTGATTTTCAAAACCAGGGGGTTGCTTGACAAAAACCTGTTCTTTAATAAAACCATTTAGAAAAGCACTTTTCACATCCATTTGAAAAAGTTTAAAGTTTTAGAAATTTGCAAAGGCGCAAAGCATCCGAATAGATTCAAGTCGTGCAACAGGAGCATACGTCTCATCGTAGTCGATACCCGCCTCTTGGTTGTATTCTTGAGCTATGAGACGAGCCTTGTTACGAGTGACCGAGCTGTCCTCATTAACTTTGTTACAAAAAACCCATTTGGTACCGATGATTGAATGATCAGCAGGTCTAGGAACAAGTTCCCAAACCTGATTTTGTTCAAATTGGTTGAGTTCTTCTTGCATTGCAGATATCCAAAATTTATCGTTAAAAGCTTCTAAAATATTTTTAGGTTCAATTTGAGAAATAAAAGCAGTGCTAGTAATAGAATCTCTCAAAGAAGATCGAGTAGTTACCCCTTTCGATACCTCACCTATTACCCAATTTTCTGGATACGAAGGTTTGAATTAGAACTTCTTTGGTAAGCCCTCCAGATAGTTGGTTTCAGGTGGTGTATCCACATGAGTGAAGGTTGCTGGTTCATCATCATCGGAAATGATAGCTGTACTATTGTCCTCATCAAAAGTTAGTTAGTAGACTCTTCAATAATCATGGAGCATTTGTTGAACACTCTATATCCCTTACTCTTGGCAGCAAAGCCAAGAAGAATACCTTCGTCAGCTTTGGCATCAAACTTGCCCAAGTTGTCTTTGTTATTCAGGATAAAGCAGCGACAACCAAACACTCAAAAGTAAGAAACATTTGGAGTTCTACCAAACCAAAGCTTATAGGGAGTTTTCTTCGAGATAGGTCGAATCAAAACCCTATTCAAAACATGGTACGTTGTGCTGACAGTTTCTGCTCAAAAATATTTCGGAAGAGAAAATTGATTCAGCATGACTCTAGCCATATTGCCAAGAGTCCTATTCTTTCGCTCCACAGCACCATTTTGCTGAGGAGTTCTAGGACAAAAAAACTCATGATTAAAGCCATTTAAATCACAAAACTTTTCAAAATCAAAATTTTCGAATTCGCCACCATGATCACTTCGGATACGAGTAATCATGTAGCCTTTTTCGTTTTAGACCTTTTTAGCAAAAACTTTGAAAACTAAAATAGTATCACCTTTATTTGCAAAAAAGAAAACCCAAGTGAATCTTGAAAAGTCATCAACAATTACGAAAGCATAGAGTTTCCCGCCAAGACTGGCTACTCTACTAGGACCAAATAAATCCATATGGAGTAATTGCAAAGGTCGAGTGGTACTTACAGTGTTGATGGGTTTAAAAGATGATTTGGTAGTCTTATTCTTTTTACATTCGGTACATATCGTATTCTTTTAGAATGTAATTTCAGGCAATCCTTTTACTAGCTTCTTGGTAGATAGTCTTGATATGGTATCCATGTTAGCATGACCAAGACGTTGATGCCATAATAGCTTTCATCTTTGTGGGCATAAAGGCATCTACCTGCACTATTAGTATCTCTAGATAGATAGAAAATATATATGTTATCTTCCCTTATCCTTTCAAACGCGATGTCTCCAAATGATCTATCATAGATAAAGCATTTAGTTTTACCGAAGTTAATATCATATCCGTGATCAGCAAGATGACTGATGCTGAGCAGGTTATGCTTTAACTCGGTCACTAAACAGACATCCTTAATAACGAGAGAAGGAGGATAACCAATTGTACTGTTACCTATGATATAGCCTTTCAGATTGTTGCTGAAGGATATATACCCTTCCCTTTTCATCGATAGTGTTGCGAATAGATTAGCATCTCCAGTCATATGTCGCGAGCACCCACTATCGAGAATCTATTTGCTTCTAGTTTGAGAAGGAAGGTCCACCTACACCATGAGTAGATGTGACCTTTGGTACCAAGATTCTTGTGGGTCCTGAAAAGTTAGTCTTCGGTACCCATGCATATAGATTAATATTCACTAGTTTTCTAATTCAACACTAGGGTGATATGTGTCCATGTAAACCATAGTAAGTACATGTAGCATGCATATTGGTGTTGGGTGCAGGATGATAGTGATGTCTATATGTGGGTGTAGGATAATGATAACTGTGTAGTAGTAGGATGATGATAATAATTACGTGTAGTAGTAGGATAATTATAACTACGTGTGTGTGTTTTACGTGCTGCATGGGAGTAGGTATACATAAAGGCATATTTTTGTGTGGTATGTGGATGAGTGTTCTTGTAATGACATGCTCTCTTGTGTTGAACCGTCTGGTGTTTAGTGTAAGTGTTGTGATTATGAGACTGAGTTTAAATAACCTGCTTACCCAGTCTAATCTCTAATTTCTTTGAGGCAACATGTAACTCATCACATTTAGTAGTAAGACCATTTATTCTACCAGTAGCAATCTTGTACTTGTTTTTTTTTTCAACAAATTCTTTATTTAAAGCAATGATATCATGTGTTTGCTTCTCAATAAGAGATTCGGCATCGTGTAAGCTTAACTTAAGCTTAGATACCTCCTCAGTATTTTCTGTGGATGTAGTATTTCTAACATTTTCTAATAAGCATGAAAGTCTATGTATCTCGGCTTCATGAGCCATAATTTTATCCTTAGCATGTTTATATTTGTTAATAAACTTTTTGTGGTCTTCAAGTAGATCACTAAAGGCATCACCTAGTTCATCAAAAGAAAAGTCGTCAAAAGAATCATTTAACTTATCTGAAGTTGCATTAGGCAGACGTTTGCCGTGTCTTACGAAGAGTCCTCTTCTTCGTTTGAATCACTGGCCTCGCTTTCGTGCCAGATGCTAGTGTTGGCATATTTTTTTGAGGTTGGCTTCTTGTACGGCTTTTCGTATCTGCTTCCTTTCTTTGCTTTAGGACAATATTTTCTGACGTGTCCCGTCTTCTTGCATCCGAAACAGGTGGGTTCTTTCTCATCGTCTTTTTGTTCCTTCTTCCTTCGGTTGAAGCATAGGAACTTCTTAAAATTTCTAACCATGAGTGCTTGATCGTCACCTTTGGAATCGTCGTCATCTGTTTCTTCGGTGATGGTTCTTCGGCGATGAGCTCTTAAGGCAATTTCTTTTTCTTTTGGAGCCGTTTCTTCAAAATCTTTGAGGTCGAGCTCATGCATCATCAGCTTGCCTATCGAAGTTTGATGACATAGCCGTAAGATCATTTCCTTCGATAGTCGCCGTGACCTTGAGGTTCCAGATCTTCGACAATCCTCTTAGCACTTTGCGTATCTTCTCATGGTTGGAATATACTTTGCCAAGGGAAAATAGAGGGTTGACGATGTTGAGGAATCTGGTGAACATATGAGTAATTGTCTCATTTGGCTTCATTTTGAATGCCTCGTATTCTTATGTCAGACGACTGATCTTTGATTCTTTAACCTGTGTGGTTCCTTCATGAGTCACCTCCAGAAGCCTCCATACTTCGTGTGAGGTGGAGCATGTAGAGACCCTGTTGAATTCAGTCCTGTCTATTGTACAAAAGATAACATTAATAGCCCTAGCATCTAGACTTGCCTATTTTTTTTTCTTGGTTAGAATATTTGTCATGGGTTTTTTCAACAAGAGTCCCCACGATAGCTATTCTGGCAGGCTTTTTGTAACCATCCGTGACGATGGTCCACAGATCAAAGTCTAGAGACTGAAGATAAACGCTCATCCTAGTTTTTTAATAGGTGTAGTTAGTTCCGTCAAATAAGGGTGGCCTATTTATGGACTGTCCCTCACTATAGTGGAAAAAGATAGGTTGTGTGGTTGCCATGGATCAGCTCTTAGGATGATAATCCGATATAAGAGAACAGAGCTCTGATACCAATTGAAGTACGTTTAGGCAACTCTAGAGAGGGAGGGGTGAATAGAGTATATGTCGATAAAACCCAATTAAAAATAACTCTATTCAAGTGCACCCAACAGAAATAATAATCAGAGTATAAGTGCGAAATATAAATAGAGATCAAAGAAGCATATGCAGACACAGCAGTTTTTAACATTGTTTCCCTCATGGAGGACTAGTCCAGGCCTGAGAACTCTAGCTCAGGATTGAAATCCACTATTTGTGAAATAGCATACAACCACGTGCCTTTACTCAGAAAAGTACGCCGACTTCTTACATATTCGCAGATGGCGAGACTTGGAATTGTCCAATTGACTTCTTTTGGAACTCTTGCACACAAACTTTTAGTTGACTCATACTGAGCACCTTGGGGGCTTGGAAAGTTTTGTGGCTAGTTAGATGAGAAAAATAAGCTCTTGAATGTATAGGTTATAGAAGAAGAGAAGATGAGAAGATTGGATGATTGAAAATGAGAGAAATCAAGGCATATATATATATACTAGTCCAGAGAGGTAGAGTTCGGCCAGAACTCTGTCCCAAATATTCAAATATTTAGCTGTTGCACAACTAGCAACCAACAAACCCTAAAAATTAGGTCATAAAATTAAAGGGGCGGTCCGAACTATGTGTGGGGGCATAGTTCGGCCCGAACTCTGTCTCCTTGGGGACAAAATGTTCAATGGGTTGTTTTGGGTTTGGCAAGTTTTTGGACTTTTGTTTGTGGAGCTTTGGGTGTAAAGTCTAGGGTTGAGATACTCAGTGCGACTCAACTTACAATAGCCTAGACTCAATAAAAAGTAAAATATAGACTCAGAGAACAAGTAAACAACAACATATCATAGCAATTGTCGATGATGTTTGTCTTGAGCTAATGTGTGGTGATTGTCTGTTTTGGAGCTTGATGTGTCAAGTTGGATCATAACAGATATCGTCTTGTTAATTATCAAGATTAGGTTGACTGCGATCTAGTTTGGGTCAACTGTAGAACCTTCCTATTTTGGTTCGAACTTGCCTTTGCTCAAGTGTGTCATAGTTATAGGACATCTGATAGTAAGGACTAGCTTGTCTTTTTGAAAGGTTCATACTTTGACTTTATGGTTGAAAGCTTTCGAGATTTTGACCTGATATAGCTCAATGTGTTGTTGAGCTAACAGCCGCTTCTTGTCGAGTGCTTCAAGCCCTTGAAGTCGAAGAAGATTGTTGTTTTTCATCATGAGTTCATTGGCGACAGCTATTCTCAATGATGGGATTTGGATCTCCAACTGTAGGACGACTTCGCATTCGGACACCAGAGAGAAGGGAGTACAGCCAGTCGTGGTACGTACAATGGTGCGATACGCCCATAGACATACACCAAGCTTGTCACTCCAGTTTCATTTATTGGGAGAAACAAACTTCTTGAGAAGCTTGATGATTATTTTATTGAATGCTTCTGCTAAACCGTTAGCTGCGGGATTATAAGCCGTAGAAGCGACATTGTTGATTCGATTGTCACCACAAAGTCGAGTAAATGCTTGACTTACGAAATGGAGTCCATTGTCATGGATAATTCTTTGGGGCATTCTGAATTGATAAACGACATGATGCTTTATAAAGCTGATGACGCTACTTGTCTTGACTTCGGCTAGAGGAATAGCCTCTGCCCATTTTGAGAAATAATCGATTATAGCTAGGACGAACCAATATCCTCGAGATGATGGTGGATTGATTGGACCAATAACATCCATACCCCAGGCTTCAAAGGACCAAAATACTGCAGTAGGATGTAAGAATTCGGATGGTTGGTGGATGAAATCCACGTGGATCTGACATGCTATGCATTTTTTTGCTTATTTAATTACATCTGCCACCATAGTGGGCCAATAGTGTCCCATACGGCTGATACGATCCCGTAGCTTAGGGTCGGGCTGATGCGCACCGCAGATACTGTCATGAGCTTCACGAAGTATCTATTTTGTGTTATCTCCCGCAAGATAGCGTAGGAGCATACCATCAAAGGATCGACGGTAAAGAGTTTTGGTAAAATGATTGTAGTATAATCAGAGTGATCTACGACGAATTGTCGTAGCTTCTTTAAGGTCTTCTAGTAGAATGTCATGTACTGCGAAGTCGATGAAGGGAGTTCTTCAGTCCTCGCTAGTAGTGCAAACCTCCACCGCATTACTGAATTTAATATTCATATTATTCTCGACACAGAATAATTCTTAATTAGCGATGACAATTAACTGTTGCCTTTTCACAGGAACTGCTATCACAGTTGCTAGATTCGCGAGTGCATCAGCTTCTATATTGCATGCTCAGCGTACATGCTTAATAAAGAAACCTTTGAATGACATAGCCAATTTAACCGCTGCTTCTTGATAAGAGATAAGATCTTGATGTCAGACCTCATACGTACCTCTACCTGGTTAACAATCAGTTTAGAGTCTCCGTATACTTCAAGATAGTCGATATCCAGCTGTTTAGCTAACTAGAGACCAATGAGTAAAGCGTTGTACTCAGCAACATTGTTGGAACATGGCTCGTCAAGAGAGTAGGCTCTTTGAATGGTTAACCCTTCTAGGGATACAAGGACAATTTCTACTTCAGCGATGATGATACCGTTAGGTCCAATTCTTGATGCACCATCAAAGAATAAATGCCAAGCGAGTATTTCTTCTGAAATCATATTGCTCTCTAGAGTTTTATCAGGAATTTCGTCGTAGAATTTTGAATTTTCAGGAATTGGATGAGCAGCTAAGAAGTCAGCTAGGGCTTGACCTTTGATAGACTTCTGCGGGACATAGACCATATCATACTATGCTAGTAGTATCGTCCATGTAACAAGTCTGGAATTGAGTGTACTAGGCTTCTTCATCAGAACCCGTAGAGGATTGACTCTGGAGATGACATGAATAGTTTAGCCCGTGATGTAATAACGCATCTTTTGGACGACGAACATCAAGGCTAAGCACTCTTTTTTCTACCGGACTATATCGATATTCAGTACCGATCGTTGTGCGACTAAGATAGTATTGCCTGCTCATGACCTTTATTATTCTTCTGGGCTAAGAGCGCACCAAGAGAATGATCTATTGCTCGAACATACATCAGTAAGGGTATTCCTGTGATTGGAGGAACTAGGACTGGAGGGTTCATCAAGTACTGCTTAATGTCCTCGAATGCTTGCTGGCATTCGTCAGTCCAAATGAAAGACACACCTTTCTTTATTAGTTGGGTAAACGGTCTGTAGCGTCCAAAGAGATTTGAGATGAATCTCCTGATATACGCAAGTCGTCCCTAGAATCCTCGTAGCTCTTTTAGATTGCGTGGAGGACACATCTCTTGAATGGCTTTAACTTTCTCAGGATCAACGTGTATACCCTTAGAGGTAATAACGAATCTGAGGAATTTGTCACTAGAGACTCCCAGAAATGACTTTGTGGGATTCATTTTGAGTTGATGCTGACGCATTAGATCGAAGGTGGTCCTTAAGTTTTAGATGTGATCTTCCTTTAGGCGACACTTGACGACAATATCGTCGACATAGCATTCGACTATTTTCCACAAATGTTCACAAAAAATAGTACTTATAGCGCGCTGATAGGTGGCACCAACGTTCTTGAGACCAAATGACATGACTGTATAGCAATATACTCCTAGAGGAGTGCAAAAAGATGTATATTTTTTATCTTCGGGATTCATCCTAATCTGATTATAGCCAAAGAATCCATCCATAAAAGACATTCGCTCGAACCTGCAGGTATTGTCGATCATGACATCAATGATTGGAAGAGGAAACTCATACTTGGGATTGTAACTACCACTTTTCCAGTACATGGATATTTTTGAATTTTTCTTAATTATTGTTATTAGTGTGATTTCATGTTATATCTTGAGTGACAAAATAGTTTTCAAAACTGGAGTTTATATTTTGATTAATTATCTAAATAATTAATAGTGCATATGTGTTATTATTGAATATGACTAATGGTTAGCCTTTGACTAGAATAGTGGTTAGTGATCCTAGAGGACCTAAACTAACTTATTATAACCATCCAACTAGATGATTAGGACTAGTCTGAATGACCTTTATTTAGTCTCTGGCTAGATTAGAAAATTTAGTTAGAAAACTCGACTAAACACCTAATTAGGAAGGGAGGTTCAATCCCTAACTTGTCATAACTAAAGGGAGGGGTATAGTGGACCTTTTCTAATTAACCAAACCCTAAATTTAATACCATATGGCAGCCCACCTTCCTGTTAAAGCTCCACTTCATCTTTTTCCTCTTTCCATTTTTATTTCAAGTCCTAATTTATGAGCTTTTTCTCCAAATTGCTCCTACACCCAAATTTCTTCCAAATTGAGCTAAATTTGTTTCATTCTCTTTCCCTTGGAGAGGAGAAGCCTCTATTGGCTAGATAAGAAGAAATTGGAAGGATTTGGATCCTTGAAGCTTAGAGGAGATCTATATCTTAGAATTTTATATTGGGAATCTATGTCCCTTTCGGTATGATCTCTCTAAACCTTTCCATTTTATTTTATTAGTATAACTACATTAATTTAGGACCCATTTGTATTAGGATACCATTAGAGAGGAGTTGAGGCTCTCCTCTTCCTATTTTAAAATCTTTTCTATTTTATTTTGATACAAATTGGGGGAAATCGAATTTGTGACCACCAAGTGTTCGATACGTGTCCCCAAAAGAACTTTCGTGTCTTTTTTGAGTCGAGATTGGATGTATGTGTCCTAAATAGGATACGTGATGTTGTGTCATAGTATCTCATGATATACATGGTTAGATTTGGATATACATGTGTTTCTTTTGTCCAAAACAACCTAAATTCGTCATAATATTCATCCATGTTTTTAGTAGCCATAGCAACTTAGAAATGTCATAACTCCTAGCTCAAGACTCCGATTAATATTCCCTTTTTTTTGCAAGAACTGTATCGAAGTTAGCTTTCCAAATATATATATTAATAGGCCAAATTCGTTTTAGAACTTTCTGTAAAACTGTTTGAGTGTCAGTTGTCCGAAAGACGAACATGTTTCGGTGTTTTCGCGAATTCGGGAGCTTCCGGACACGAAAATATGATCCGTTTGAAGTTTTAAAAAGCTAATACGAAGGGCTACGACATAATTTAATCCTAGAATTTAGTGAATAGGTCTAATAGGTGCAGTATTGATTTTAAGTAGAAAACTGACTATACGAAATGGACATTTTGTGTATCCTATGAGCCTATTTAGTATGTATATCAAGTGAATGTATGTATCATATGTTGTCAAGAATATGTCTGATATAGTATATATATATATATATATATATATATATATATATATATATATATATATATATATATATATATATATATATATATATTATTGTTAGGTAATATGTATTAGTTAGTATTTGTTAATGTTGATATAAATGGTTATCAAGTAATCAAAATATAGATAAGTTATGTGTCAAGGTAATAAAGTTGTGAGCAAGGTACTAGTGTAATACTTGGGTACCATGAGAATATTAGTATCGTGACACTCAAGTATCATGATTAAGGATAAGTGAGTATTGGAAGTTGAGTAATGTATCCTATTTGGTATCAAGTATTAGTATTAGAGTTAGTTGGATAAGTATATAGGAGGATAAAGTATTGGTCAAGATACTAAGATATTGTATATTAGAACTAGATAATAGATAATATCAAGATATCAAGTGCTAAGAGTAGGATGAATGAGTTCATGTGTGTATGATTGGTAGGGTATGGTAAGCATAGGATATCCTGGGGTAATTTTAACAGGTAATAGAATAGAAGGGTATATTGATATATAGGTATATAGGTAAACATATTGCTATAATCTATAGCTATACATGTCATAGGGTAAGGATATAGATATCTTGATATCAATTAGTAACCTATGATACATATTTATGCGTATATGTATCGAAGATCAAAGGTGGATATCTATAAGTATATGTACATATAGAAATAAGATACTAGAATACATGTTATGTTACATAGGGTATAGGTAAGGTAGCCAAGGCAAGGTGTAAAAAATGTTGGATACTTAATGAATTAAGGTATCATGACATATCATGGTATAGGATATGTCAAGTATTAGGTAGAACATGGTATCCTAAGGATATGATATATATATATATATATATATATATATATATATATATATATATATATATATATATATATATATATATATATATATATATATATATATATATATATATATATATATAATAAAAAATAAAAAAATATATCACACACACACACACATACATACATACATATATATATATATATATATATATATATATATAAAAATATATAAAAAAATATAAAAAATATATATATATATATATATATATATATATATATATATATATATATATATATATATATATATATATATATATATATATATATATTTAAACCCCCAATTTATTAAAGGCGGCACGAAAACTGCAGATCAAAACCGTATACAAGGCGCAAAATGCCGAAGGCTATACAGGAGACCACAAAAAGAGGGAGGGGTAAAATCGAAGCAATCGCCGGGGCAAAGGGGGAAGCAAGGACCAGAATGCTCTCGAACTATGGGAACACAGGGTGCTCCGCTTCCGGCATAGATGAGCAACTTCCCGCAATAGCTGGTCTGCCGAGTATAGGTGACCTTCGAATCTCGCCTTGTTGCGATTCTTCCAAAAGACCCAAGTAGCGGCCGCTGCGACGATTTGGTGGCCATGGGAGGCAGAACCCCAGGTAGCCAGTAGATCGTGGAAGCGTCTACCGCCCTGCTCAATGCTGAAAAGCTGGTTAAGGGTTGTCCAAGTCCTGTTTGGTATATATATATATATATTAATAAAATAATAAATAAATAAATAAATAAATATATTATTTTTATTTTTATTTTTATTTTTATTTATTTTTTTATTTTTTAAAGAAAAACCCCTCAATTTTATTAAAGGCGGCTCAAAAATCGTAGACAAACTCCGTATACAAGGCGCAAAATGCCGAAGCCTATACAGGTATACCACAATAGGAGGGAGGGGGAAAAACGAAACAATCGCCGGGGGCTAGGAGGGAGCACCAACCAGAATGCTCTGGAACTGTGGGAACACAGGGTGCTCCTCTTACGGCATTGGCGGGCAACTTCTCGTAAGAGCTGGTCTGCCGAGTATAGGTGACCTTCGTATTTTGCCTTGTTGCGATTCTTCTAAATAACCCAAGTAGCGGCCAATGCGACGATCTGGTGGCCATGAGAGACAGAACCCCAGGAAGTCAGAAGATCGTGGAAGCGTCCACCGCCCTGCTAAATGCTGAATAGCTGGGTAAGGGTTGTCCAAGTCCTGTCTGGCAGCGACCCCTGGCGGAAGATGTGATCGATAGTCTCCGTCTGATGCTCAGAGCAGCAGGAGCAAGCTGATGCTAAGCTGATCCCGATGGTGTTAAGGATGTCGTCTGTCGGCAGTTTCTTTCGGATGACTCTCCACAAGAGAAAGGACCACTTCTTAGGGATACAGGAATGCCAATAGTGTGCTATGGGGAAGTATGTCCGCCCGGTGCCCTGGATAGCGATTCTCGCCGACCTCATCGAGAATGCCCCCATCGCCTCGAGGGACCATCTCCACGCATCTTCCTAGCCACTGATGCGTAACCCTCTCTCGCGAATGCTATCTGCCGCATCGTTACCGGACCACTCCCGGACCTGGTCCCAGTTCCAGTCGTCGGTAGAGGGGTTCCACAGGTCTCTGATCCTACAATCTCTCGGGGTCTCTGTATGACTCGGGATCATGCTGTCTCCAATCCATCTCTCAAGGAATGGGTTCGAGTCGCCCGCTCCAAGCTGGAGCCTCATCGCCGGCTCGGCAAGGTCGCGGCCGATAAGGATACGACGCCAAGCCGCTGAGGATCTGCAGTTGGATATGGCCATGGAGGGGTGTATGTGTTTGAAGTATCTGGCTTTCAAAAACCTGCTCCATAAGTTGTTGCTCGTGCGGAGTTCCCACCACAGTTTCATCGAGAATGCTTTAACAATGTGAGTGAGTTTGGTGAATCGTAATCCCCCCTCGCTTGTCGTGTGAGCCATAGATTCCCAGCTAGCCCAGTGATGCTTATCTTGGCCATTGCTATGCCCCCAAAAGAAATTACAAAGGATCTGTTCGATCGAAGAAAGAACCTTAATGGGCGGCGAGCACGCAGCTAGGGTGTAGATGGGGATGGAGGATAGCACGTGATTGATGAGGATAATCTTGCCACCCGGGGATAAGGTGGCATTATGCCACCCTTCCAGTTTCTTCCTAATTCTGGTGATTAAGTCCTCGAAAATGCCGATGTTGGATTTCCCGTACACTAAAGGGCAACCAAGATAGTTGAACAGTGGCTTAACAACTGAAAAGGAAGTTAAGTTGGAGAGGTTGATGGCGTGCTCTCTATTGGTGTTGTTGTAGGCATAGATAACGCTCTTGGAATGATTGATTTTCTGGCCTGAGCATCTAGAGTATCTCATCAGGGTACTGTGAACCACTGCCACCGCGCCTTCATCCCCGAAAGAGAAGATGAGAAGGTCGTCTGCGAATGCCAGATGGGTGATGATAGGGCAGCCGCTGGAAGTATGATAGTGCTGGAAGTTAGGGGTGTTGATCATATTGTTGAGGTTCCTACTCAGAGTATCGGCTGCTATGATGAAGATGGTGGAGGATAGTGGGTCTCCTTGTCTCACCCCGCGGTAGGATTTAAAAAAACCCTCAGCGTGGCCGTTGATGACCGTCGAGAACCACGAGTTGCTGATGGATCTTTAGACGATATTGGTCCAAGTCTCCAAAAATCCGAAAGCTCTGAAAACCCAGATCATGAATTGCCAATCCAGTCTGTCATAGGCTTTCTCCATGTCAATTTTGATGGCAATGTTGCCTCCCCTCACCGGGAATTTTATGCAGATGATTAACTCTTGGGCCAGCATAATATTGCCCTGGATGTTCCTCCCGCTAACAAACCCACTTTGCTCTTTCGAATTGATCTTGGGAAGAATACCCGCCATTCTGGTCGCGATGACCTTGGATATAATCTTGTTGATGAAGTTACAAAGACTGATGGGTCGAAAGTCACCGAAGGACTCCGGGTTGTCTTTTTTTGGGATTAGGATCAGGTTGGCACTAGAAATGGCTTTAGGGTATATAGCGCCTTCGAAGAAAGCAATCGCCGCTTCGGTGATGTCTTGCTTGATAATATCCCATCATGTGCGAAAAAATAACCCCGAAAACCCGTCCAGACTTGGAGCACTGTGCTCGTTCAGAGCCCATACTGCATCTTTAACTTCCTGAGCTGAGGGCGGGCGGTTCAACTGGGCATTGTCGGTGTCGTTAATGAGGAGGGGGATTTGGTCTAGGAATGATCTATCTTTGTGAACCGTCTCTTTGGAGAATAGTTTGGAATAGAAATCCATGGGGGCCTCATGGATACTCTTTTAGTCAGTAATGATGTTTCCATTGTCATTAGCTGTCCTGTGGATCGAGAGCTTCTGTCTGTGCCCGTTAACGCAGGCATGAAAGTACTTCGAGTTCTTGTCCCCCTCGCTGTCCCATTTCAATCTCGCTTTCTGTTTCCAGAAATCGGTCTCTACTTTGATCCTGAATTTGAGCCTAGCCTTGGTGAGGCTGAGGGCTCTCTTGGCCGCTTGGGAGCGATCCGTGACAAATAGAGCTTCGGCGCGGGTGACGTTGTCCTCGCGACGCGCACAGCTTGAAAGATATCTCCGTAGGCGAGATTGCTCCAGACTAACAAGGCTTTCCTGGTGGCTTTAAGCTTGTTGCTCACACAAACTAGGGGGTTGGGGGATTTCTTGCGGTTCCATGCTTCTGCAATAATGCCCGAAAAATGGGGATGCTCGGTCCCGAAGTCGAGGAACTGGAAGTTATTTTTGGATGAGTTAGTCTTGTTTTTAATCTCAACCAATAGGGAGGTGTGGTCTGATTCTGTGGAGTTGAGGTAGGACAGATTGGTGGTAATCCCCATTCCGTGCCAGAAGGCGTTCGTGAGGGCCCTGTCAAGCCTAGAGTATTGACGACGGTCCCCATCCTGCATGTTACATCAGGTGAATGTGTTGCCAGTGAACTGGAGAGTGGTTAAGTGGGCATTGAAGATGAAGTTGTTGAAGTCGAGCATGGCCGTAGCGGGGGGGAGGAGGGGAGGCGGCCTCCGGTTTTCTCCGCACTACAGGTGATCGTATTGAAGTCCCCAATACAAAGCCAAGGGGAGTTGGTATGGAGGTGATGGATGTCAAGGAGGTCGTCCCAAAGTTGTTTCCTCTTCGCAACATCGTAGCTGCTTTGGACCGCTGGCAGGATGGCGCGATTGGGAAGTCTTGGGTGATCGAACCAACAGAATAGGGCCTACCGGGAGTCCTGGATCACTCCTAATTTGACGTCCTTCGTGCAGAGGATCCAAATATCGTGTCTGCCGGCTATGGCCATAGGAAGGCCCAGTTGCAGTTGGATGGATTTTAATCTTTTGGGGGAGATTTTGGGTTCGAGAATGATAAGGATGTCTATCTTGTGGATTTTCCGCAGATTGGTTATTCTCCTTAACGTCGGTTTGTTCGCCAGACCGTGGACATTCCAGGATAGGATGTTAAGCATTAAGGATGTTGTGGGGGGCTTTTTTGTTTCGCTTGGCGGCGGATCTGGTTTGGATGGTAGTGGTTACAGTGGGTCCGTGGTTTGCACTGGCCTCGCTCGAGGTAGAATGTCCTGTCCCCGTTGAAGGGGGTGATCGTTACATGACTGCTCCTGCGGGGTCGGATGCTGATTGACCGATTCTTTGACAGAGTCCGGGATAGGATTCTCTGGCGGGATGATTATGGAGTCACTGGTGCTCCCTGTTAGAAGATTAGTTTGTTGAAGAGGGACACCCACAACAAGGACCTGGAGCCCTCTCCGAACTAGGTCTGGCCCTAGAATAGCTAGGGCCTCTACCATGGGGTCTTCAAAGGTGAGCTATTGATTAGCTTCGGTGATGTCGGTGAACTGTTCTACGCCTTCTGGATTGGAGAGAATCACGGTGAGCGCGCGGTCGGCTCGAGGGAAGGCTTTCGCCTCTGGGCTTTCCGTGTCCTCCGAATCAAGAGCATCGAATTGGTTGGATAGAGTGAGAGCTTGGTTGCTGTGGGAGATCAATGTTTTGCTGGAAGATTTGCTCCTGTCGGACGAGGCGTCTCCGGAGCCGAATCGAGTGTGGGAATTTGGGCAGGATAGAAGAGGTGGCAAGGGTGTCCTCTCCGCAGTTAGCTTGCTGTCATTTCTGGGTGGTTTCTTCTTTAGTTCTGGATGAAGTCGATGGCAGTGCTTCGGAAGATGACCTCTAAAGTGGCAGTAGTTACAGAACATGATGTGGTTATCGTAGAGGATTTGTTGGGTGTGGGTTCGGTTGCCCAGCTTGATGTTGATAAAATTGGGTGGTTCGGTGGTGAGGTCGAGTTCCATACATATTTTGGCATAGTAGGCTTTAGTGAGGTTACTGGTCTCAGGAGCTGAGGCCACATACGTGTCGAAGGAGTTAGCGATACGCCTGAGAGCCGTTGGAACGAAGCAAATGAGGGACAAATTAGGCAGACTGATCCAGGCTGTGACTGTCGCAGACTCTTCTTTAGTGCTAAAGCTAGCTGACCACTTGATGATCTTCATCTGATGGGAATCGATTCTGCAGGTGCCTTTGGACCAGATTGTTTTATGGTCTAACTCGAAAGAGAGGTAAAGAAGAATGTGTTTGGGATCAAAAGGAGCTACACGGTAATCCGCAGTGAGTCTCCAGCTGGCTATCGTCTCCTGCACCCTAGGAAGCTTGGGACAACCAGATCAAAATTTGAGGATAAAAGAGTGGGGGAATGAATTCGCTAGAGAGGACATCTCCATGTCGGTAGATGGAACCGAGGGCACCTGTGACTCCTGAGAGTACTCAATGTCCGGAAGATTGATGTCTGGGACGTGAGGCGCCTTGGCAGACGCTAGATCCGAGCATAGCTTGGCTGCGAAGGTCGGCGGAGAGGGGTCGGCCAAGGAAGGGATCAGGGAAGAGCTACTGGAAGGAGGGGCAATCGAGGTGGGGATCAGCTCGGTACGGTGAGTGTTGTCTGAGAAGGCTGCCTGGGGGATGCACTCCGGTTGGGGGATGGCCGGTGGAGACTTCCCAGGAACGGGACTCGCCCCGATCATAGAGGAAGGCACCAGAGATGGACCAACGGCAACTGTAGCCCCTGGCTCGGACGTGCTGAGGGATGGAGGGTTGGGATCCAGGGGGCGGCCCGCTGAAATCAAAGAGGCGGTGGGGGGGGCCAACCAAAGGGACAGGGAGGTGGCCGGGGGCCTCTGAGGGAATAATAGAAGGAACATGAGGGAGGCCGGGGGCCTCAGATGGGATGTCAGGGGCTGGGGGGGCAACGATGGGGGAGGCTGGAGGAATAGAGAAATTGAAGGCCTGGGTGGGTTGGGAGGGAGGGGAGTAATAATGGGCGTAAAGCGCAGTAGATGAGGCGAGAGGAAGATCGGAGTAGGGGGGTGGAGCGAAGAGGATAGGCCGAGAGGATGGTTGGCGTAGAGGGAGTACTGCGCGTGGAGGTCGGGCATAGAGGGGGTGGGCCCGCCAGACGGAGCGGGATGGTTGGCGTAGAGGGAGTACTGCGCTTGGAGGTCAGGCGTAGTGGGGGTGGCCCGCCTGAAGGAGCGGGAGCTAGGGGCTGGGAATACGCGGAGCGGGCAGGCGCGTAAAAGTCCTGGAAAGAACCGGGTGCGTAAAATGCATGGATAGGGAGGGCCCCACCTGAGGGCTGAGCATAAAATTCATTAGGGCCTGGCACGTAGATCCCATGGGGGGAGCGGGGTCCCACCAGGATAGACCGTGTGCGAGGGAGCATTACGCGCAGCAGTCATTAAATGAGGGTGGCCCAACACATTCAGTAGGTATACTGAACCGTTCACGTGGTGCCAGAGGAGAAGGCGTCCCATGCCTGCACCGCAGGTGGGCGACGCTCCCGAGGAGAGGACAACTCTGTTCGAATTTCGAACGGGAGCGGAAATGGGCAAGTGGGCGGTGGGAAGCTAGAGAGGAGGATGGGAGCTGCGGGTGTACTCCGGTGCTGGGTGACCCGCCATAGCAGACGCAGGAGCAGCGAGCGCGTACTTGGGTGATGGTGCGGGGGGCACGCGAGCTGGCGGAGGGTTGCAATATACAGAGCTGGGGTCTGTGAGGGAGAGGAGCAGAGAACTGGGGCGGGCGGCCTGAGGGGCGGACGCCGGGGGGGTGGGATGAGGGCTGGGAGGAGGGGAAGCAGAAGGGGAGAGGGGGGAGTGGACGGGATGAGGGCGAATGTGAGGGGGGTAGAGTTGGCTGATCAACTCCACGCAGTCGGCCGGCCAAGGATGGGCCATCGACTGACACTAACCACCACTGGGGGAGAGCCTGAGAAGGGAAGCCCTAGGGGCTTCCCGGGAGGGGAAGGAAGGGGGGAGCTCAGGAAGAGGAAGCATCAAAAATTGTATATATATATATATATATATATATATATATATATATATATATATATATAGATGATTGGATGGCTCCCCTGCCCGATCCCTCCCCTCCACTTCTCTTCCCCTCCTGGCCCCCTTCGTCGTCCGACGCTCCCGTCCCCCCGCCCTCCGGTCAGCCGGCTCAGCCGTCCTCCTACGTCGCTCACCGCCGGCGTCGAGGTCGTCACTGCCGCACATCCCCTTATCCTGCAGCTTCTTTTCCTTCCGGCGATCCAGGTTCCAAGGTGGGCGGCCTCCCTCGTCCGTCCGGCTGGACCCTGACCGACCGTACCCGCTTCGGGTTGCATCGTCGGCCCCCCCGCTCCTCCCTTCCCTCTATTCTGGGCTCGCCTCCTCCTCGGATTTTACCCACGTTGACTGCAGCCTTGCTTGCCAGCGTCGGGCGTGCTCCTCTGGTCGCCTCCTCGATTAGCCTGGCAGCCCCGGTCGCAACGCGCCCCTCCTTCTCGGAGTCTGCTGACGTCGGTCAGACTGCCTTGGGACACGGAGGAGGATAGCTCCTTGCCAAAGACGGCCCCGCCGGACGGCTGTCTCCCTAATCTTCCT
Organism: Iris pallida; assembly: GCA_029216955.1. NCBI lineage: Eukaryota > Viridiplantae > Streptophyta > Magnoliopsida > Asparagales > Iridaceae > Iris > Iris pallida. Next base: position 4,888,828 of record JANAVB010022800.1, read on the forward strand.
TCCCTCCGTCGGCTTCTCCACCCTTCTTCCACCTCCCGTTCGTTGATCGTAGGAGCTCATCGCCCTGGTCGACCGCTCCTCGGCTCTGCTCCGGCAGGCTCCTACAGCGTTGGCGCCGCCGCTGAGGAGGTCGCCTCCCCCCGTCCCAGGTGTGGGTCGACTTTCTCCGTCGTCCTCTAAGGTCCCGGCCTCCCCTCCGGAGGGAGGTACAGCACTTTTTTGTACTGTCGTTGGCTGCACCGCCACTGCGGTGGCCTCATCACCCCGCCCCCGGTGTTCTTCGCCCTGACGACGCGCTCTCGGAGGGCCCGGCCTCGGTTCCCCCCCGGTGGGGTGCTCGGAGCCGCTGGCCGAGTCCCATCCGTCCTGCCATTCCGTGTCTGTCTGCAGCTTCGGGGGGAGCGCGCCTCAAAATTCGAGTGTTGATGCTCTCGCTTCAGAGTCCTCGATTTGCCCGCCATACGCGGGTCCCCATGCCGCCTCTTTACGTAGACTCTCCTCTACGCTGGTTGCTGACCCGCTGCTTTTTGTGGGACTCCTCAAGCCCATCTTTACGGAGCCAGTGGGCCTCAACCGTGTGGCAGCCACCTCTGTCCATCCCCCTATGCAGGTGACTCAGCGCCTGTTGTCCTCCCCTCGTGGGTCCCCCGTCTCCTCTTACTTTCTCTACGCGCCTGTTGGGTCCAACATCCCTCGTGGGTACCCAGCCTCCAGCTCCTCCATCTACGCGCCTATTGGGCCCCATCCCCGTCCCCCCTCTACGCAGATGCTTCTGCTCCCCGAGGTCCTCCGGCCGCCTTCCATTGGCGCGTCTAGCATTTCCCGCTCGGGCAGCCCCTTGCTGGGTAAGGCCCCGGTTCCCCAGGCTGTCGCCTGCAAGGAATTCTCCCTCCATAGTCATTTGTCTGCTCGGGTCCCTCTGTCACGACCCGCACCCGTTTTTTTTTAAACGGATACGAGACGTGTCCAAGCCAGCCTACGCCGCAGTGTCGGCGGTAGAACGCTGTCACGGCCATGAAGATCAAAATCACAAATAATGCTCATTCACAAAACAATTTAACTTATAATATTCATAAGTTTTACATTTGCAGAAAATATAAACTTGTACAAATATGGAATGACTACAACTCATCTATCTAGCTGATCTCTAGGCTTTTCGTCTGTAAGTATACCCGTCACTTCCCAAGCTAAGTGAATCCACGGCTAACCTGAAAAATGTTGGTTTCCAGTCAGGAATGGAACAATCACAATTCACTGAATGCAGTTTCAATATATGAAAATGACTATACTACAGAGGTTAGTCTTTAGACATATGATTCATAAAAATGAAGAAAGACAATAAAACTTAATAATAAGAACAGAAAATAAAATACAATAAAAATACTCACCAACTGACCGACTGAAGTACCTTTGATATGTGATCGGTCTCGGGACAATTATGCGACACGATCTACACGGTCTAAAGTTACACGGTCTACAGTTAATATTGCAATAAAGAAACACTGTCTACAAAATAGTAATCACGATCTACACAGTTTAAATGCAATAATAATAATCATGATCTACACTATCTACAGAAAAATAAATACAATAATGATCACGGTCTACACGGTCTACAAGAAATAAATGCAATAATAAACACGGTCTATACGGTCTAAGGTCAGATCACACATCGTTGGTACTTCACCTTCCCCGACACCACAAAGAAATAAATCAACATAAAAACTGAAATCACATATCTATCGACTAAACACTGATGTATAGTAAGGATCAATACTGAAAACAAACAATAAACTGTACTCGCCTATGGTCCTCTGCTGGTGAAACCGACAATCTGAACCACTCAATGTGCCCCAATAGTCAAAACCCGTACAACAGTCCCCGGAAGCTGAAATAAACATTACCAATGTTCTTAGAATAGTCAAAATAGCTAGGATCACCTGTTCTTAAGTCCAATTCTGGACACAGGGGCAAAACGGTAATTTCGGGTTAAAACGGTATCCGTCGTTGGACCCGCTTTGCACCGAAAAGTGTGCCAGAGTCAACAGTCTCTAAAGTCGTCAAACTACATATCTATGGATACAGTTTTTCGATACAAATCCAACCATATGTCCAAAGTTGGATTCCGGCGGGCCGTGCACAAAATCGTCCGTTGAATCGGACCATGGGGCCCGTAAAACGGCGATCCAATCAACGGTCTCAGAATCGGACCAAACTTGGCATACAGGACCAAAAAAATGATACGGTCCGGCTGGCATAAGTTTTGTCTCGAACTGACGAGCGTGCACAAAGTAATTGGGAAATTTGCACAGAGGCCGATACGGTAAATTTTGGGGGGCGTAGGTTGAGGTTAGGGTTTGGAGTTCATCCCGTCCATATATACGCTGTTCTGGACATATAAGGGAATCGGGTTTATATATGTATATCATCTGTGATTGCAACAGTGGGGACTATACATGCGACACTACCAAAATAAGTCATATCAGCGACGTATTTAGCGACTCCAAGAAAGTACGTCGCTAATTTTTGGGGGTTTAGCAACGTTTATATAAGACGTCGCTGTTTGTCGCCAACAGCGACTAATAGCGATGTCTAGCGGTTACACTTTTTTAAATGGGAACCTGCGTCGCAAGTTCGTCGGTACCCGTCGCTGATATAGCGACGTGTAGCGACGCATTTTAAGCAGCATCGTCGTTTATTAAATATCAGCGACGTTACGTCGCTAATCGTTTCATATAGCCAGCGAGGGTTTCCTTTTCGATCATTCACAAATTTTTTCCCCCAATTTTTTGCGCGCTCCTCCTCCGCGACGCTCCTCCGGCGATTTCCCTCCTCCGGCCTCCTCCTCCGCGGCGCTCCTCCGGCGATCTCCCTCCTCCGGCCTCCTCCTTCTTCTCCTCCTGCTTCCTCAGGTAGCTCCTCCTTCTCCTCCTTCTCCTCCTCCTTCTTCAGGTAGCTCCTCCCCAGTTTTTCCTCGTCTTTTAGCTCTCTCTCTTCCTTCTAGTTCGTGTCCACGAGAGCGTGGACTCGCTGCGGGGGACACAAAACTGACAGTGGACTCGCTGCGGGGGACACGAGAGCGTGGACTCGCTTCTAGTTCGTGTGACACCTATTTTGTTGGTTTGGACACGTCGTATCCCACTGTGAGGACACGAGACTCACAGTGTGACACCTATATACTGATACTGGGAGTTTTTTTTGGGCACATCAACTGTCAATTTGATGTTTTGCTTGGATTCAAATTCTAATTTAGGGTTCGAGCCCTATTTACTGATATTAGAAGTTTTTTGGGCATTTTTAGGGTTTTGAAATAATGAATAAATTGACTAATAATTATTATCGAGCCCTATAAAATTTTAGCTATGACACGAAGGATGGATACTAATCCTGTAAATAAGTTTTCTCCTAAGTATTCTCGACAGTTGAGTATGATTTAGCTCACTGACATTACTGAAATATGGAATGATTAGTGTAGGGTATGTTGGTCAGGTTTTGCAGAGTTGGGATATGATAGTATGCATGTTACAATTAACAAGGAATGCTGTTGACACCAAATGTTGCACGACAGGTTACTTGAGTAACCTGGAATATTTTACCTACTGAAACAAATGGTTTGGGCAAGGCTGTGTATAGGTTTGTCATCAGATGGTATGGGATTTTGCCTGCCAAGTTCTGAACAGCAGTCCAGTCTGCCTGCTTAGTTGAAAGTCTTAATTAGACTTTCTGTTCAGTACCCTTTGACTGAATTAAGTTGACCTGAATACCATATTTTAAATCCTAAATCTACGGTACGACATCGTGATCAGGACATAGTCCCTGCAGCCATTCGACTGGCGAGGCAGAAACTATGTAGCCGTAGATAAAGTTGACTGTCCTCCGACCCTCATCCCTCGGCAATGATTATACGACAACCTATCACTATATCTTATATAGTAGTAGATGATGTCTTAGTATTACATTATGTGAGTTCATCTTGATTCTGTTACATTCTTCAGATACTAGATACGATAAGAACATATACTACACCATATGTACAGAACATAGATGATTCACACTAATGTATGCTAGAATGAATTTTAGGTTGTGTTCTGAGCCATTCGTTTCCATACTTGGCAATTAAGTTATGGACCATTATGTTTGACATTGTTGTTACAAATTTTCATACATCTGTGTTGATTGATGAGATTGTGTTTCAAACGTGTTCGTGATTGTGTGTATCTGTGTTGTTTGATACTGTATTCGTGATACACACCGTTGTTGTTGTAACAAATGGTGTAGGGGATACTGCAAATGCTGCAGGAGATGCTGCAAATGCTGTATTTTTTTTATTTTTTTCAATATTAGCGACGTTCAGCGACTCTCAGCGACGTTCAGCGACGAAAATAACGTCGCTAAGTAAGTACACCAACGTCGCTAACTGTGATGAATACCGTCGCTGATCGTCACTAAACGTCGATACGAAAGACGTCGCTAGACGTCGCTATATGTCGGTACTGTAGCGACGTAGAAAAGTCGCAGAACGTCGCCATATGGCTCTCAAGCCAGGTCAGCATCGATGCATGTAAATTCGCTCAACGTCGCTAGGATACGTCGGTAAATGATGACGTTTTACGTCGCTGAATTAGCGACGTGTCCGCGTCGCTAAGGCTCATCGCAATAGCGACGTATTGCGACGTTTTCTTGTTTAGCGACTAGGTTAATCGCGACTACGTGCAAACGTCGCTAAATACGTCGCTAATCGAAATTAGCGACGTATTTTCCCTATTTAGCGACGTCTTGAGGCGTCGCTGATTTGACAGATTTTAGTAGTGCGGGTTGGGCCTTCCCAGGGGCTCGGGCTCTACTGCTAGCAACTTCTTTTTTTTCTTTTTTTATATATATATAATAACCCAACATATATATACATATATCTATCTATCTATATTGCCATATTTATTTCCTATATAATATTCTCCATAAATCTAAATAAATAAATAAAAAACCAATAGCACCTATTCTTATGTAGAGCCTATCTATATAAATATGACCATACATAATGACATTTATTTGATAGCAAAATAATTATAACCAATAATAATAATAATATATATAATATATATAATGACCTCAGTAATATTGATAATAAACTAAAAATAATAATAATAATAATAATAATAATAATAATAATAATAACGAAATATAATAAATCAATAATGGTGTATATATCATTATATACAGTCTAAAAAATCCCAAAATGTACGACGGCCTATTTTATATAGAGGTCAATGAATATCACTAATAATAATATTTATAATATTTAAATTACGAATATCTAGGAATATTCATTAAATCATTAAACGGAATTCAACACGCTCATACCAAATTATATCCATACGGATGTCATTGCACATGCCGTATGACCTACATGGGCTTGGGCTTGTCTTGGGTCCTATCTGGACTAATTCGGTACAGCCGGGTTCCCTAAAACTCAATAATATAAATAATAAATAAATAAGTCTTCGGTAAGGGTTAAGTCGCATCTTGGCCTGGTTTTCCTAGTTAGGACATCGCTATGGCTCGGCCTTCCCTACCAGGACTAGTACTCTAGTCAAAGCACGCCATTGCACTATCCGTGCCACGATTTCTAGTCACCATGCACTCCAAAACTCTGCCATGGCTAAAGTCATCTATCGTACTAATTAACTAAGTAATTATTTATAAAATCTAAAATCATCATTCCAATAAAATAAATAATAATAATAAAAATATTCTAAATTTTTTGGGAAGGGCAGCTACAAATCTACCCACCTTAAAATAATTTCGTCCTCGAAATTCTAATTCATAATTATTCCTTATATTTCAAAGGAAAACTACCATTACCTTAATCTCCTCGAATTTTAATTCCTCAAAAATAGTTTATATCCTCCTCCTGGCCATTTTGTAACTACGAAACTCCGAGGACTTCTACCTACTTTTGGTCACACTACTCCCTCAAATCTCATGTCACTAAAACTTTACAATCTTCAAACTAATTGCTAAAATTGCTACCAATAGATATATACTGCTTATGGCCACTATAATCCTCTCCTATTTATCGAACAACCCGAAATCTAACAAGCAATAATTTACACAAGTAGCTAATAGATATTGATAAATTCTAATAAGCATGACCTTTTATCGTTCCGAAATAGGAAGAACAGGAAGATAAGGAAGAATAATCAGGAGCAAGTATGAAATTCCAGGGCGGTAGAGAGTATCCAATGATGCGGATAGAAAGAAGGTTTACGAACCATTGACTTGTCTGCTAGATGGGCTACTCTAGTCCAATCACTTGCTAAATCGAAGAACCCTTCATTTCTTAGAGGAGCTTGCAATCCATGCAATACGGAAATTCCATTCTCAAAATTTTAACAGGTTCCATAATAGAACGGAATTTGAGAAATCAAGATTTGTGATCTCATTCGTGGTTATTTAAACACACAAACAAGGGATATAAATGCAATACAAGATCGTATCGCGACTTCTAGGTAGATGGAACAAGGGTTACGAATGTCTTCTTATTCTAAGAGGGGGATGTTGGCCCATTGGTCATGGTCAAACCTGATTTTAATAATTGATCAAACTCTGTCTCGATATAAATGCAAGTCTACTCAGATGTTCACCTACGACATTTTGGACAATGCTCAACAATGGTTATCAACAATGTTCAAGACTGAAGCTGTCATGCCCCGGTTCCAAGATATGTGGGACCAGGAACACGTGGCGTGCCAGCTGTACGATCAAGTATAGAAAAACCCCAATTTAATGGACTATACTCGATCGTAGTACGCTGAAGTAACAACTAAATAACAATACAGGCAGGTAAATACTAATCTCATCCACAGGAAAAATCACAGAATAAAGCTGGAAGGAATAAAAATAACTCTGAATCAAACTACAAGTCATGACTAGTAGAAAATAATCCACTAATAAATGTATGAATGAACTACTAAAAGAGTACAACTGAACCAGAAAAGAAATAGATAGCCACTAGCAGAAATCACCTAAGAACTCAAGAAACTCACGAGGCTCAACATTGAAGTCCTCGTCAGCAAAAGTCTCCAATCTTCGTAGTCCGTCGGTACCTGTGCTCGTCCCAATCTGGAAAAGGTGCCAGGTCCTCAGAGGGACGTAACAAGTACACAAGAAATCGACATGCATGATAGTACAGGGCAGTATATAAATAACTAGAACAAAATGTAACATAACATCTCCCCAACCAAACAAGGACAAGATATATCATGCAACATACGACAGGTAAACTAACCATCTATGTGTAAAATGCACTCGAGACATCTCTAGTGGCACATGAGAGGGGGAGAAGAAGAAGAAACGGCCACCAAGCGTTCTACGGTTTGAGAAACGAGGGGCTACGAGCATCCAGCGTCCATTGGAAACAGAAATTCTCATACACCACTAGTAGACTCTCCCCACCCAATGTATATCCGTACCGTATACGCGGTACAAATAATATGCAAGACGTCATAGTATATATAAGTAGACCTGTACCAACCACTAGACCAGACGCGAACTCACGTGCCAATGATCAGTCGACACACAAATCCATGCTCTCAACTCACTCATGTAGTGATCGTGTATGATACGGTGTCCGGCTAGAAGGTACCACATACCTTCACAATACACGGGATAAGTCCACTACTACTAGACGCGTGCACACAACTGAGAAGTAACTAGGTAACATAAACTAACTGCAAAAATATACAATCAAGCAAGGTGTACTTGCCTGTGTCCAGCAACTGAGTATCTGGGTCCAAAGTAGAGTCCGAGTCCCGAGAAGCAAATAATCCTAAACAAAATTTATCTGTAATTAATTACTAATTAACCAAATTAAACCATATATTGAATTGCTAATTAATCAATAATTAATATCAAACCATCATTACTAGCTAATTAATACCAATAATTATGAATAATAATAATATACAATAATAAGTATGAAATACTTATTACTATAATTTTATATTCTGAAATTATTAATAAAATTAATATATATCTAATAATTAATTAATTACTTATAAATAATTAATTAATCATTTAAATAACACAAGCGTTCACAATTTCCTAATAATACCAACAAAATTTGTAAGAATTCAGGAAAATCATTTTTATTCTAATAAGCTAAATAATGACAGAAATAATAGATATATATATTATTTGCAAAGAAACCATAAATAGGATTTTTTTTATTTAATATAAAAATCTATCTAATAACTAGGTTAGTGCTAATAATTATAAATACTAGTTAATAAATAGTAAAAAGATGTAAATTGGGTTATAAAATACTTTTCCATGATAAACCTACTGTTTATAATATTTTTAATATTATTTACCTAATTATAAGTAATTAAAAACATTTAACTACTACATATATAAAATTACTATTTTAGCTATTAAAATTAGAATTAAATATTAAAAATTCACTAATAAATTGTGAAAATTCATATTTCACAGAAATAACATTTTTCCAACAGTGACTATACTTTTATGAACATTACCATAATAATTTATATTTAATATAAATTAAAACTAGTAATGAACTAATTACATAATCAATAATATTTAACACTGATTTAATATAAAATAAATAACAAACATAATTATTTTATTCTGAACATTTTACAGTAAATAGACATAATTATTATTTACAAGTTTTGTATAAAGCTCATTAATTAATTCTTAGTGAATTAATTAATAAAAATCCGAAACAGTGTAAATTAAATAGTCATTTAGATTCAGTAATTCACAGTTTAAAATATAATTAAAATATCTAAACTATTTATTAAATCCTGAAAATTTAACAGTAAATATATTACATAATTACCTACAAATTATGTATAGATCATAACAAGTAATTCCCGATGAATTAAATTCTAAAAATCAAAAACAGAATATATAATACTGTGGAAATTGCACAAAAACTGCAGTAATACATTCCCTTTAAATGTTTAATAAATACTAATAAATTGTGTAAAAATCTGTCATAATTAATATAGGATCTACACTAATGACTCTAATCATTAGGCTAATAATTTAGATACTTTTTACTATCAATTAATCATTAATTAATTGATTAACACAGCCATAATCACACAAATTAATTCATCAATGCAAATAACCTAATTGTTTCAACCTAATCACACGTGTAAGAGGACACGTGGGGGGTCGGGGCAGTACCTCGCCGAGGCAGGGCTCGACGGCGAACCCTCCGGTCGCGGTGGCGCCGGTGGTAGCGGTCGGTGGTGGCCGCCCGGTTCGCTGCAGTCGCGGCAGTCCCGATCTCGCGGCTCGAGCTCCTCCGGGGGGTCGTCGGGATCCTTTGGCCGACGGGGGGGGGGGGGGGGGGGGGAGGGGGGGTGACTAGGGGATGGCCGGCTATGCTCCAATGGTGGTGGTGACGGCTAAAATGAGTAAATCTGAGATTAGGGTTCGGTTTAGCCTACACAAGGAATAACTATATGTATATATACTAAGTTGAGGGTGATCCTTTATACAAGGAACCCTAACGGGTTTGGGGTTCGGTTTGGCCTATCGGGTTTGGGCCTAAGTTAGGGTTAAACTTAAGGAATGGTTTGGTTGCTAGGAATTTTAACACCACATCTATATAAGTATAGATATATATATATAATCTAAAAATAAAACCAATTGAATGATAACACTATATATATATATAATTATTGATATAAATATAATCTAATAATAAATCTATATGAAACTTGGTTAGAGTTTATAAATAATTTAATAATTAATGTAACATCATTTATTTAACAAATAACAATATTTAGTAATCTTGCATCTATATATATATATACAATATAAATTAAACCCTGATTAGAAATAATTAATTAATTATTAAATAAATAGATTAACAAGCTATTCTTCAAAAAAAAAATAATAATTTTAAAAATTCCCTAAAAATTCAGGGGGGTTACAATCTACCCAACTTATAAGAATTTCGTCCTCGAAATTTAAAATAATTCTAATACCGAAGAAATAATAAGAAAATCAATGAAAAGTAAATATGTAAATTGTAACTTACTCAACAAGACAATTTACAACGATACTTGGGGGTTTATAGAGGGGTCAAAACTGGCATCATATCCTACAAGAATATGTTCTAGGTCCGGCATAGGTCATAGGATTTCCAAGTGATCAGGGAATAGATCGATATTGCATGGTCAAATCTAATAGGATAAGGAGAGGACACAAATAGTCTATTCTAAGGGAAAGATTTGTCAAACAAGTAGAGTTATTAAAATAGAGCACATAAAGGTGTGTTTATGGGGGGCATAAATGTCATGTGTATGGTACGGTTTGTCTAGATCATAATGGTGCAATTATTGGAAGAAAAATCCTAATATTGTGCTTCAATTACCCAAGTCATGGTAAGGGATCAAATGATAGAACCAAGGAAAGGATAATAGGAAAACTTTTATTTGCTAAAGGTCCGACTAAAATCAGTCTAAGATGGCTACTAGGGTGCTAAGGGTATTACTAAAATAAGATATCATACAAGGTATACTTAACTGACTTAGTAGAAAGATGGTTCTACTATAAATCATAGCTAATAAAGGATTATAAAGAGAAATTCTATACTAAGAGCAGAATAAAGAAGAGTTCAAGGGGGATGGGGTCGATTACAAATTTGAAGGTCCAATGCGAATAAAGTTTCAAGAAAACAAAATTTGTCAAACGGTCGCAAATGAGATCTAGGACAAGTTACTATATCTCATGCATAAAAATATCATGGGAAGCGAATCACATGCATAGGTTGGCCAGACCATCATGCACCGATTCTGATTAGACAACATTTTAGTGGGTGCACCCAATAATATGTGTCAAGAACAAGCTTGAGAAAGAAGAAGCTTGTAAAAACTAGGCTATAACAGCAGTATTAGTCAAGACGATAAAAAAACGTACAAAGAAAGAAAGTACAAGATAGTTCAAGTCCAAAACACAAATAATGATTAGACCTTTCTAGTTGCCCTATGAATCTCAACCTTAGTTGATCTAGGATAGGAACCCACAAAGTTATGTCTAGGTAATGTAAATACTTATACCAACAATAGTCAGTGTTATCCAACTATAATTTAATGGTCCTGCGAAAAGTAGATGCTAGACTACAGGTATACTACCCAACTTATAAGAATTGAATAGTACCTCTAACTGTCTCTTTAGGGAAGCAAGTTTATCAACCAAATTGTAGCAACAACATAGAATTTTCTAGAGAAGCAATAATAATCCTAAATGAGAGAAAAAAAAAAATCCTTTGGTCTATTCAAAGGATAAGAGTAATGATCTGCTTTCCATTATTGCTTAAAAAAAACAATTTGGATCGATAGTACTAGAATTATGCAGCACGATAAATAGTAAATCAGGAACGAAAATAAACTAATTAGATAATAAATAAAAAAATCCTTAAGCATTTAGCTCGGCAACCGTGGCATGAGCTAAAGGTGAAGGAAAATTTTATTACAGAAAATATCAACCAATATTGTCTACAGTAAAGTAACAAACAACTAAATAGATATTCCTAATATAATACTAATAAATAATACTAAAAATATAGGAGAAGATATACTGGTTGACGGATTTGGGGTATGGTCAAGAAAAATTTATAGACATCTATAGCTCTAAACAATTAGGGAATCATGATACTAGTTTAGGGTCGAGAACAAGGATGATAAAATTAAGAAGAAGACATAGTCACATGGGTCGATGACTTAACTATAACTGCATATAATCACTATCATGGATATAAAAAATATGGCAACTAAGGTGTGACACTTCTATCTCATTAGAGTAACATCCTCTATGTTATTTCCTCATCAAGATAAAAAAAATCAAAGTCCTGTAAATAAAATTTCTTCATAAAGTCCTTCAGTATAAAATCTTTAAATCAAAACATTCATCCACCAATTTCTTAATCTCTTTAAGATCGTCGCATAAATCATAATTATAACTTTAAAATACCCAACAAATCCTTTATCATCACACCAATCCCTTTTATTCCCCCTTTTTTTCCTCAACTTTAATTCAGTTTACCTAATATAAAAGATTGTAACTCTCTTATGAAAATACTTAAATCAATCACCGAATAAATATATCTAATACTACATTCTTCTTTCGTCCAAAGAAACTTCAAAAAAATTTATCAATCTAAAAAAAGATTTAAATCTCAAAATTTTTTTTCAATCAAAATTTGTTCCATCACAACAACATTCAATCACAAAAAAATACCTCAAATTTCTAAATCGATCCTCGAAAAACTTTATTATAGTAAAATCCTTTTCTTTCTCCTCAAAATTTTTAGATTAAAATTACCCAACTCTAAATTTTAAATCACTTTATGAAATGCATCAAATTCTAAATCTTCTTAAATAAACCCTTTTTTTATCAAGGTCAAAATATTCAATCCTTAAAGAAATATAAATCCATAGGCAACTTTAACTATTTCTATTTACAATCATCTATCCTCAAATTTAAAAAAAAATTATATTCTTCTATTTGGAAACCAACATAAATCATCAACCAATTAAATCATGTAGCAATGTGAATATTAAATTTTTAATCATCAAGTTGATTTTATATCCTCTTAACCAATCATAGAATTTTTTTTTTTAAAAAAAAACTCAAATCAGAACTTTAAATCATCCTCTCAAATCGATCATCGAGTTTTTTAGAATCAACTTCTACAGTCTTTCCCATATGGAGTATAAGTAATCTTTCTCACTATCATTCAAAATTGATATATCATTACTACTCAACTTTGAATTAAACTAATCATTGCAAAAATTATATCTTTCAAAAATATGGTGTTCATCAACCTACAATATTAGTACTTTCCAAGAATTCAATTATAGACTCAACCCATAATTAGCTGCCAAGGTAACCCATCTAGCCATATAGTTACTCAAGAGTGTTATAGTATAGCATCTTCCAAATCTCTATCAATCATGACAAGAGGGGTACGGTAAATTAGATCGAGAAGGATATAATGCAAGGAAGTCAAAGAGTCAGAAGATATAAATCAAAGAAGAGATCAAGTATTCGAGGAGTTTGAATGAGTCGAAATCAAACGCGATCAAAGGATAAAATAATCAATTGTGGATGAGACACGATAGTCCTAATCCTATAGTAGGCTTGCTGTACGGTAAAGTAACCAAACAATATTTCTCGACCTGCATGGGCCACCACTAAAAATATGTCACGCCCCGGTTCCAAGATATGTGGGACCAGGAAACGTGGCGTGCCAGCTGTACGATCAAGTATAGAAAACCCTAATTAATGGACTATACTCGATCGTAGTACGCTGAAGTAACAACTAAATAACAATACAGGCAGGTAAATACTAATCTCATCCACAGAAAAAATCACAGAATAAAGCTGGAAGGAATAAAAATAACTCTGAATCAAACTACAAGTCATGACTAGTGAAAATAATCCACCAATAAATGTATGAATAAACTACTAAAAGAGTACAACTGAACCAGAACAAGAAATAGATAGCCACTAGCAGAAATCACCTAAGAACTCAAGAAATTCACGAGGCTCAACATTGAAGTCCTGTCAGCAAAAGTTCCTATCTTCGTAGTCCGTCGGTACTGTGCTCGTCCCAATCTGGAAAAGGTGCCAGGTCCTCAGAGGGACGTAACAGTACACAAGAAATCGCCAGCATGATAGTACAGGCATATATAAATAACTAGAACAAAATGAAACATAACATCTCCCCAACCAAACAAGGACATGATATCATACAACATACGACAGGTAAACTAACAACTATGTATGTAAAATGCACTCGAGACATCTCTAGTGGCCATGAGAGGGGGAGAAGAGAAGAAACGGCACCAAGCGTTCTACGGTTTGAGCAACGAGGGGCTACGAGCGCCAGGTCCATTGGAAACAAAATTCTCATACACCACTAGTGACTCTCCCACCCAATAGATATCCGTACGTATACGCGGTACAAATAATATGCAAGCGTCATAGTCTATATAAGTAGACCTGTACCAACCACTAGACAGACGCGAACTCACGTGCCAATGATCAGTGACACACAAATCCATGCTCTCAACTCACATGTATGATCGTGTATGATACGGTGTCCGGCTAGAAGGTACCACACATACCTTCACAATACGGATAAGTCCATACTACTAGACGCGTGCCACAACTGAGAGTAACTAGGTAACATAAACTAACTGCAAAAATATACAATCAAGCAAGGTGTACTTGCTTGTGTCAGCAACTGAGTATCTGGGTCCAAAGTAGAGTCCGAGTCCCGAGAAGAATATCCTAAACAAAATTTATCTGTAATTAATTACTAATTAACCAAATTAAACCATATATTGAATTGCTAATTAATCAATAATTAATATCAAACCATCATTACTAGCTAATCAATACCAATATAATAGAATAATAATATACAATAATAAGTATGAATACTTATTACTATAAGTTTTATATTCTGAAATTATTAATAAAATTAATATATATCTAATTAATTAATTACTTATAAATAATTAATTAATCATTTAAATAATACAAGCGTTCACAATTCCTAATAATACTAAATAATGACAGAAATAAGCTAAATAATGACAGAAAATAGATATATATATATATTATTGCAAAGAAACCATAAATAGGATTTTCTTATTTAATAAAAAATCTATCTAATAACTAGATTAGTGCTAATAATTATAATACTAGTTAATAAATAGTAAAAAGATCTAAATTGGGTTATAAATACTTTTCATGATAAACCTACTGTAAATAATATTTTTAATATTATTTACCTAATTATAAGTAATTAAAAACATTTAAACTACTACATATAAAATTACTATTTAGCTATTAAAATTAGAATTAAATATTAAAAATTCACTAATAAATTGTGAAATCTATTTCACAGAAAATAATAATTTTTTCCAACAGTGACTATACTTTTATGAACATTACCATAATAATTTATATTTAATATAAATTAAAACTAGTAATGAACTAATTACATAATCAATAATATTTAACACTGATTTAATATAAAATAAATAACAAAATAACATATTTATCTGAAAATTTTACAGTAAATAGACATATTATTATTACAAGTTTGTATAAAGATCATTAATTAATCTTAGTGAATTAATTAATAAAATCCGAAACAGTGTAAATAAATAGTCATTTAGATTCAGTAATTCACAGTTTAAAATATAATAAATATCTAAACTATTTATTAATCCTGAAAATTAATAGTAAATAGATACATAATTACCTAAAAATTATGTATAGATCATAACAAGTAATTCCCAATGAATAATTCTAAAAATCAAAAAAACAGTATATAATACTGTGGAAATTGCACAAAAACTGCAGTAATACATTCCCTTTAAATGTTAATAAATATAATAAATTGTGTAAAAATCTGTCATAATTAATATAGGATCTACACTAATGACTCTAATCATTAGGCTAATATTTAGATATTTTTACTATCAATAATCATTAATTAGATTGAATTCACACAGCCATAATCACACAAATTAAGTCATCAATGCAAATAACCTAATTGTTTCAACCTCAATCACGTGTAAGAGGACACGTGGGGGGTCGGGGCAGTACCTCGCCGAGGCAGGGCTCGACGGTGAACCCTCCGATCGCGGTGGCGCGGGGGTAGCGGTCGGTGGGGCGCCGGTCGTGCAGTCGCGGCAGTTCGATCTCGCGGCCTCGAGCTCTCGGGGGTCGTCGGGATCCTTTGGCGACGGGGGGGGGGGGGGGGTGACTAGGGGATGGCGGCTAGCTCCCATGGTGGTGGCGACGCTAAAATGAGTAAATTGAGATTAGGGTCGGTTTAGCCTACCAAGAATAACTATATGTTATATATAAGTTGAGGGTGATCCTTTATCAAGGAACCCTAACGGGTTTGGGGTCGGTTTGGCCTATCGGGTTTGGGCCTAAGTTAGGGTAAACTTAAGGAATGGTTTGGTTGCTAGGAATTTAACACCACATCTATAAGTATAGATATATATATAATCTAAAAAAAAACCAATTGAATGATAACACTATTATATAATTATTGTATAAAAATATAATCTAATAATAAATCTATATGAAACTTGGTAGAGTTATAAATAATTAATAATTAATGTAACAGCATTTATTTAACAAATAACAATTTAGTAAATCTTGGCATCTATATATATATATATATATACAATATAAATTAAACCCTGATTAGAAATAATTAATTAATTATTAAATAAATAGATAAACAAGTTCTTCAAAAAAAAATTTAAAAATTCTCTGAAAATTCAGGGGGGTTACAGAAGCCGTTGCCATTCAGAATGTACTTCCTGCTATGCAATATAATTTTTCTTTTATTGAGTCTAGGAACTACATTGTACAGAGTCGTACTGGCAAATAGGCTATCGAAAATGTTTTTTCAAAACTATCATATTCTTTACAAATGATTCATGTTTTGAAAAATATTCTTTTTACAAAAAGCCCTTGAAGGATTTGTTCAAAAAGCTAAAAATTATTTCTCCAAAATGAATGCAGAACCTCAGGAGAACTCGGCCAGAGTTCGGCCATGTGGACGTTAGTGAACGTTGGGTTTTTTTTTGAACTTGGTCATTCTTCAGTTACGGGTTGTTACAAAGAGTTCTGTCCGAATTCTGCCGAATTCTGTTAGAGTTGTTCTTTGGAAAAGCTATAAATACAGAAGCATTCGATCATTTCAGGACACCAATTCACTTCAATCTCTCTCTTAAAGCTTACAGTCTTCCAAAGAGTTCTTAAAAAGCTTTTATTTTCAAATTCTAAGCCAGTTACAATCCTCTGGTCGATTTTCCCATTGCGGTAAGGTCTAGAAAGTTTCAGAGTGTTATAATTAGAGGCTTGATAGAAGATTCAACTTTCACAATTGAAGTTGGACGAGTTTTTCGTATCAACAGCTCGCGTCTGTAGAAGTTGCAAGGACTTCATATGAAAACTTGCGAGATTTTCCAATAGTGGATTCAACGGAAGCTAGAGTTCTTCCGACTGGATAGTCCTCACCAGAGGGAAACCAGATAAATCTAGGTGTTTACGTTTGCCTTCTGATCACTTTTAAATTCTGTCATTTACTTCTTGTGATATTTTAATATCTGTGATCTAACTGCTAACAAGCTTTTAATTAGCAATATTCCGCTGCCTACTCTATTCACTCCCCCTCTAGAGTATTCTGCTTACGATTTCATTCCTACAAGTGGTATCAAAGGGTTATACAGGTAAAGCAAGGTAAAACAGCAGTTATATTCATTTTATATAGATCACAGCTTTACACATGGCAACTGTGAAATTCACAAGTGAAGGCCAAGCCAAAACAGACCTCCACTGTTTGACGGCACAAACTACACCTATTGGAAAACATGTATGAGTTTCTTTTTGAAATCTCTTGATTTTGATTTATGGTCTGTGGTTATTGATGGCTATAAAAAGCCACCTCGTATAAAGTTGATCGAGTTTTAACTGAAAAACCCCATGACAAATATATAGAGGAAGAAAAAAAAAAGGCCGGTCTTGACGCAGTACTATTAACGTTTATTTTGTGCTTTAGACAAGAACTGAATTTAATAGGGTATCTATTGCACAACTGCAAATGAAGTATAGAAACTTCTTGAGTCATACATGAGGGCACAACTAAGTCAAAGAATCAAAGGTCAGCAGACTTACTCAAGAGTATGAGGCGTTCAAGATGAAGCCCAACGAAACAGTTACTCAGATGTTCGAAAGATTCTTGGATATTGTAATCCTTTGTCCTCCCTAGGCAAAGATTACAGTAACCATGAAAAGATTCGCAAACTCCTGCGAGCACTTACAAAGAACTGGATCCGAAGGCTACTGCAATAATTGAAGGGAAACGACCTCACTACTGACACTTGAAGTACTCATGGGTAAGATACTCACTCATGAACTAGAGTTACAAGACTTTGAAGAGCCTGCACCAAAGGAGAGACGATCGCTTTCAAGGCTCAGTACAGAAGATCTGCTGAAGATGATTCAGACACAGTGAATTTGATGCTGAGATCAAGCACTCTTGCAAGCAAAAATTCAAAAGATTCTTGAGATTGAGAAGAAGACAAAAGAGAACAACGGCGGCAACAGCTGGATCAAGATGACGCTGCTGCTACGACTATAAGAAAAAAGGACACATGAAGAAGGACTGTCCTACAAATACATCAACAAGTAAGAAGAGCAACAGATACGAGGAAAGGGAACCTCAAAAGATCAACATCTCGGAAGTATGCCAACACTAGCATATGGCATAAAGTGAAGCCAACGACTCAGAAGATGAACAATCAGAAGACGCTACAAATGTATGCTTATGGCATCTGATCAGGTACTCTTGAACCTATAGTTGTACATATGATGACTTCACCTTGAGCAATTAGGAAAGCCTTCAGTGAACTGTTAAGTGATTACAGGAAACTGCATAAAAATATCAGACCTCTAAGAAGGTACTCAAAGAGTACAAAGGTGAAGAAGGAGACTTACCGACCTACTAGCTGAGGTTAAAGAATATTAGTGAGTCTGGTGAGCTTTCTTCCATTAAGCTCTTATTACGAGACTACCAAGTCATCCGAAGAGAAAAGATAAGGTTATTGGACCAACTGAGAGAAAATTTCTAAAGAGAAGAAAAGTCTTCAAAGTGCACAAGTCAGAATGGAAGCACTCCACTTCTGACTATACCAAGTTATATGACACTTCCAAAGATTGGAAATTAGGTTAGAAAACAGCCTGAGACTGTTGCTTCCTACCCTAACACGTGTCACTTACCGAAAAATCGGAACATTCCCAAACCTAACACTGTCCGACCTAACCCTATCAAACTTTACCTAAAAAAGGTTAGCCCAAACATGATAATAGGTATGCTTTCTTCTATACTATAAAATCTAAACCTACCAACCATGCACACCACTCAGCTTTCAACACTCCAACATGCTAAATGTCATTATTGTGGCCTCATTAGTCATATATCTTCTGCTATAGAATCAAAAAGCTAGTAGATCTAAATATTTTGCATGGATATCGGAAACTAACCAGTCAGGACCCTACAAGAAATGGGGTACCAATAGTTTCATCTGCAAATTGTTTTATAGGTGGGACATCCTTTACATGCTAGGAGCAAATG